>VDFB02000015.1:186847509-186883610 GCA_007258455.2 Sequoia sempervirens
ATAAATGTGGTCTCATGGTGATGGACATCACCACAAGACCACATTTCTTTGAAGAATTTTTC
The DNA here is from genome assembly GCA_007258455.2 of Sequoia sempervirens. Lineage (NCBI taxonomy): Eukaryota > Viridiplantae > Streptophyta > Pinopsida > Cupressales > Cupressaceae > Sequoia > Sequoia sempervirens. The sequence goes on from VDFB02000015.1 coordinate 186,847,572, forward strand.
AAACAGCTCATTGCCTTGTCTATGTTATTGCTTACTATTATGCTTTGATATATTTTTCAAACAACTCATTGCCTTGTCTATGATATTGCTTACTATTATTCTTTGATATATTTTTTCCAAGAATCCATAGCTTTTTCAAAAGAACTTATTTTAGGCTTTTAGCCATAGCAATAAGGAAATGAATTGTTTGATAAAATGCTTTGGTAGACATGTATGGAAAATGTGGTAGCCTAGACAAGGCAATGAGTTGTTTGAAAAATGCCTCAAAGCAATGTGTTATCATGGTTATGTCCATGAACATGAGATCACATTTCTTTGAGGCATTTTTTCAAACAACTCACTACCTTGTCTATGCTATTGCTTAATATTATGCGTTGATATATTTTTCCAAGCATCCATAGTTTTTTGAAAGCACCAGTTTTAGGCTTTTAGCAATAGCAGCAAGGAAGTGAATTGTTTGATAAAATGTTTTGGTAGACATGTATGGAAAAATGTGGTAGCATAGACAAGGCAGATATTTTTTTGAAAAAATGCCTCAAAGAAATGTGGTGTCATGGTGATGGATATCACCATGAGACCACATTTCTCTAAGGCATTTTTTTAAACAGTTGTATGTCGTGTCTATGATATAGCTTACTATTATGCTTTGATAGATCTTTTCCAAGCATCCATAGTTTGTTTGAAAGTGGGTTTTTTTTAGGCTTTTAGCCATAGTAGCAAGGAAGTGAACTATTTGATAAAATGCTTTGGTAGACATGTATGGAAAATGTGGTAGCAGAGACAAGGAAGTCAACTATTTGAAAATTTTCCTTCAAGAAATGTGGTCTCATGGTGATGTCATTGTTTGAAAAAATTCCTTAAAGAAATGTGGTCCCATGGTGATGGACATCACCATGAGACCACATTTCTTTAAGGCATTTTTCAAACAATTGACTACCTTGTCTATGTTAGAGCTTACTATTATGCTTTGATAGATTTTTTCCAAGCATCCATAGCATAGACAAGGCAATATGTAGACAGACAAGTGTGAGGTAGACTTTCAACAAATTAAAAAGTACCACTTGATGCCTCCTATTTTGATGCCACCAATAGATGGTAAGCCTATAATCCTTTGCATATTAGCTACCACTTCCGTACTGGTGCAATTACTTGCACAAAATGATCATGATGAGAAAGAACGGGTGATCTATTACATTAGCCACACACTGGTTGGGTATGAACTCAACTATAGCCCTATTGAACATGCTTGTCTCATTGTGGTGTTCGCCACTCAGAAACTAAGAAATTACATGCTAAATCATCAGACAATACTAGTGGCTAAGATAGATCCTCTCAAATACCTACTCAGCAAGGTAGCATTGATAGGACGGTTGGCTAAGTGGGTCATGATACTTAGTGAGTATGACATACAATATGTGGAACAAAAAGTAATAAAAGGACGGGTTATCGCAAACCAACTTGGTGATGCACCTACAAAAGCTAATCACCCTTTGATTTTTGATTTCCTAGATGAATCAATATTTGCACTAGACATTGGCACAACTTGGAAGTTATACTTTTATGGCTCATACACTAGTCATGGATTAGGTGTGAGAATAATATTCATCACCCCTCAAGGTGATACTATTCCCAAATCCTTCAGAACAGCCTTCCCATGTACAAACAACATTGCAGAATATGAGGCCTTACTCACAGGATTGTGCATGGCTATAAAATGGAAATTACAAGTCTAAAAATATTTAGTGATTCATAACTGGTCATCCAACAGGTCAACAATGACTATGACACTAAAGACAAGAAATTGACCCCATACAAAAGAATGGTTGGTAGTTTTAAACTATATTTTGTGGTTGACAGTTTTAAAATGTATTTTGTAGATATCACTTTTTGTCAGATCCCATGGATTCAAAACAAAGCAGCTGACACCATGGCCACCATTGGATCTCTATTGGACATTCCCAACAATATGTTGTAGTATGAGTTCTTAGTTAAACAATTGTTGGTCTTTTCCTTTGATATCCCTAAATTTGAGATGGTGTGTGAACTTGTGGGTCCCAATTCCCCATGGTATCAAATCATTTATGACTATCTGCATTCCTAGACATTACCACCTAACCTATCCAACAACCAACATAAGTCCTTCCTTCACAAATCCGCTCTACACCATCATCGGTGATACCCTATATAGACATGGCCTAAACAATACCTTAGATGTTTTGACACTAACAAAGCACAAACTACCTTACACAAAGTACATGAAGGTATATAAGGAGCCCATTCTAGTGGTTTGAATCAAGCTAAAAGATCATGTGATTGGGATATTATTAGCCTACAATGGAGCAAGATTCCTATCACTTTGTGAAGAAATATTGACAGTACCAGATACATAGTGACCTCATCTACACACATGCACAGGAGCTATAGTCGATTACTTCACCATGGCCCTTCACCCAATGGGGACTCGACCTCATAGGAAAAATTCATCCCACCTCATCTAATGGCCACAAATTCATTATCACTATGACTAAATATTTCAAAAAATGCATTGAATCTATTCCCTTAACATACATAATCGGTAAACAAATCTCCAAGTTCATCCTTAATTATATCATATGTCGGTATGGTGTCCCACAATCCATCATCACTGACAATGGTCATCCCTTCAAAAATTAGGATGCGTGTAAGTTATGTGAGAAGTTCCACAGCCAACATCGCTTTTCCACACCATATTACCCACAAGGTAATGGCCAAGCTAAGGCATCCAATAATACCATAATTAAAATTCTTAAAAATATTGTCAATAACATTGGTTGTGACTCGCACATTTAGCTTAACCCTGCCCTATGGGCTTATTGCACAAGCATCTGTACACCCACCAGTGCCACTCCATTTGCCTTAGTCTTCAGTACTGAGGCTATCCTTCCTATAGAGGTTGAAGTCCCCTCCCTACAAGTCTCCATGAAAGGGCTCATTAATGATGAGTACCATATATCCTGACTACATGAATTAGAGTTCCTTGATGAATGCAGACAAAAGTCCTTGACACATCTATAGGAATACCATAACCATCTTTGTTGTAATTACAACAAAAGTTTTTTGGTCAGACATTTTGACATTGGTGACTTAGTGTTGATGCAAAATCTAAAAAATCAAGTAGAATGTGAGAAACCCGATAAATTTGAGCCCAACTGGTTGGGTCCATATGTCATAACAGCATCCTTTGGTTCTAGTACTTATCAATTTTCCACACCTCAAGGGGAACCTTTGTCTGAGCCCATCAACAACTTGCACTTGCGCAAGTTCTATACCTAGCTTCAAAGAGCTAGAAAAAATTCTTGAAAAAATATTAAAAATGAAAGAGTCTTGAAAAAATACAAAAAATGAGAAAAAATCATGAAAAAATACAAAAAAATGGGAAAAAATCATAAAAAATACAAAAAAAATGAGAAAAAGTCTTGAAAAAAGTACAAAAAAATTGTCACCTTGATGAAAACCTAGCAAATAGGCATCTTGATGATACCAAAAAAAATTAAAGAGAAAAATTTTGTCCAATAGTGAAAACCACATCAATGGCACTTTGGATAAGTACCATGGTGAAAACCTAGCAAATAGGTGCCATGTGTAGTCTTTTTTGCTCTGTCATCTACTATCACTTTATCTGGTATTCCACCCTGATCCAAAATAATTCCTTTACCTTCCATCATCTCCCATTTGACATCCATCATTAGGCCTTGACATATTTATCATGACTTCCAAACGGTTGGCATCCTACATCCTTTCTCTCGCATCTTCCATCCATAATAAATCCTTGTCCCATCCCATCCCTATTGGTTATTCTTATACCCAACTGGGGAAATATCCTTGACCTACATCTTCACTGGATTCTACACTTATCATTGGAGGTCACTATACTCAAAAAGATAAAAAAAATTAAAACATTTCAAAAAAACAAAAATATCAACATTTCAAAAAGACAAAAAAAATCAAAACATTCCAAAAAGACAAAAAGAAATCAAAACATTCCAAAAAGACAAAAATGTAAACTTCCGTCATAAAAATAAAACGTATCAAACCCAAAAAAATTCAATTAACTTTCCAAAAAATCCCAAAAGCGAGTCCAAAGAAGCTAGTCATATGGAGTCTTTGCATTCATTTAATGAACTACATTGCCTCTCTGACTATAGATGCGGTGAGGCCATTTATCGATGTTCCGGGCATTTGGGGTATCTTTAGGTGTTGCTTGATAAAATCATGTTTAGGTCCTTTGTGACGAGCAATTTCCCCGAGGATATGTTGAATACGGTCTTTATTTGCGTGCTGGCGGGCGGGCAATAAATGTCGATGGAATTTCAGAAACCCTGGAATTGAGGATTTTGGGTTAGTCAAAATAAATCAGACAATGTCAACTCAAACGTGACATAATCATCTGCACTTCAAACACAAATCTTGAATCAACATGACAAGCAAGCCAACAAGTCTCCAAGTCAAATCAGTCATTTGTCAAATCAATCAAACTAGTCAAATTGATAAAAACCAATGGTCTTATATAGGATATGTCCTTCTTGAAACTAGACCTTTTCACTATCACCCTTTGTCATTTTTATTATATAGGTAGTTGCATGATTGAAACCAAACTTGACATCTTATATGATATGTTTCTTCTCCTGAAACCAAGCCTTTTCAAAACAATCCACCTGTCACTCACTTCATCCCTTAACACACTGGAAAATGCTTATTGGCAAACAATTTGAATGGTTGTTGACCTTGTTGGTCTATTTTGTCTTATCTTTTGAATTTTCTTTGGTCATGTTACTAGCCACCTTGAGTATGTCCCATGAAGGATTTAGAGGAGCAATGATGTCTCATGACTCATCTTTTATTTGATTGTTGTTTGTTGTTTTTCTTGTTAAAAATATTGGGGAAACTTTTCCCTAAGTATGAGTTAGGACATTCCTTGTCTGTGACTGTCTGTTTTATAGATGGATGACTTTGCACACCTTGGTCTATGACATACCATGGTGTTTGTTTTCCATTTGTCATATTTTACTACTTTATGATGATAAAGCACTGTGACATGCACAAGAGTCTTCATTTTCCTTCATATCATTTTTTCATCTATCATTTCTTCCATCATCCATTCCCTTCATCATTTTATTTTTCCTTCATCATCCTTATCTATTTTCCTCTATCATTTTTTCCTTCATCTTCTAGTTCTCTCATCCATTTCAAGAGCACGTGTGTGTTCTTTGAACCTGCATGTCCTCTCGAGGGGGCATACCTCTACCTCCTCGTCATTCTTCCTTACACTGGAGCATAACTTTTTCTTTGAAACAATGCGATAGGCTACATTGTCTCAAAGAGGGGAAAAATTTACACTCAAAATTTGTCCTCACAATCGTCCTATTTCTCATCTATTAATTAAATGGATATTATTATCTATTTAATTAATTCATTTAATATTTTCTTCTATTCATTCATCAATTCATTTAAATCATTAACATATTATAAGCATTTATCCATATTATAAGCATTTATTCATTCATAACCATTATCCATTTGCAAAATCAGTTATCAATCATTTATCCATAAAACATTTCATATTATTTTATTTGCATAATCATTAAAATATCATTTGCATCCATATCACATTAATCTTTATCCATTTACATATTTCATTAAATCATGTAAATACATAAACTCATTAAATAATTCATTTAAATTCACAAATTCACTTTCAAATATAATTCCTAACCCTACATCATATCATAAATCATCTCATTTATCTCTCTCATTCCCATCCATTTCATTTGATTAAGCAACATGGGATAATTATGATAATTTCTCCATTTCACTCTTTTATCCCACATCTCTTCTGCAAGCTCAATCTGCCCCATGAGGACATCTATATAAACCCCGTCTTCTCACCAAAAAAACCTTCAATTTGGAGATTCAATTTCAATCATATAATCCTCTCTTCCATTCATCATAGTCTCTTGTTACATTTGTGCTTGCAAAAATCTAAGAGTACCAAATGCATAAGTCAAGATCTTGGTGAATAGGAGAACAATGGAGTTGATTTTATTTTGAATACATGTGTTTTTGATTTTTGCATAGTTTAATTTACATTTTGCATGTGCTTTCATTCAAGAAAATCTTCATTGATGTTATGTCTAAATCTTGATTTTGGGTTTATAGGTTAAATCAGCTCTTTTTCAGTTTTCAGCATGCACACAATGAACTATTTGAAAAAATGCCTCAATAAAATGTGGTCTCATGGAATGCCATGACAAGAAAATGAAATTTGTAGTTTCTCCTACTTATTAGTTATGCAATGTGAAGTAATTGCGTAACTGCTTATGTTGACTTTCTAAAAAACAATATTGTAATTGAAATTTTGTCATCTATCAACATATAGTTATTAGTTATGCAATGTGAAGTAATGCTTTGAGTTTGAAAGATGTGCAATGCAATGTAATCAATGATATGAATATAAACTACACAAATCTATTAAGTACAATTCATTAGTTAAACTCTTTATTTTATTACCTCAGTGAAGCTTTGAACTCCACCTCCACTAGGAGGTGTTGCCATGAAATCTCCAAGATTAACCTATTCAACATCCAAAATCATATATTATAATTTACCATTCATATAAAAATTCTATTCACATGTAATATTTATAATTGTTTACTAATTACATACCTCGGAAATACATGTCGTAGCGTAATACAGAGGTGGAGAACAACTAAAAACTAAATGAATGCTATGACCCTAAAATTTTATTACAATCATTAAATTAAATTAGTTAATCTTGAATCTAAAATATTAAATTTAATAAATTAAATTCAATGGACTTGCTAACATTTACATGAGTATCAAGGTTGAAATCCTTACTTAGGAGGGCATCTGTCATCACTAACTACTCAATTGTAGATGTAGCCTGTGCACTTGTCTCCTGACTATTCATGGGGTCATAACCATAGGATGACCCACAAGCCTAACAAATATGGGGTGTAACCCTAATCCTCAAAGTCTCCCCTTGATCATGTTGTGCTATAGGACTAGCACGCTCTATGATGCTCTGGGTCAAGGAACTAATGGACTGTAGTATCTCAATCTCAGCACTTTCCTTCACAATGGAAGGGATATCCACATGCTCATAGGCTAGTCTGGTGAGTGCTCATCTCACTAGTCGTTGTGGCTGAAGATGTACCCCTGGTCTATCTTATGTAGACCCACCACCTCTACCCTAGAAGTCTCGCATATCAAAATAGTTAGGGATTTTGTTGAGTACAAACTCTAGTAGAGTTTCCTCAAGAAATATTGTGGCAACTCATTATTTTTGCATGGAGGATGGTCAAAAACCATCCACCACCATGGTTCTTTATCCCTTGGTGGTTGCACCAATGGATAGGGAACCTCTTGCTTGTAGGGTGTAGAGGTTGATTTGTTTGTGGGTTTGTGAAAAGGGAACACAAGATAAATTTTGTATTTTTTTCATTTTTGACTTGTTTGTAGTATAGTTTATCTACATAATATTCTTTATACTCTCATCTCTTCTCCACCCAACCACTTATTACTTGCTAATTGACTCTACATGTGTTAACATAGATTTAAGTGATTGTGCAAGTATAGTTCTTTGCGAGGTTGAACTTGCAGGATCTTTCAACCTCACAATTAACTCCTCAATTTGTTTTTTGTTTTTTTTAATTTCCCCCATTAAATTTTGTTGAGTTCCAGGGGGATGTTGAGGAATTATTGGAGGTGTTTTTGAGGTTGTTGTTCAGCAAGTATTTGGGTATGAGGTGAAGAAGGATTTTGAGGAGGAGAAGGAGGTGGAGTATCAACTCTTAGAAATTAAAGAAATTAACATAAAAAACATATTAAATCTACATATTTAATAACAAATTCACAAAAAGAAAAAATTACTCCTTTGAGCTCCATGTTTATGTGGTGGCATTCTGGCAAAGAATTGGTGAAGAAATCATGAATTTTGAGCTCTCAATAATGTGAGCATGCTTGGGAAGGGTTTGCAGGCTACAAATGGAGGAAATAGCACAGTCAAAAAATGAAATTAGTTTTCTTTTTTTCTTTTAACATGACATAACGTGCTCACATTATAACATGAGCACATTATGGCTTTGGTGTGACTGAGTCTAAGGCTCAATCACACCAAGTCATAATACAAGCGCATTATAACGCACTCATATTATGGATTTTCTGAAAAATCAAAGATGGGTGGCCAAAAATTGGTCCCCCATCTTCCTACACCCACCCAATAGGTTTTTTTAATTAAAATTTGTTTTAATTTCCAGAAAATCAATCTCCACCTCTAAATATTGATAATTCACAATAAAATCCTCACAAAAACCCTCCCAAACAAGAAGAACTTCAAACCCCTCCCTCAATTTGTAGAAATCCTATAGGAACTCAAGAAAATATTTTAAATCAAATAGAAAACAACAAAAGAGAGCTTGAAGAATTGATTGCAAGATTAAATGAACATGTTGCAACCCACCCTCATAGGAGAGGCATTTTCAAATCATTAAAATTTATTGTATGTCATGTAGGAGCCATGAGTGAAAAAATTAAATTTTGGTTGAATAAGAGGGAGGAATTAAAATGATTTTATGCAAGTGGACTTTCCTATGCACAAGTGAAGAAAGAAAAAATTATCAAAGTCAACTTGTGTGCCCTTTTCACAGATCCAAGAACCAGTGCACCTTTATCACTTGCATGCAGGAAGTTCCCCATATATTGATGCCACCATGAATTAATTAAAAATAAGTTTTGGGAGTAGTGATGGATGGTTTTTGACCAACCCCCATGCAATAACTACAAGGTCTTGCAGTATTTTTTGAGCAAACTCTAATGTGAGTTTGTCCTAATAAGATGCCAAATTATTTTGACTATCTAGAATCTCAGGGTAGAGGTGGGGCTCCACACATGATAGAGCAGGTGTACGACGTAATCCCTAGCCGAAACTAAAATCCTTAGCTAAACTCATGGTGGAGCATGTCACATTTCCTTCCGTTGTGAAGGATAATGTCGAGGTGGACACATTGGACTCGATGAGCTTGCTCACTCATAGAATTGTACAATGTGTGAGGCCTCTAGCAGAGCTTGATGTGGGCGAGTCTTCTAGGCCCAGAGTTCCAATCCACTATTGTCATTCTTACAGTGTTTTTTTCACATTGATGGTGAGAGTGCTCGAGATGTAGCTACATAGCATACATCAGTTGTAGAGCAGATGGTTATGATAGATGCCTTACTGAATGAAACCTTCAACATTAATACTTACATAAAATTTAGCAAGTTCATTTAATTTTTTTTATTAAATTATATTTTGAAATGTAAGAATAGCTAAATTAATAGAATGAATATGATGAAAATTTAGGGTTGGAGTGTTGATGATACATGCATCATTCCCACAAACCCCTATATCTTTACGTTGTCGAGTCCACAAGTATGCAACCAATATTAAAGAAATAATTATTGCATGTGAATAGTTGAACCTTATATGAATGATTGACTCATAACACACTTTGGATGTTAAAAAATTTGTTGGTGGACCTTTGACATCGACACCTCCCTATTCTCATCATTGAACAACTTTCATTCAGGTAACCTTTATTCATTAATGGTGTTGTAAAACAGTGTTATCTAGTTTTGGTAATTGAAAAAAACACTATTCCATATATGATTGTACTTTTAGCACAATTCCATATGATTTTGTGCAATTGTACTTTGTTCTTTAATGCATGTATCCTCTGAGGTTATATACGACTCCTTGGGGCTTGATTTTCCTTAATTTGATAATCAAAATGACCTAGCTTTCTTTTCTCAAAAACCATTGGGAGTATATCATTGGTCCTTGTGGTACTTCCACCTATCGTGCAAGTTACTTCCACTTATTCTTTAAGTTACTCCTGCCACCAACTCACCTCCCATTAGAGGGTAGCTTGACCTTAAGGAACTTAGCAATTAGAATAAAGCAATTAAAATTAAGTATAAAATTATAAAATATTAGTGGGTAACAACTATGAATGGTTACTACTAACTATATTAACTTATATTGATATAATGTGATAGACCTACAAAAGTAAGAAGATGCTCATTAAGCTTTCAATAAAGTACTCTAAATAATTGAGGATGTTGTTGATTTAATGTTATATCAATTTGAGTATATGAAAACTTGTTCCATGTTTAGAAAGCATTAAGAACAACAATATTCAAAAATAAAATAAAATTTTAACTTCATTGGCAATTCCTATGATGTCAACTTCCCCTGAATCTAATGAATAACACTTGTGGACTTGGAAAATTTCAAACCTAATTCATTCATGACTTCTAAAACATAGGAAAAGGGGGCTATGATGTAACCCTCTTTTCTATTATTTCCATTCAAGAAATGAGATCTAAACCTTGAATTGACTATCAACCCAAAAGGGTGAGCCAAGTCAAGATTTGGGGATCTTGCAATTTCTCCTTTATGCAAGGATGGGGGTGGTGAATCAAATCACACTTTGGGGAGAAAAATTTAAACTAGAAAAACAACTCTAAACTTAAATATACCACTTGCAATGAAGAAATTAATCATAGAATAGAAGGAAAATAGGGAATTTTCTAGAAAATTTGAAATGAGGAATGTTGTGCACCTAGTCAAAGCTTGTTGCTTTTGCAAATTTATCGGTGACTCATTCACCAGATGGAAAATGGGTCCTGGTATACTTGTTTGAGAGGCTCTAAATCTAGAAATGAAACTTATACACTATGAAAATTTGTTGTCACCAAAACCCTAATAGGGACTCATTCACCAGGTGGAAAATGGGTCCTGGTAGGCTCTTCTGGAAAACTCTAAACCTGATCTTTAAGTTCTAGATCTGCAATCCCTTCCTGCAACTTGAAATTCCCACTTTCAAATCTAGATCGACTAATAATCTGCAAAACAAATTTTGGAGTTTGTTGGTGGATAGGGGTTTTCCTCATTCAAACGCCAAGTTTGGTAATTAAACCTTGATGATGAATGAAAATTTGAAACATGAAATGTGTGTGCAATCCTAACCTTAAGTGTGTCTAAGGTTAAGATCTCTAATGATGCAAATAAACCTTACTCAATTGTGTTAGAATAGGATCTTAGAATTAAACATGAACAATGCAAAGGACCTACTTTAGGAGATCTCAAATCCCCTTAATAAGTCACAAATCTGAATATACCTCTCTTTAGGTTGCAAATAGAATGATCATAGAAGATGGAATCACTTAGGAAACAAGTCATTAGGCTCAGTTGAATGTCTCGTGCATCTCCCCAAAACCAAGAATCTATCATGATTCTCCATAGGCATCTATCACCACTCCTTCAATAATGCTTTATATTTGATACAAAATGAGCTTGAAGACCTATAATGTTGCTCCAAGACTTCACTCTTGCTTGCTTCTTGAATTTGAATACTTGATCTCATAAAAATTCTCTAAACTCTTAGATTCCTTAGATGAGACTATGTGAAATAACCTTAAATTTATACATAACTTAAGATTAAATCTTTAAATTCAAATAACACAGGCCAACATCAGATCTTGAATTTGAAATCATTAAAATCCCACCCAAAACACATCCCAAGGGGGGTGTCCTAAGTTAAGGAGGTCATTCACCATAGGGTGAATGGGTCCTAGCATACTCAACTAGGACCTATTTCAAGGATTGTGAAATAAAATGCCAAAAGGGGGTCCTAGGACCTAGTGAGGACCCATTCACCATGTGGTGAATGGGTCCTAGGTCACTATCCTAGGACATAATCCTTGAAAAATTAAGCGTTGTGAAATTTCATTAATGAGTGTCAAGTTTTATCCCTTGGAAAATGCAATTAATAAGGCTTGTATTTGAATTAAATTGGCCAATTAAGGAAAAATCAACCTCCATTAATTAATAAAGCCCTAGGTTAGTATGAAATTGTAAAGAAACACTTTACAACACCCTAAATAAGGTACAATTAAGTCTATTTTATTATTAATTATTCATTCCAAAATTAAGTGTCAAAAAGGGTTACTTTTTTCTACACTACATTTAGCCCCCACTTTAGCGGTCATATGATACTACATGCATATGCAAGCTAAAGGAATCAGATTTCTATAAAAAGGATACTCGTATGGATTCATTAGGGAGAATGAAGCCCCCACTATAGTTACCTGCAAAACCATAATGTTAAGGATAGCATCTTGCAACACAAACTCATTAGTCACTCAAAAAGCCTCTTATCAAACTTCTATGAAGAATTGAATTCAAGGGTAGATGTATGCCCCCTGATTTCACTTACTTTATGGAGGTGGAATTAGGGTGAATATGAAACCACATCGAATTACTTAGGTCATATCATAAAGTATTTCCAAGTACCAAACCACATAGTGATAGACATATAATGAGACTGGGAGTGGAATTACGAATCCAATACAACAAATGGCATCGAAAATGGAGTCCTCTATCCCCTAATATGCTAATTTGAATGAAATTCCCTTTAAATGGAATAAGATTATTTACTATAGTTTTACTATATACTAATGAAAATGACACTTTTTACTATCCATTTGTCATTTACCTTTTTAAAAACTACCTTGGTGCAGAGTGATTGAGGATATTGAGCCAAAGGACCTATAAGCCCTCTAGACTGGACGTAGTTCACAGCGAGGTTGCACGAGGCACACTTGGACAAATGGTGAGTGGATTCTACTATGATTTTTCATCATTTTCATGCATTCACTATACTTTTTCATGTAATTAGAGTAATTTTAGGACCCTAGAAAATATTGGCACAAAGCATCCCTCTTTGTCGCAAAGCGTCCCTCTTTGTCGCAAAGCATCCCTCTTTGTTGCAAAGCATCCCTTACTGGTGCAAAGTATCCCACTTTGGCACAAAGTGTCTAAAGTTTTCTAAAGTGTCCAAGACCCCCATCCAAAAATGGAATAAGTGTCCACATTGGTCATAAAGCATCTTAGAGGAAACCTAATGTTATTTTAATTGATGAATTTAGGATTTATTTCATGTATTTTTCTTTTTAGATTCCTCCTCATGCCCGGTAGCACCTCGAAGGGAGACATTTTTGTTTCCTCTGAGATTCTACCACTCAACTATCATATGAGGAGATCATCCTTCTTCAGGATGTAGGATTATGTTCGTGTACCTCATGCCACCTATGAGGTACCATGATGCCATGCTGCTAGCCCTAGTGGAGCTCAATGGGATGTAGACTCATGTACCTTCCATCTAGCCATGGGCAAGATGACTATTACTCTAGAGGATGTACATTGCATCCTATAGATTCCTATCTGGGGTGAGACTGTACACCTTATAGATGATTCTTCTTTCAAAAAAATGAGAGATGATATTGTATATTGTCTATAGTGGCCTATCCTTCGGTCAAGCATTGGTCCACGCATTGACCTAAGATGGCTTCTACATGTGCAGACACCACTTTTGCAATGGATTTTGATCATGACCATAGCATTCACATTGGTGCAATACGGTCGAGGAGCTCATTTGGATGGTGGACTTGTACATATTATTAGGGACATGGAGGAGCATAGGATCATCTATGTGTGTGGTCGTAGTATCCGCTCCCATCTATACTATGATTTAGGATGGTTTATTTACCAAGAGCTCGACAACATCATACATTGTACACTCTTGCAATTTTGGTGCCTCAAGAATATCACATGTACGAGGCCAACTAAGTTTCCTACCATGGTAGCCATGGGCTATCCATGGGTCTTTAGCTATCCACTGAGATGACCATGGTAGGAGGGGGGCCTACTACACTAGCATATTAGGTTTGATCAACTAGATGAGGATGATATCAATTGGAGACCATATCCCAAGATTCCCCAGTGGGTGGATGACAAGCATGAGCTACGTAGGTTATAGCTATATCAGTTTCTTTTAGGTAGACATGATTACATAGTGAGACTTTATACTATTATCATGTCATGCATTAGTTTGGGAACATCTAGGTACCACTACGGACTAGATCGATGTATCGACAATCAACACAAAGTGCTTTTAGACTTAGGGATAGTCATTGACTTACTATTGAGGATGTATACATTAGTGGTTTAGAGGATGAGGACCACAACATGCCCCCAGCCTCCAAGGTTGATGATGCAAGCATATCTCAAGCCTATGATGAGTGGTGGGTTGCAAAGGAGGTACACCACAAATGGGATTAACCAAATGGGTACACCTAATTTTTGTCTTGATGTTTCACTCAATTATGAGGGCTATAATGCATAAGTAATAATCAGATTAAAAAAAACCTAACTATTATAACAGTTAAAAGGTAGGTTTTAAGATGCTAAAATGATGTGTACCTTTTTTAAAAATTGTTGTTTCAGGCCTCACTAAGGACTCATTCACCCAGTGGTGAACAGGTCCCTACTAGAGTTCTAGAAAAGTGATTTTTGGGTTTTGTTCTTCAATGTTTGCACTCCCAGATCCTAGGTGTTCAGCTCACGAAATTTGAAAATAAATTTTGTAGAGTAATTTTCATGATCTTGGAATAAAGATGACAACTTTTACAACTTTGCAACTTTGACAACTTTTCTCTCCACTTAAGCTTCAATCTAAAACCTGTAATCACACATCAAGAGACAAGAAAAATTGTTGATTGTTAGGGAATAGGGGTTTTCCTTGGTCAAACCCTATTTTAGTAATTAAACCTTGAATTGAAATAATTCATAAAAGGAAAGATGAATGAACAAATTGATGCTACACCTCACTAATCCTCAATTGAACCTTGGAGTAGAAATTAGCAATCTAGCATGAAGTGGTCTCAATGTATGTAGATCTTGATCATGAACTTGACATAAGATAATGGCTTTGAAGACTTGAATTTGATCACCAATGCTATAACATCACATTAGCATGCAATAATTTGACATGATGAAATAGATTCTTGATTGTTGCAATAAACTTCAATAATCTTCCCTTGAATTCCTTCTCGAATGCTCTTGTAAAGTTACTCTTGATTGCTTATGAAATTCTAGTTATGCTCTCTTGAAAATATTAGATGAAACTATGTGAAATAATCTTATATTTATACATAACTTAAGATTAAATCTCAAAATCCAAATAACACAAACCAATATCAGATCTTGAATTTGAAATCATTAAAATCCTACCCAAAACACATCTCAAGGGGGGTTTCCTAAGTTAAGGAGGACCCATTCACCATAGGGTGAATGGGTCATAGCATACTCAAGTAGGACCTATTTCGGGGATTGTGAAATAACATACCAAAAGGGGGCCCTAGGACCTAGTGAGGACCCATTCACCATGTGATGAATGGGTCCTAGGTCACTATCCTAGGACACAAACCTTACAAAATTAAGTGTTGTGAAATTTCTTTAATGAGTGCCAGGTTTTATCCCTCAGAAAATATAATTAATAAGGCTTGGATTTGAATTAAAGGGGTCAATTAAGGAAAAATTAACCTCCAATAAAGCCCTAGCTTAGTGTGAGAGTGTAATTAAACACTTTACAACACCCTAAATAAGGCACAATTAAGTCAATTTTATTATTCATTATTCATTCCCAAATTAAGTGTGAAAAAGGGTTACTTTTTTCTACACTACAACTTCAAAGGGAATGGCATTGCTTGAAGCCCCTAGATTCAACATATAGTTATGTACAACTATCCCCTTATTAGCAATGAGATATCAAATTCATTTGTATTCAATTGGCTACCCACTAGTGACATGCCAAGGTAAATTTCAATAGCATATTAGAAGTTTTCATTAACATTGGTATTGATGGGATGGTTGACAAGGTCATCAAATGTAGTTGATGCATTTAAATACAACAGTTCCCTCTTTTTTTATTTCATAATCTTAAAGAGTTCGCTTATAGGAATATAAATTCTAAGTTGGCTCATGGCATGGGCAACAAAAATGGGAACATCACTCAGTGAAGGGGTGAATAAAGTACAATTATATCATTAGTGTCAAGAATGAATGGTATGATGTTGCTAAAAGTGCTCACTTTCTTGTTATTTATGACATTAACACCCCCTTAGGCGATGTCTTATCATCAAATTGGTGGCTTATTGGTTTCATCTATTTTGATATTTGGATCTTTAGCCTTTGAAACCTCAAAATTACTTCATGGTATATTGACTCCTTTATTTTTGGGACATTTATTTCAAGTTCCCAAGCTTTACATATGGGTTTTTTTTATCAGTTGTCACGTATTTTGGATTGCTCTTCCTAGCATCAATTTTATGGCTTTTGTTTTCCTCTATTAGCCTATGGGAAAGTAAGTGCAAGAGTTTGATTCCACTTTTTATGGAAGTATCAGAGGAAAAAAAAACTCCAATAGGAATGTGTACACATTTTCAATTTCTATCTAGTTTGTATTTTAATTAAACAAAGAAACTAATGAAAGTGATAAAAAAAATTATATTTGTTGTTTCATTTTTAGATGTTGACATCAGAAATCCATAGCGATGTCCATGGCATATGATGGACTGTGGATTTGGTGCAGCAGTACCAAGTTTTGATCTGTTGACAAAGGTATGTGATAGATTAGTAAATTTGACACTATATTTTCTCTTATATGGTCTATTATTGAAAATTTTAATGATACTTGTATGTAGTTTAATTGCTATCTTGATGGTTACTATAGGTGCTCATCATTCTAGAT
This sequence comes from Sequoia sempervirens, assembly GCA_007258455.2. Classification (NCBI taxonomy): domain Eukaryota; kingdom Viridiplantae; phylum Streptophyta; class Pinopsida; order Cupressales; family Cupressaceae; genus Sequoia; species Sequoia sempervirens. Next base: position 186,864,260 of record VDFB02000015.1, read on the forward strand.
CACTGACATGTTGTTTTGGATGAGTTTGTTGATTATTTGTTTGTGGTAAGTAATTATTTTGTTATATGTCATTCCAAAATTCAATTTCTATATATTAATTTCTATACTTATTATTTTATTAGTTGCATCTCTAGATGAGTGAAGAGAGGAGGATGAGTGAGCACATTCAAAAGACACCAACAATAGAAACTCCATCCAACTAACAGTTGAAGGCAGCGTGTGATCTATTTCCTTCCCCTAGTGGGAAATGGCTATGTATTAGGGTTGTTTGTTGTATGCTTACATGGAATTTTTGAATATATTTTTTATACTATCGATATGTGACATTTTATGTCCATATGGATTTTTTGTAAGCCTATATGACTTTAATGGATATATTGTATACTTTTATCAACATATAACATTGTATAGCCTTATGATTTTTTTATTAATACAAATCTTATTTTACCACTGTTATCAAATTATATAGTTTTATCCTAAACATTTTCAACGTTAGGATTAAGTAAATCTTATTTTTGATAACTATTCTTGAATGATGTTATCACGCAAATTGTGTAAATCATATTATTGAATTTTTTAGGCATGGGTGTTGTTTACATCTTATTATTGATTGTTATTGTTGAATATTCATCAATTATTTATTTGATGCTTAAATAATTACTAATGGTTTTTATTATATTCAAGTTTTCACATGTGCCTATAGCTTTCTACAAAGTACTTGAATATTTACTGACCATTCTTATAATCATAGGTTTCATGTGATTTCTAAGATATGTTTTGTTGATTTGTTATATATACCATGATTTCAATCAATGCTTGAGTTTATTTACACCTTTGAAAACTATATTTCATGGAGCATGATTTTTCCATTGTCTAATTATTGTTTCTTCAAAAATAGCTATGAACTTCTATAAGAAGGCCAATAGTTTTTGTAAACTTAATTATGGGATGCAAAAAAATAAAATGATAACCAACACAAAAGGGTGAAGTCTAATGTAGATAGCTTTCTTGGAGTTCTATATCTAACATTCATGAAAAACTTATGAAACGTTACTAAGTAGAGATTTAATTATCTAAAGACTCCTATAGTTAAGGCCAATAAACCTACTAGCTTCTTTAATAAACTATAACCAAGAAGAGTTAATTTAATATTGATTTTAATTAATTATAACTCATGATATTCCTAGTCGGTATTGGCATGGTATGATGGTTTAAAGGTGGTATTGTTGTTCTTTCCACCAAGGTTCAAACCTCGTTGGGGTGGTATTATTGAATGGTTGTATTCTGGTTCATAGCTCTGGTCAAAAGCATTTACCACTTGAATAAAAAAAAAAACTCATGATACTCCTATATTTTATTGCACTTACATTAAAATTCTTAAATTTGGTAGGATTGGTGCATAGTTTTTGCATGGGTAAATCACTTCACTCTTACATTTTACATATATTGCATCAAGCCATGAACTACAATTGTGTTCCCTGGAGTATATTGTTGTAGTGTCAAAAAATGTCATGATGGAAATTTTCACACTTAATTTGGGAATAATTAATGATAAATTGGACATAATTTTTCCTTGATCTAGTGTTGTGATGTGTTTTACACATCCATATTAGGTCTAGGGCCTGTTTAAGCTAAATAAGCTTAACTTTCCCTAATTTAATGTTGTAAAATGTATTTATTTACACCTTCACATTAAATTTAGGAGTCTTGTAAACTAAGGTGGACCTAATCTAGTGTTGCAATGTGTTTTACACATTCACATGGGATTTTGGGCCCTTCTAAGCTAAATAGACCTATTTTTGCCTTAATTTAGTGTTGTAAAGTGATTTATTTACACTTTCACATTGTATTTGGGACCTATTGCATTTATGACCTTTATATCATCATTAATAGGCCCCTATCACCCTTATTGTGCATCTCAAGGCATATTTCAATTAAAAACCTGACAAAATCAATAAATAAACTTAATTCACACACTCCCCAACACTTTAGCAATCAAAATAGGCCTTGTGGGACCCATTCACCACTTTGGGCGAATGAGTCCCATCTAGGTGGTACGCATTCACCCAGCATGGGGAATGAGTCCCATTTGGCTTATTTTCAAGGTTTTAAGCGAGAAAATTTGGGTTTTAAGTTTAAATTTTATGTATGTCAACCTTTTGGATCTAATACATGAGCTATTAGATGGATTTCCTATATAAATGAGCTTTCAAATCATTATTTCATCAATAATTTATGATATCAAGTCTAGCACTCAATATTTAAGCATTCCAAGACTTCACAAGAACATCTAGAGAACATTCAAGATCATTTCTAAGGAATTCAAGAGAAAAATTCTTCTTCAATTATTGGAGCAATTCAAGATCTGTCATCATGTCAATTATATCATGCATTAAGCATGTTATTGATCTAGTGTTGTGATGTAGCATTGAAGATCCAAGATCAAGCATTATTATACTCCTATTGTCAAGATCAAGATCTACATCCTTCATGGCCATTTCATGTTGAGTTTCAGATTTACAAGACATCATTCACAAGGCATCATTCAAGGTATTATTTTCCATGATTCATGTCTTTGTTTCATGTTTCATACCTTCATTCCATTATCTCATCATTTGGTTTAATTACCTACAAGGGGTTTGACCAAGGAAAACCCCTATTCCCTAACAATCAATACTTTTTCTCTCTCTTTGTGTAATTGTAGATATAGGTGCTTTGAATAATTGAAGATCATTGAAGATTGGGTTACAAGCTTGGAGAAAGTTGTTATAGTTGTCTCCCCATTTGCAAGGTCATAATCTTCACCCAAAAGTCATCAACAGCCCCAAAATAAGAGTTTTAGATCCAGAAATGAAGAGGAATAGAAAGAGTAGACATTGAAGACCCAATTTAGACTTTGAAATTCCAAGAAACCCTAATTGGACTCATTCACCTTGTGTCATAGAAAAAAGTACCCTTTGGTTGATATAAGATTAATTGGACTTAATGAGGCTCTGATTTAGGTGTTGTGAGACATTTTATGCATCCACACCAAGTCTTGGACCTTTGTAAACTAAATAAAATGATTTTAACATCTTGTGAAGGTGTTGTGAAGTGTTGTAAGACATTTCTACATTCTTCTAGAATATATTTAAAGCAATTCACCTAAAAACTACCTTTTCACACATCAACAAGTCCTATTGTGAAGTGTTGTAAAGTCTTGTAACGAGATTTCACACTTTTCTAGGCACATCTTCACTATTTACACCCTTCTCATGCTTGATTGTGTTTCTTTATGCCCTCATATGACTTAATTAAGTGTATTTTTTAATGTTATCCCAACAAATAACATTAAATACAACATATTTCCTGACACATGTTTTTAGGTCCTAGGTGGGACCCATTCACCATGGGTGGCGAATGAGTCCCCCTTGGCCCCAAATTCAAAATATTTCAAATTTCCTTTTGGGATTTTATTCAAAATCACTTGATGTCAGCTTGTGATGAGGTATGACTAGATACTAAGGTACAAGAAAGGTATAAATAAGTGATTTTTACCTCATTCTCACATCCATCTATCATCATCTTATCTTTCACATCTTCCATCTCTCATTCCATTTATCTTCTCAAGCAAGCTAGGGATTTCACTTTGCAAGTAATTCATTAAGATTCCTAAGACATTCAAGGATTGATTCTACATATGTTGCGTACTTTCAAGATAAAATCATCATGACAAGTTAATCAATTCCATTTTGCATGTTTCATTACTTCTTTTCATCATTTTGGTTTAATTACCTAAACAGGGTTTGACCAAGGAAAACACCCATGCCCTAACATTCAACTTTTCTCTCTCTTGTCTTGTGTGTATGCAGATCTAGGTCTCTTGGAAGATTAGATATCATTGGAAATCAAGTTCCAAGGTTGTTAAAGCTCTCTCTCTTCATCATTCAAGTCAAAGAATCAATAGAAAGTCATTGTCAGACCTAAATCTGACAATTTCAAAAATAGACACCTGTAGGAGATAGAAGTGCAGATCTAACTCCACATAATCAACTCCTGATTTTGCAGATTCCTGTAGGTGGACTAATTCACCACCCATGGTTAATGAGTCCCACCTATAGGCCTGAAAATATATTTTCTTAGAATTTAGCTCTCGGTAGTCAGAAATAGGCTTCTAGAAGATTTTACCAAAAATAGGACTAATTCACCATGCATGGTGAATGAGTCCCAGTAGCCATTAACAAAAAATTTTGAGACATTCTAGAATCTTCCAGTGACATCAATTTTCCTCCAGGTGCACTTTGTTCAATATCATTCATCTCTATTTTCATCTACTTAAGTTTCTAATTCATGCTTGTAATAAACACTGTGTTTTCTAACTCCTTGCATTATAGTAGTTTGCATTCATTTAGTTACATTTGTAAGCATCCAAACATATCTACATAGACACTTCACATTCATTTCTTGCATTAATCTTGAGTGAAACACAAGTGCATTTTGGCCTCACTTCCATTCTCTCTCCTTCTAGGTGAAAGACCCTAGGAGGAGCTAAGTCAGAAAGTGGGTGCCAAAATCCTTCATTTCATTTTGGTGAACCCGACATTTGAATTCCTTCTTATCTAATTTTGGAGTCCATTAGTTCATCCTAGACTAGCTTACATTGCATATTGCACTAGTTAGCTTTCCTTCTAGGGTTTCATTTTTGCATGTGCCAAAATCCTTCGTTTCATGCCCAAATTGGCTAATGAGCCCCAATTTAGGTTAATTTTTATATTTTTGTAGTTTCAGATACCCTTTTTCTAGAAACTTGTTCCTATGTAGAAACCCTGATATGGGACAGATTTTCCCAAAATGGTGAATGAGTCCCAGTAGGCCAAAATTTTAAGATTTGTAGAATTTTCATTCTTCATTCAAGCCTCTACAAGTTTCTAGGTGCACACTTCTTATTTTACAAATTTGTGTTCTGATTTATTGGAATTTATAGGTCATTTATTCAAGTTTTATGCATCATTCAGTTCAATCATTAGATCTTGCATTTCATTATCTTTTCCAAGCTCTAGCTTGGTGGTAAACCCCTCATTAATCTCTAAACATACCCTAGGATAGTCCCTTAGTAGATCTCTTTCTCCCATCCCTATCATTTGATTGAGATCTCTAGGGCATCCTTGAATGTTAGTTGGAGAAAAGTGATGTTCTATGTCCAAATCCATAAAGCATCCATTTTTCCACTAATCATTTTTATGAACCTACATTTATAACATTTCAATTTCTAATTTGGATTCCATCATCATCCTAGATCTAGCTTGCATTAACTTTGCATTAGGTTTTGCATTAGTTAATTGGCATCTAGGGTTTCTAAATTTTACATTAGTGAAAGTGCATATAGCTTGTATTTTTGCATCTCATATCATTGAAAATCAAATAAAATATTCATTTGCGCTTAGGTTATAGGTCCCACAACATAAAAAAGCATAAAAATCAATTGGAAAATTTTGAAAATTTTGAAAAAAAAATCCCTACTAGGACTCATTCGCCACCTTGGGTGAATCAGTCCCAGTGCACATCTAAAACTACCTTTGATAGCACTAAAAACCTTGTTTCTACACTTCTATTTTCTACCATTAACTATTTGTTTCAATTAGTTGAGTTTCTATTACATGCATTTCACTAAATCTAGCTTAAATTAGTCCATTTCATGCATTGCTTAATTCCAAATTTGTATTTACAACATTTCATCTTTTAGGTTGTTGCATAGTGTAATCATAAAATTACCTTGTTTCAAATCTGAAAATTGCATTTAAACATTTCACTTTAGGTCATTGCATTGCACTTTCTTTACTTGTCCATGATATCGTGTTTTCTTTCAAGAGATGTGGCTTTGATATGGTTAAAAATGGATTGCATAAGTACAACATCCCCTCTTATGAGTTTAATTTAGAGTACAATAATGAGGTCATTAAGAAACATGTTAGTCATCCTTCTACTATCTCTCATAGTTATGATAACATCTTAGAGAAATTAGATCAATCCATTGACACAATCCTTAATATTACATTGCCTATTGGTGAGGATGGTATGATACAAGAGGATGCAAGTGTAGATAATCATAAAAATCATACTTTTTCTTCTCCTGATACCTCTCCTATTAGTGATGAAGGTATCTTGGTGAAAGAAGATACAAGCATTGAGAGTCTTGATTGTCCCTCTCCTCATCTCCCTTTGGAAGATATTAGAAAACAAGAAGATGAGATCATAGAAACATTTCTAAACATTACCTTACCTAGTCTACATTCATCCCTTGCTTGTGAGAATGTTTTAGCAAAAGAGGATCTGATATCATAAATAGCCATAATTTTCCTTCTCCTAATATCCCTCCTTGATGCAAAGAGGATAAGTTGGTGTTAGAAGATGCACCTATTGAGAGTCATGAGAATCTTGTTCCTCCCTTCCCTAATGCTCCTACCATTTGGAAAGATCCATTTGGTAAGTATGAAAATCATAGTTGTCCTCTTGATGCCTCCCCTACTTGTGCTGAAGCTACTTTACAAAATATAACCATAGAATGTGATGAACATCTTACAAGCTCTCCTACTAGGGTATATAGTATGGCACAAGAGAATGAGACCTTAGATAAAATGGACAATCAAATAGAGCCTTCTCCTAATATCCCCACTATTGATAAACAAGAAAATCCAACCATTGATAACTCCCTTACTTGCGATGAAGTCATTTTAGAAGAACCAATATATGAAAGTCATGAATATCTAGCTTGGAATTCTCCTAAAAACTCTCCTCCTAGGGAAGATATCATGGCGCAAGAAAAGGATAACATTGACAATAGTGATATAGTTTCCTTAGATGAAGATGATGAAGTACCATTAGACTCTCCTTCACTAAGGGAAGTTAATATTATTCAACCTCAACTCATCCTTTACCCCCCTTCACACAAACCACAAACTCAAAAAAATCTTAATTCATCCTCTACCCACCTAATAATAATGTTTTGCAACAACCGAGTCATAATACCGTTGCTCATACATATAACACTAGAAACAATCCACAACCAAGACAACCAACCCCAACAACCTTACCTTTTCCTAATCCTATCTTACCCGGCCCTCCTCATTTTCCTTCACATAGCGGGAAGGAGTATGATCTTGTTGAACAACTTAAGAATACTCCTAGAAAGATATCCCTATGGGACCTAATTTAGAATTCACCTAATTATCACACTATGCTTCACACAGCCTTGCAACAAGTTGTGGTCCCTTCTAGTGAAAACTGATGACATAGTAGCCATGATTCAATGAATAAATGCTAACATTGTTTTCCACCAAAGTGAGCTCCCTCCTTTGGAAGTACAAAAAAAAATGATGCCTTCATGATAATAGTCGGCTACAATAGATTAGGAATAAAAGAACCCTCGTCGACAATGAATTTTCCCTTAATGTGTGTAGTGTTTCCCTTTTGGATAAACTTGGCATGGATAAATCAAAAATTCAACCTGATTCTTTATCTATTAAGGGATTTGACAATATAGGAAAATGACTGCTTGGTGTGATCACTTTGCCTATTATAGCTGGAAAGGCCAAATTAGAAACATTGATCCATGTTATGCCTAACAATCTTTCATATAATCTCCTTTTGGGAAGGCCATGGATTGATGTAATGAATGGGGTGCCTTCTACCCTTCATCTTAAAATGAAATACATCTACAATAACAAAGTGTACACACTTGAAACCAACCTTGATCCAAATAGTCGTTTGAGCATTGAGAAAGATAAAGAGAATCCTTTGAAAACATTGACACCAACTATGCAAGTAGAACCCATGCAACAGAAAGACAAAGAAAAACATATTGAGGAAGTCACAAAGCTATTAGAAGATGATTGGGGTTCCTTAAATTTCACACCAACATTCATGGGAGAATACAAGATCATAAACAAAGACTCTGAAAAGGGAAAGGAAAAAGCAGTAATGTCAACACAAAATTTGGAAAACCCTTCGAAAGCATCCACCTCAACCACTTTAAATGAAACAAATTATACAAAAAAATTTGGTGAACTTAACTATGATCAACCACTAAATCCAAAAGAGATGAAGAATCTTTATGTAAAAGGTTATGAAATGATGAAACAACTCGGTTATAGTGGAAAAGGATGTGGTGCTAGAGAACAAGGTATATGTGTCCCTATAGAGCCTAACACGCAAGAAACAACTCATGGTCTTGGTTATTGTCCTCTCATAGAAATCAACCCATCAAAAAATCCTTCACCTAAGATCAACACTCTTACAAAAGATTCTTCTAAGTCAACTTTAACAATAGTGCACCTTGAACTGATAGACACTAGTGGTCTTGGTTGTTATCCTTTGCAAGAAACAAAACAAACAAATAAATATTCACTTAATGTCAATGTCATCACACAAAACACTAATGATTTGAATTCGTTAGATTTTACACCCTCCTATAAAGGAGAGTACAAAATATCACAATCTAAAGAGTCTTGTGTAGGTGTGACATCTTGTACTAAGCAGGAGACATCTTTGTCACAAAATAACGAAACATCCTCTACCATTAATCAAGAAGGTATCTTGTTGAGACTCCTCCAAGATCATTTGATATCCCTCCCTTCACGAACATGAAAGAGATTTTACTACAAGAGTTCATTTTGTGCATATCATAGAGTTCATGGTCATGCTACTAATGAATGTAAGGCTTTAAGTGATAAAATTCAACATCTTAAGGGGTGTGGTGCCCTCCCTTGTGTTGAAGCACCTAATTCCTCTAATTTATACTAATTTTTACACAAGCATGCTTCTCATCAATCATTTTGGCTCATCCTTGTCCTGCACTAAGTGGGGGCAAGGGGTTAGGTAGCCTTGTCCTCGTATGTCACTTGTCATCTCTTTTGGCTAGTTGATCACCTTTCATGTATATATAAGAGCAAGCTTGGGATGTGGATAACATGCATTAAGTTGACTCACATGTGACATACTTATTCATGATGTAGTTCAATTCAGAAACATATGACTTGGCATAGGGCTTTCTGAATAAGCTCTCATGACTACTTTAAAGCAATTGCTCATGATAATGGTGTTAGTAACCACTTTAATGTGTGGGAATACATAGACACTCATGTTTCATTATGTGATTTTATTTCTTCTTGTGATGTGTCCTTTTCTTCATGGTGTGATTGGGCTTGATTCCCTTTGAGAGTGTGATATTTCTTTGATTTTTCCTCTCTTGGAGACATTAGGCACAATGTTCCCTAAGAAGAGACCTTACATGAACTAAGTGAAATCCATTTGAACATTCCCTACACTATTTTGCATTTACAATACATGTTATATGGCCACCTTGCATAATACACCTTGCATGCCTATAGAGCCAACTTGTTTGTCCATGAGTTTCAAGCATACAAAGTTTTTCTTGCCTCATGGAGCTCAAAAATAATTTTGTGTGTTTCCTTATTAAAGTTATCAGGAGGTATAACTTTGGTATGGTTTGGTGGAATTTGGACGAGGGAATGACTTTCCCTTAGCCACTCACGTGTGTGTGGTGAGCACATACTGGTTGTGTTTGTATGTGTCTCACCCTCTTGTATTACTCACCCAGTGGATAGCCTGAAGTTTTGTTGCCTTAGAGTGAGTGTGCATCTTTTGGACAATCAACTTAGATTTGATCCACATCATGTTGGAAAAACGGTCGAAGCTTGATCCACCTCATTTTTATTTTTTTACTCATTTTTCTTTCTTTTAGTTATTGGCATTGCATGTTTGCATATCTTGATGTTGCATATTATACACCTTGTGTATGTCCTTTTTGTGCTTATATCAATTTGACGTAAGATCTCAGATCCTAGGGGCTTGACCACCTCCTTGATCTCTGTTATCCTAGACCATCCGCATTAGTATGATTGGACCCCTCTTGAATGTCTAATTTAGTGTGATTTTAAGGAAAATTCATCCTCTCACTAAAGTGGGGGCTAAATGTAGTGTCAAAAAATGTCGTCGTGGACATTTTCACACTTAATTTGGGAATATTTAATGATAAATTGGACATAATTTCACCTTTATCTAGTGTTGTGATGTGTTTTACACATCCACATTAGGTCTAGGGCCCATTTAAGCTAAATAAACTTAACTTTTCCCTAATTTAATGTTGTGAAATGTATTTATTTACACCTTCACATTAAATTTAGGAGGCTTGTAAACTAAGGTGGACCTAATCTAATGTTTTAATGTGTTTTACACATTCACATGGGATTTAGGGCCCTTCTAAGCTAAATAGACCTATTTTTTCTTTAATTTAGTGTTGTAAAGTGATTTATTTACACTTTCACATTATATTTGGGCCCTATTGAATTTATGACCTTTATATCATCATTAATAGGCCCCTATGACCCTATATTGTGCATCTCAAGGCATATTTCAATTAAAAACCTGACAAAATCAATAAATAAACTTAATTCACACACCCCCGACACTTTAGCAATCAAAATAGGCTTTGTGGGACCCATTTTCCACTTTGGGCGAATGAGTCCCATCTAGGTGGGACCCATTTTACCAGCATGAGTAATGAGTCCCATTTGGCTTATTTTAAAGGTTTTAAGTTCAAAAATTTGGGCTTTAAGTTCAAATTTTATGTATGTCGGCATTTGGGATCTAATACACAAAATATTAGATAGATTTCCTATATAAATGAGCTTTCAAATCATTATTTCATCAAGAATTCATGATATCAAGTCTAGTAGTCAAGAGTTAAGCATTCCAAGACTTCACAAGATCATCTAGAGAGCATTCAAGATCATTTCTAAGGAATTCAAGAGTAAAATTCTTCATCAATTATTGCATAAATTCAAGATCCATCATCATGTCAAGAATATCAAGCATCAAGCATTTTATTGAGCTAGTGTTGTGATGTAGCATTGAAGATACAATATCAAGCATTATTCTACTCCTATTGTCAAGATCAAGATCCACATCCTTCATGGCCATTTCATGTTGAATTACAAATTTACAAGACATCATTCACAAGGCATCATTCAAGGTATTATTGTCCATGATTCATGCTCTTTGTTTCATGTTTCATGTCTTCATTCCATTCATCATTTGGTTTAATTACCTACAAGGGGTTTGACCAGGGCAAACCCCTATTCCCTAACAATCAATACTTTTTCTCTCTCTCTTTTTGTAATTGCAGATCTAGGTGCTTTGAAGACTTGAAGATCATTGAAGATTTGGTTACAATCTTGGAGAAAGTTGTTGGAGTTGTCTCCCCATTTGTAAGGTCATAATCTTCACCAAAAAGTCATCCATAGCCCTGAAATTAGACTTTGAAATTCTAGAAAAACCTAATTGGACTCATTCACCTAGATTGGAAAATGAGTCCCAGTTTAGGTCAATTTTTAGATTTTTGTAGTTTCGGATACCCTTTTTCTAGAAACTTGTTCTTGTGCAAAAACCCTAATTTGGGACTGATTCACCCAGAATGGTGAATGAGTCATAGTAGGCCAAAATTTTAGGATTTTTAGAATTTTTTATTCTTCATTCAAGCCTCTACAAGTTTCCAAGTGCACACTTCTAATTTTACAGCTTTCTATTCTAATTTATTGGAATTTATAGGTCATTTATTCAAGTTTTATGCATCATTGAGTTCAATCATTAAATCTTGCATTTCATTATCTTTTCCAAGCTCTAGCTTGGTGTTGAACCCCTCATTAATCTCTAAACATACCCTAGGATAGTCCCTTAGTAGATATATTTCTCCCATCCCTATCATTTGATTGAGATCTCTAGGGAATCCTTGAATGTTAGTTGGAGAAAAGTGATGTTCTATGTCCAAAACCATAAAGCATCCATTTTTCCACTAATCAATTGCATGGTAGTGGAGTGCGTATGAATTTCTATATCTTATTTGAGTTAAATGGTAGACCACAACATATGCCAGAATTGTTTCCATTCATTTACTAATACCATATGCTCCATTTGTTAGTGATCGCACTTACGAGCACGTGTATACTACTTTACAAACTACAATTTTTAAGGATGATAGTTTGAACTCTATAACTTGTAATAGTTTGTTTTGGTTTAACAAATCCTTATTCGAGACCATCTTTTTATGATGGTATATCATGTAAGACTCCAACTTTCTAAGTGCATGGAATACTATCCTTATTATGACTTGGGAACTAAGATGTTATTCATGACTATCCTATACTTGTTACTTGTCATATGATTGCTCATGCATACTTCCCTTCTTGCTTTTCCTGTGTTTCAAAATGTTTCCCTTTCAGATCAATTGATTTTGAAGTGACTACCTTGTATATAATAGGGTAAGTATCTTTTATTTAGCTTATCAATGTAGTCATTTCTTCAATGGCCTCAAGATTATTACCCCTATATGCTTGAAGTCATTGCTTCCTTTCATAGTCAAAACACACAGTCATTAATTCATATTCCTTGACTACCAAAAACATAGTGTCAATCAAGTTAAGGTCTTCAATTTCATAGTATATTAATGACTTGTTGCTTATCTTTGAATCCTTAAATATGAATAATGTTAGAGTAATCATGCATTAACTAATAATTAATTAACCTTTAATTAATTATTATTCTAATTTATTCTCATGCACTTAAGTTAAACTTAGGACTTATTTATTTAGTTAACTAAGTGTTTTTCTAAGTTAATTGAAGTGATCTATTATTAGATCATTCTATCTCATCACATGTGATGTTGACACTTGTCTAGATCTAATCCCTTTATCTTTTATGGTTTCTCCTAAATAGCACTCAACCCTCATTATATTATCTCTCTTCTGATCTCTCAAACTTTCATATCATTTTGATAGTCTCTTGCATTCTGTAGTTTTTTCTTCTTGAGGAATATTGCAATTCTTTGTTTGTAGATCTCTTGTGTGGAAGGTTTCTTTGTTTTTTGTTTGATCCTGTGGCTAATGTTTTTCACAATTCTAACATGGTACCAGATTTAGTTGTACAAACTCTCGTGCAAGGCCCCTTCAAGACCCCTTTGTGCCCTAAAGGAGGTCTTTTTTCTTTTGGCCATAACTTGGGCATATGATATTAATTTTTGGAAAATGAGATATTATTGAAAATTTGATTCTACCAACTTTCTAGTGGTGTGGGTCTCATCACCTTTTTTTTCTAGTGCAATCTATAGCCTGTTGAAGTCAGAGGTGTTATTTTCAATCTTGAGCTTATAACTTTTGACCTGTTTCTCCATTTTTTGCAAATCTAGTGGCATTAGAATCATCTTTTAGAGCTCTTCATAGTCACCGATACTATTTTTATAGATTTCTCTCCAAGTACATTTTATTTATTTATTTGTGTTAGCACACTCTAGTGAATTACTTGGATGTCTTAGCTCCTAGAATCTTCTCGTTTGCATTAGATGACTCATTTTTGGCTATTCTTAATGTATTTCCAATATTTTTTCCTATTTGGGAATTGTAGACATATTTTTCATGTACATTCTCTTTTGTAGATGCACTAAGATAAAGTTCCATTCTGGTGCACACATCCTGTTGTGCCTTTTGTATTCACACTATGACATAAACTGTCATGGGGGGGTTGATGTTTTCCTTTGGTTTGCCATCACACCTTTGTCAAGTGAGTGTCCCCTTCATGATAGTAGTGAATCCTAGTGATTCTTGCCTCATGCATGTGTGCCTTAATTTTTAGATCCTTTTATTTGTAGGTTCTTTCTCCTACATGCACTTCTTAGTTTCACACAGTTTAAGTGTTCATGTCATGGATCTCCCTTGTCAACATTATGGGGGGGTTCTACTATTGGTGCTAATGCTTCCTTGGTTTCATGAATTGAGTGATCTACATAGCTAGTTCTTGTTCCTAAGTAATTTTAGATGCAGTTTGTTGCAAGTATAAGTAGCTTTTGTTGTCATTGATGTTTGTACTTGAGTAAGATGGTTGCAAGAGTGTGGTTGATGCTTTGATTAGTTGCATTATGTTGTAATTAGTAAAGCTATTGGTGTCAACCTCTAGTGTTGCTTTGATAAGCTTCTATCTATGGTTGTGGAAGTTTTGAAGATGATGAGAATGTGTCTCTAGTGCTTAGTTTCCAAGTGCTTTCGAGAAAATTTGATAAAAAGAGGAAATAGTATGTTGCAGTGGTATTTTGGGTAACAAAGTTGTGTTCTAGTTTTGCTCCACATGTATTCTATGTTAAAGATCTTCCTATACAATTTGGATATTTTGGTGAGATGTGTATAGAGGTGTTATATTCAAGATTTGATATGCTATATTTTTGTACAGAAGAAGTTGTGTTCACCAGTGTGTGATTGTGCATTGTAGAGGTGTTTGGGAGAAATGTTTTTACGTCACATTTCTTCGTAGTTGTGTCTCAATTCTTGCAATTTTGAAGGTGTTTTGATGGTGTTGTTAGTTTACCTCAATTAAGAGTATTTAAGGTTTGGTGCTTTGGGAGATTGTTTTCTAAGTAACAATGTATGGCAGAGTTGTCGAAGTGTACACACCTATGAATTCTTTAGGGGGAAGTTGTTGCAAAGGAGTTTGTTAGATTTTGGATTTTTTTTGGAATATTCTATATCATGTTCAAGCATGGTATTTGGTTTGCAAGTTTTCCTTGAGTTTGAGGAAACGTGTACTTAAAAGATTAATGGTGTTTGCATGAGTAACAACCAACCTAGTGTTTACAATACATGTGAAGTATAAATATTGTTTGTGGTAGTGTTTGGTTGAGTGGTGTTATTTATTTGGTCCCAATTTAGTTTTTATGTGGTCTACATTCACTTTTATCCACCACAGAAGTGTTTTGGCACTGACCTAATTTAAATTTGCACATTTGAGGTGCATAGCCAACCTTGGAGAAGGTTTCAAGATTGAAGATAGTATAAGTATGAGTTGAGTTGTTGAAGCATGATAAGATAGAAAAAAGATAGGTGTGTGAGATGTGAATGATGTGAAATGTAGATTTGTAGAGTGTGAAATTGAGCAGTGTAGTGTGAGCTTTCAAGTGTTAGTTTATTGGATGTAGTGAGTAGAAGGTGGCTATAATTATTCAATCAAACTACAAAGGTGTTGAAATCACTGTGGTGGATTCTTTGTTGCATTGAAATACTTTTCTCTATTTAATATTTCTTCTCTATATTATTTTCATTTTGGTAGTGATCCTTCTGGCAATGAGCCTTTCTTCTTCAGGTAGTGATCCTTTCGGAAATAATTCCTATTGTATTCAGTGTTGATATACTTATATTGTGAGCTAATCCTCACTGTGGTTTTTCCTTTCTTGGGTTTTCCACATAAATTTGGTGTTCTCTTGTGTGTGGTGTTGATTTGTTCAAGTTTTTGTCATTTGCTTTTCATGCCAATTCATCATAACATATTTAAGGGTTTAATGAATGTGGATATGAATATTAATGAGGGTTTTCAAATTTTTAAGGTACAATTTATTCACCCCCCTCTCAATTGTTTTGTCCATTCAACAATTGGTATCAAAGCAAGGTTCCTTGGAGAAAATATTAACCGCTTGAGGTAGATCTACAATGGTGCACAAGAAGAAGATACATATATTTGATGGAATGGACTATGCATTCTGGAAGACAAGGATGGAAAGTTTCTAGAATATCTAGGATATGATGTCTATAAATCAGTTAAGACTAGATACACTATGCCTACAAATGGGTTTGAGCATTGAAGCTCAACTTAAGGCCCATGAAAGCAGTAGTCAAGCTAAGTATGCAATCTTGAGTAGTCTTACAAATTCTGAATTAGTGAAATTTATGGATCTAAAAACTACTAAAGAAATTTGGGATATGTTGGAAAGTATTTATGAAGGAGATGATATGGTCAAACAAGCTAAGATGTAGAATTTAAAGACCACACTTAAGAACTAGTGGATGTTTAAAGATGAGAACATTACAAGCTCTATGCATTGGGTAGATGCAGTGGTCAGCTATATCAGAGGTCTTGGAGGAAAAGTTGAAGAACCAAAAGTGGTAAAGAAAATTCTTAGAAACCTTCCTAAAGCTTACAATCATAAAGTTGTTGCTATTGAGGAATCTCAAAATCTAGATCAGTACTCTAGAGATTAATTGTATGGATCTTTAACTACATTTGAAATGAGAGAGTTTGGTACTAACAATGGTGCAAAAGTTGAGACTGCTTTTAAGGCTACAAAAATAGAGAAGACTAAAAACCTAGATCAGGAAGATCTTGATGATGTGGAGGCTAAAGTTTTGTGAGAAGGATGAGAAGAGGTACTGGTAAGTACAGAGGTAAGTTACCTTTCAATTATTTTAGTTGTGGAAAGATAGGTCATTATGCTTCAAGATGTCTAAATAGGGTTGTGAATGACAAAAACAAAGAGTACAAAGGTAAGATGATTAAGAAAAGCTATTATGTTAATGAATATGAAAGTATTTATGATGATGAATCTGATTATGGAGATGATGATGATGAATGCTTGTTCATGGCTTTAAAAGATGAATTTGTTTCTACTAACTCTGAAAGATGTGTGAAGGAATGCCCTCCAAAGAGAAAGGATAAGACTAAAGGTATTGTAGTAATGGAAAAAGTATCCCTTTTTCCTTAATTTGGGAATGAATAAATAATATTAAAATGAGCTTAATGTTGCCTTAATTTAGTGTTGTAATGTGTTTTACACATTCACATTAAGTTTAGGGCCCTTTTAAACTAAATTGACTTAATTGTGCCTTATTTGAGGTGTTGTAATGTGTATCTTTACACTTTCACACTAATCTAGGGCCTTATTAATTAATTGAGCTTAAGTTTCCTTAATTGGACCCTTTAATTCAAATCCAAGCCTAATTAATTGCATATTCTAAGGGATAAAACCTAAAATTCTTAAATTTCATTACACAAAACTTAATTTTAGAAGGTGTGTGTCCTAGGTTAGTGACCTATGACCCATTCACCACCTAGCGAATGGGTCCTCACTAGGTCCTAGGACCCTATTTTCACATGATCTTTCACATTCCCTGAAGTGTGTCCTAGATAAGTGAGCTAGGACCCATTCACCAAGTGGTGAATGGGTCCTCACTTAGATCTCAGACCCCTCTTTGAAATATGTTTTTCGTGGTATTTTATTGATTTCAAATCCTAGATTTGATATCGGCTTGTGATATTTGAATTTTGAGATTTAATGTTAAGTTATGTATAAATACAAGGTTAATTCACTATGTTTCATAACTAATATTTTCATGAGATCAAGAAATTTTCACAAGAGCATTATCGAGCATTCAAGAGAAATTTCTAAGGCATTCAAGGGTAGAATTATTGAAGAATATTGTAGCAATCAAGAGTCATTTCATCATGTCAAAGGCATAGTACATCATGCATGTTTGAGAGCTAATGTGTTGATGTAGCATTCAAGATCAATCAAGCACATTCAAGGCATTGTTTCACATCAAGTTCATGATCAAGATCTACATTCATTGACACCACTTCATGCTAGTTTGTAGATTGGTATCCAAGGTTTCAATTGAGGATTGGTGAGTTGTGACATTGCATTTGTTCATTCATCTTTCCCTTCATGCTTTCATTCATTTCAAGGTTTAATTACCAAAATTAGGTTTGACCAAGGCAAACCCCTATTCCCTAGAAAAATAACATTTTTATCCTCTTTGATGTGTGATTGCAGGTTTTAGGCTGAAGATCATTTGGAGAGAAAAATTGCAAAAGTTGTCAAAGTTGCTAAGAAATTTGCAAAATCATGAAAACTAAGCTGTAGGATTTATTTTCACAAGTTTTTGTGATTAACTAGGATCTGGGAGTGCATACATTGAAGAAAAAATCCCAAAAACCATTTTTCCAAAACTCTAGCCAGGACCCATTCACCATAGGGCGAATGAGTCCTTAGTGAGGCCCAAAAAATCACTTTTTGCAACAAGTACACAACATTTAACCCTCTTAAAAACTGCCTTTTGATTACTATATTGGTTAGGTTTTTTTTTTTATAATCATTTATGCATAATGACCCTCATAATTGAATGAAATACTAGTGAAATTAGGTTCATCATTTTGATCTCATTATGGTGAACCTCATTTTCCTATGTTTCATTTTGGTGAACCCAATGTTTTGAGCATTGTATTTTTCTAATTTTGGGAGTCCTTTTCATTCTAGATTTATATCTTGCATTCATTTGCATTCATTGCATTGAATTAGGTCTCATTTAGGGTGTCTAGTTTGCATTGAAATTTGTATTTCATTAAGAGTTTTAGGATTGCATTTTTTGAATTCTTTAAGTATGAAAAAATAAAAAAATATCATTCATCTTGAATATCATTCACATCATATAAAATTTCATTTGAAAGTTCAAACAAAATTGCATACCAAACGAGGTGTCTTAGATCATCATTTGGTCACATTTTCAACTTGCATTTCACATTGCATTCTACATAAAATCAAACTGAAACTTACTATAGCAAACCTAACTCTAAAAACCATTGGAAAAAACTTGAAAATATGCAAAAAATAGTTTCAAAAACCTCATCTAGGACCCATTTTCCTTAGGGTGAATGAGTCCCTGATCATGTCCTAATTTGCATTTTTGGAAATTAAAATCTTCATTTTTGTGCTTTTGTTTGCTACTTTTCGATCTTTGATATAGTTTGTTGAGTTTTTGTTTAATTAATTTCATCATATCTAGCTTAATTTGATACATTTAGTGCATTTTCTAATTTAAAAATTGTATTCACAAGATTTCATTTTCAGATTGTTGCATAATGTAATTAGAAAATTACCTTGTTTAAGTCTAAAAATTATCTAAAAAATGGACAAGTGTTTTAGCAATCAGTGGAAATCTTTGTTCTCCTTGGTTTATGTTTCAAGTTGTTTTTTTTGCAATGACCCAAATGCAATTTAATATACTCATGATCACCCAACTCCTAATAATTTTCCTCATGAAATCGACATCATTGGAGAAGATGATGCTAGCATGCATGAGTTCATAAATGATTTCCTTAACAATCTTGAGAATAATGCATCTTTCTACCCTTCCATGAAACAACCAACTAAACTTGAGATGTTTGGTTTATTACACCCCAAAATTGAGTCACAAACTAAGCCTAAAATTCCAACAATGACTGAACTTAGCTCCTCTAATCAAGTGCATACCCATCCATCTTATGTTAACAAAGTGACCAACAATCCCATCAACCTAGAAGAGACTTATGGCCAAGGCTTTAATATTTTAACCAACCAAGGATGTGACATAACTAATGAGCATGAAATTCATAAAATTTTAGAGAAAATTCCTATTGAACAGACCAAAGGATTAGGATATCAAGATCCTCCTCTCGATATAAGTTTCATCCTTCCTAAAGAACAATCAATGTCTCATAAGGATGATAG
>VDFB02000015.1:186883710-186974676 GCA_007258455.2 Sequoia sempervirens
ATCTTAGGGAGAGGTTGGGGGTCATTGGCCCTCTGAACTAGGTGCACATGGAGGTGCATCATTCTAGTGAATTCATAGATTCTTCATTTATCTGGACTAATGAATGGGTCTACTCTGTAGGGGGAGTAGAAAATATTTTCATTGTTGTAGTATGAGTTGAATGGGTGTACTCCTAAGTGGGAGTAATAAGAACTTTTGATCTTTTCCATTGATGTCAAAGGGGAGAGAAAGTCATGTGAAAAATAGTAGAAGAAAGAAGGAGAGAGAGTCAAGAAGAAGAAGAGAGTTTTCTTTGATGGTTTTTCACATCATGTGTTGCCATCAATGACAAAGGGGGAGATTGTTGCAAGTATGAGCAATTTTGATGGTGTTGTCATAATGTTGTCATTTATTTCAACATAGTTCATTATGTTTTAGATTGTGCATGTATAGTTGAGATATTGTTGAGATGTTGTGAGTGCATGGAGCTATCTTTATGATGTTGCAGATGTGCTGAAATGATGGGTTTCCAAGTGCCTTTTAGAATTCAATAAAGAGTGAAGTCAGAGTTATGTATGTGTTCAAAGTGTGCTCCAGAATGTGCTGCACGTTTCTCCTATGTTGATCCTATTCTTGTGTAGATCTCAAGGGTTGTTTTTGATGATCTAATGGTGATATATACTAATTTGTAGCTTTTGGTTTGTTGGAGTGTGAAAGTTGTGTTCACCGGTGTGTGAACTGCTTTGGTAGAGTTGGTTTTCTATGGACTGGGAGAAATGATTTTGCTTCACAATCCTCTGTTGTTTTGTTTCAGGTCTCGTGGATCTGAAATATGTCTTGTAATGGTGTTCTCTAGGTTCTAGAAAAGATGTTTGTGGTTTGGTGATATGAAAGTTGAGTTTCAAAGTTGTTGTATGTGTTTGCACAATCCAGATGGAATGATGGAAGGATTTCTATGTTCAAAGGTTGTTACACTTGCTGCGGATGTATTTTAAGGAACTTTAGAAGTGTTCTCATGCATAATAAAGCATGTTACATCATTCACATGTTATCTTCTTGCTGGGAAGCATGTACTTTAATGTTCATTTGTGTCTTCATTAGGTTTGGCCAACCTGGTGTTTACACTTTATATGAAGAACTAAATTTATTTAAGGATGCATGTGGTTGATCTGAGATGTTGCTTTTGGACTTGGTTAAGTGTTTAATTATTCCACTCTCATTCTTTTCCACCGCAAGAATGTTGAGTTGCTGACCTAATTTGAATTTATGAAATGAAGCGTATGTGGCCAACCTTGGAGAAAGTCTCTAAGGTTGAAGATGGTATAAATGTAATATTAGGATGTGAATAATTGGATGATGCAAAGTAAAAAAGTAAGCCAAAAGTGAAGAGAAAAATTGTGTGAATGTAAGTTGAGGCAATAGTACTTCATTGTGTTAGATTCTTGAAGGCAGTGAGCTGAAATTTTTTGCAATCTTTTGATCAAGGTTGCGAATGTGTGTAAATTGCTTTGGTGGAACTTTTGTTTTATTTTATTTTAGTAGGTAGTGAGCCTCCCTATTGGACAGTGAGTCCTTTCTGCAGGCAGTTAGCCATTGTATCTAGATAGTGAGTCCTCTTCTGGGTAGTGTGCCCTTGGCAGTGAGACTTTGTATTTAGTTTTGCTATCTCTTATCATCTAGGGTTGATTGTGATTTAATCCTCATCATGGTTTTTCCCTTATTGGGTTTTCTATGTAAAATCTAGGGTTGATTGTGTTTATTTTAATTTTTTTATTTTCATTTCATGTTCATCCTTAAACACATAATAGTGTGGCCGTGTAATTAATAAGTGTTGAAGTTTTGAGTTTAAATTTGGTGACAACTAATTTACCCCCCCTCTAAGTTGTCCTATGCCTTTTAATAACTTCTTCACATTTTTCATACTCAGGTTTTCCATAAGTTGTAGCCTAAGCAACTCACAAAGACCAAAATCCTTTCCATTTACCACCATTTCATAAGTAGTATGAATTACCATAACCGATATTGAATTTACACAAATAGTGAAATAGATTTTCTACCCAATCATGATGGCATCATACTTGACAGCATGGTTTACAATATAATTTTTGGTTAAAGCTCTCCCATCAAAGTTAGCACCAGCCAGCCTTGTGAATTCATCATTTTTCACCACTTTTAGAACTAAAATGGCACCAATATCACAAAGACTAGTCACAGCTCGAATTGCATCATTGTTGATAATTCTTGGTTCATTTTCCCACACAAATTTTTTATGAACCCTATTAAGGGCCATTCTGACAAACTTTTCCTCTTTCTCACTGGAAAAGTTTGGAAACTAATTACAAATGGTCAAGTTCATTTGAACTAGGTTTTCATATTCCACATTAAGCAGTAGATCATCTGTAGTCAAATCATTGTCCCACAAATCCTTCAGCTCCTGATTATTGAATTCTTCCAACTTCCCATGAATGCATGTTCTTGGATCTTCGGTGGGTAGCACATGGCTTGGAATGTTTGAGAACGCACCCATGGGGTCATTTTCATACACTTTCCACAAACATCTTCTAAATATTGGTTGGGGTTTCTCAAAAATTTCCACAACAATGGGAGTTGCCATATTCCCCAAACAATCTTGAATAAACTAAACAAAGAGTTCCTTCAACTTAAAAAACCACAAAATTCAGATAATAGAGAATAACTTTTACTGCTTGTTGAGAACTAGGGTGTTGATGTATGATACTCTAAATTTCCTTCAGTCTCACTTCAACTTGCACTTCTCCTTCCAAATTTTTCAAATGTTCTTTTCTTTAACTTAGCATCTTACTTTATTGCTTACAAATTTAGCCCCAATTCAAATTTATTTCTTTTCAGCTCTAAAGTTGCCAACCACTTTATAAAAAACACTATAAACCAAGAAAAGTTCCACAAATCTTTAGATCTTCCCTTTTTTTTTCCAAAAATTTCTTCAATACCTTCAAAATGATGAATCACATCAAATATCCTTGTGTCATGGCTTGAGACCCCATATATCGAGGGCCTTTTAGACTTTTCTATAATTGCTCCCCTCGAAACCATTACTGGGTTCAATTCTAGGAAGAGGTATCTGCACTAGATGCAGATATAGGATATTTGATTCATCCATATTCTCAATTTCTTCCTTGTTCCTCCAAATTTTTCCATTTCTTTCCTTACTTCTTTGTGATCTACTTTTTTCACACGCTTGTTTTTCTGTTCCAGATTAGGTTTCTTCCCAATTTTTCTACTACAAAATTTTGAAATATGTCTTGGTTTATTGCAAGTATATCACACAACATATCTTGGATCAAATTCATTTGCATTCATCCTTGACTTGCACTGATTATCCTTATTTCCAAAGATATTGCATGTGTAACAATAGCCTTGAAAAGATTGAATCCTTCTACTAGTATTAAATTTGTTCATCATCATCTGGTTTCTACATTCAGTAGCTCTATGTCCAAACTTGTTACAAAAAAAGTATTGTCCAATAGAGAATCCAACATTCTAACTCATTCTATTTTGGTTCATCCTACTACATTTTGTTGCTCTATGTTCAAATTTATTGCATGAGAAACAAAAGACATTAAAAGAGGGGTATCTTTGAGCATTAGGCTATCGTATAGAAATCCTTCCAGTATTGTTCCTTTGAATCTTGATTTGATGAGTATTGCCTTAAAATTTCCTTTGATTGTCTACTTTGCTAGAAGTCAGTTTAGCCTTTGAACTTTTTCCTTCTTCAAGTCCTAGACCACCTTTATACTTAGCAAGTTTTTGAGATGCAATCAACTCATCAAGCATTGTAGAACTTATCTTGAACCTTTCTTCATGAGCTTTCACTTTTTCCAGATCAACTCTTAGGGTTACCACTTCTTGTTGAAGCTTTGTATATTTGTTAATTTTATTATGGATCTAATCTTTTTGATATTCTTTGATTCACTTCTCTTCTACTCGCACCTTTAGTCTAGTAATGTCTTCATTTTCCTTTTTCAATTGATCACTGACTTCCCTATGCCTTTCCTTGAAATTTTTTATCTACTCTCTTGGCTTCCCGATACATTCATTTGCTTCCTTCATATTTCCTTTCAGAGTTTCCTTCTCATTTTTTCTTTTATCCAATTCTTCAAGAGTAACATTAATTTCCTTAGATACAAAATTTTTGTTCAAAGAAGTAATATAGCTTTATTTAGCCATGTATTCAAATTTTGGGACCTTCATCAAGCTATAAGACTTTTTTTAGAGGAACGAAGCTCGGATACCAATTTTTAAACACACCCAATACTGAGAGGGGGGGTGAATCAGTATTCTACTAACAAAAATAATTATTAACCATCCAATTAACAATCCACATCTAGCTGCAATAGTGAACAAAAACACAAAAGAGGTCATAATACATTGACACCAAGATTTTTATGTGGAAAACCCAATGTGAGAAAAACCACAGTGAGGATTAGCTCACAATATATTATAACTGGTCATAAGATATTACAGGGCTCACTACTAGGAAAATGAACTAGAGAAGTGCACCTAAAAGGTGCAAAAAAAAATTCCAATTAAGCTCTGATAACACTAAAGTTATGCTCTGGTTGCACATATACAATCATCATAAATCACTTTGCACTATTTCATTTTTTTGCATCACTCACATACACACTCTATAACTTCACACATATTTTTTCCATCATGCACACATATATATACACTTTCATATTTTCTAGCATCAATTAGGTCGACCTAATTGAAATTGAACATACAAAATTCAAAATGATTTGTCAGCCCAATTCAAAATTCCTTTTGGCGCATAGAACAAAATGTATCACCCAAACATTAGGTTGGCTTAGACATAATAAGGAACACACAAAATACATACAATTCTTAATCTTGTCGAAAAAAATAGTACCAAAATTTTGTCACTTGGATGACACAAGCTCATTGGAAACTCGTTTATACCTGTAATTGACACTTTTGAGCAACATATCAAAAAATCATAGAGTTTCCTTTTATTGAGAAGATTTTTGGACCAAAATACTGAATCAACATAAACACATAGTTTACTTAGTTAGTTACCAACCAATGTTGGCATAAATGATAACAAACTCAGAGGGCACCTTCTTCATTCTTCCAATAGTCCTTATCTTTGATTCTTAACTGGTGATATCCAGATCTTAGATCAATCTTAGAAAGTACAACTCCCCACATTTAATCAAAATGATCATCAATGTGTGGCAATGGATACTTGTTCTTTATCATAGCTTTATTAAGCATTCGATAATCTATGCACAAACACAAAGTACTATCCTTCTTTTTCACAAAGATTATTGGTGCTCCCCAAGGTGATACACTTGGTCTTATCATTCCTTAGACAACAATTCATTCAGTTGTTCCTTGAGCTCCATTAACTCAATTATTGTCCTTCGATAAGGAACTTTGGAAATAGGTTTAGATCCTAGTACTATATCAATTAAGAAGTAAAATATTCTTTTTTGTTGGTAACCCAAGTAGTTCCTCTGGAAATACATCCAAAAAAATTCTCAAGATAGGATATTTTACATATCTGTCTCTCTAGTTTCCATCATTTCACCTTCTTCCACCTCTTGGTAACTTTGTGTTCTAAAGTTGTCAAGATCTTCTTGAGAGTTAGATCCCTTATAATCTTTAAGATTTTCCATCTTGACTACAAAGAGCTTGGATCCTTTCTTATTAGCCTTAAGCAATTGCATAGTGGATATTTGATGAAACTTGACCTGCCTAGGTATCCCTTGTAGCATCACTTGGTTACCAAAATCATCTAGGTATTCTACCATTTTTGCATGGCAGTCTAACTTGGCTTTATGTCTCCAAAGCCAATTCATTCCTAGGATAACATCATAGGATCCTAAGGGTCCTACATAAAGGGTTACTTCTGTAGAAAAACAAGGTAGCTCAATCCTAGCTTCAAACAAACATTGTTCCACCATTTCTCTTGTTTGGTTTTCATATTCTACAACCCATGACTTTTCTACATAACTAGCTTTCCTAGATATTTTCTTTGCTATTCTGGGTGAAATAAAAAATTTAGTTTCTCTAGTATCTATAAGTATGGAAATGGTAAAACCAAATAAAATACTTGGAGTCTCTATTTGAGTAACTTGATACTCTGCTTGAAAGTCGTCTAAGGTAGCATGATTCTTTTGCTGGAATGCCGCTTGCTTGGTAGGAAGTGGGTTATCATAAGATCATGCCCATATGACTTATTGAGACAATGTATAGCGTAGTGGTCTCCCCCACATGTGAAGCATCTAGTTTTCGGCCCTTTCTTCCTTGTGGGTTCACTAGGTTTATTAGCATTTCCACCATTAGAATTATTCCTTTTGTGTTCCCTCCTAGATTATTTTTCATTATTTTGAGGTCTTTTTTCTCCTTGTTTCTGCAAATCTTGAAAATATTCAAAATTATTTGGAGTTGTTTTTTCTTGAGCTCCTACAAACTTCTTACGATTCTTATTCTTCTGGAAAATGGAGATAGCTTTGAGCTTTTTCTCCTACTTAACAACTTCCTCATACACTAGATCCATAGTGGTTTGACCATGAACATCTACCTCTCCTCCAATCTGGCTATTAAGCCCCATGTTTAATTTTTTTATGCAAAAAAATTCATCCTTTTGATGCATTTGTACATAAAGTAACAGGTGGGTAAAATTTTCCCAATACTCATTAACTGGCATCTCACCTTATCTCAAATTTTGGGTTTCTAGTGGAAAAAGTGTTTGGTTAGCCATCTTTTCCAGAATATTTCCACAAACTCATTCCATGTAAGTTTCCGTGAGCTAAGACTGAGTTCCATTTTTTTATTCATCCACCAGTTAGAGGCTTCTCCTACCAACTAGTAAGCTCCTCATGCTACTTTTGTGACCTTAGAATAATTTTACATCTCAAAATATTTCTCCATCTAGGTCAACCATGACTCAACTTCTTCCCCACTAGTACTACCTTCAAACTTGGGTGGGGTTATTTTTCTCATTCCCTTGGAGAGTTTAGAAGCCATACGCTTCCTATTAGTTTCCTCAGACAAAGAGAGTGATTTCTCTTTCTCATGTTCGTGGGTTTGACCATGATCATGAGAAGAATTTTCTCCCACATTCTCGTTATTTGGAACTTCCTACTCTACTCTATCTTTTACCTTTATTTCTTGCTCTAGGTTTCCCAACCTTGCTAGGATTTGATCCAATGTAGCTTCAATACCCACTGGACCTTGTCTGACTTCTTGACTTCCTCCAGGATTAGTCCTTTTTCTCACCATCCTTGAAAGAACAGATTATACCTTCAGGCTCATCAGTATTAGATTCAATTATGTTCATATTGTTGAATAGTCTAGATAACTGAGAGGGGGGGTGAATCAGTTATTATAAAATAATTTTCTTGACTTTAATTAATCTAGAGCAAATTTTAATAAATCAGATAATAATCTAACAGATATGAGCATGAAAGTACACAACAACACCATGGTCAATGAACACCAGGATTTACGTGGAAACCCAAGAAGGGAAAAACCATGGAGAATGCTAATTATCAATTATAGAACATTTGTTAAGGTAAATTTTATATGAGCTCGTTGCCAAAATTCTGATTTTAGGTAAGGCTCATTGTCAGTGGGCTCACTACTCAACTATTTCAACGAAAGATAAAAAGGCTCACTGCCAAAAAAGAAAGGCTCACTGCCAACAGAAAGGGCTCACTGCTAGAAGAATGATGAAAGGGAATTCACCACTGAAATAACTGTCACACGAGAACAACCTCATAGTCTCTTGCCTCCAGTTGTATACTTTTGCACACTTCACAATATCTAAAGTTTTAGATTTGCATTCATCACACTTGCTTTCATCAAACATAATCAAATTTTACATATACCATTCCATGTCTTTATAATCTCCTAAGTTAGCCAAAAAAAATTGAATTAGGCCACCACAAAAAATTCCAACGGTGGAAAGGAATGAAGCATGGACCATACATAACCTCTTTGCTCAAATCAACACACTACATATTTACTATGATATCTAGGACCAAAGAATAGGATATACACTTTACAATACAAATAATGTTCTAGAGCACATTAACCAATTTCCAGATTGGTCTGGACCCATAAGAGTGTATCTCATTATGTTGCAAAAAGAATGGGACTAGGACATACACAATCAAAGATAGATCATTGTAACACAACATCTAGAACGATGCAAATCAAATAACCAAAGAATTGAAACCGTACCTCAGTCAAACAACTAAGATATGTTCACATCAATGACAACCATCAATGGAAACAATCAAAAAAATCACATATCAACACATTCCAACAACCTCCCCCTTTGTCATTGATGGAAACATTCATCAACAACAAACCAAACAACACAAATGTCATTATCTTCTTGTCTTCTTTTCTTCTCCCACTTTGACATCAAAGATAAATGGAAAAAATCCCCTTGAAAAAATTACTCCACTCCCCCTATGAGGAAGCCCCCCAACATTGATCTAGATAAGAGTAGCATATAATACCCTAGACTAATACACACCTTGGTGCAAATTACTAAAGACTAGGAGGGGGAAAAACACCTAACTTCTGCCGGAGATACTCAAAAATATCTTTCCTCAACGATTTTGTGAAAATATTTGCAATCTTCTCTTTTGTAGGTACATATTCAAGTATTACCTCATTTTCCAATACCTTCTCTCTCAAGAAATTATATCTAATGGATATATGTTTCATTCTGGAGTGTTGTACCAAATTCTTGGAAATGTTTATTGCACTGGTATTATCACACACAATTGAGATTAGTTCATCAAATGATATGCCAATGTCCTTTAGTGTTTATTTCATCCACAGTACCTAAGTGCAACATGATGATGCTACAATGTATTTAGCTTTATTAGTAGATAAAGATACATAATCTTGTTTCTTACTTGACCAAGCAACTAACCAGGATCCAAGGAAATAAGCTCCAGCACTTGTGCTCTGCCAGTTATCAACACACCTAACCCAATCAGCATTAGTATAAGTTGTCAAAGTGAAATATGAATCCTTTGGATACCATAACCCCATATCTTCTATACCCTTCAAATATCTAAAGATCCTTTTTACTGTGCAACAACATGTGATTCCTTTGGTTCTTATTGAAATCTAGCTCCTAAAAAAACAACATACATAATGTTTGCTTTAGTAGCAGTCAAATATAACAATCCTCCAATCATTGACCTATACAAAATTGCATCTGCTTTAGGTGAATCATCTTCTTTTGTCAACTTTCATCCAGGAACAATAGGTGTAAAAACTAGTTTTGAGTTCTCCAATCCAAACTTCTTCAATAATTCTTTTGTATACTTGTAATGAGAAATGAAAATTCCTTTGTTGTTCTGATTTACTTGTAATCCAAGGAAGAAATTTAACTCACCTATCATAGACATTTTGAATTCCTTTTTCATTTAATCTATAAATTTTTTGCACATATCATCATTTCGTCCAAAAATTATGTCATCAATATAAACCACAACAATCAACATTTGATCTGAGTGAATTATGTAGTATAAATTACTATCAACAAATCCCTTTTGAAATCTTCTTCCAATCAAATGCTTGTCTAATCTACCATACCAGACTCTAGGTGCCTACTTCAATCCGTATAAAGCTTTCTTCAACCTACAAACAACATATAGGTTACTTTTATACTTAAATCCCATTGGTTGCTCAATGTAGACTTCTTCCTTTAGTTCTCCATTTAAGAATGTAGAATTTACATCCATTTGATAGACTTTGAAATCCTTAAAACTACAAAAGCTAAGAACATCTAGATCACTTCCATCTAGGCAATAGGGGAATATGTTTCTTCAAAATCAATACCTTTAATCTAAGTGTAACCTTTGTAAACTAACCTTTCCTTGTTTCTCATTACCTTTCCATTTTCATCTAGCTTGTTCTAGAATACCCACTTTGTTCCAATTACATTTTTTTTTTCCAGTCTGGGCACAAGTTCCCAAGTCTGGTTTTTCTCTATCTAATCAAGCTCTTCTTTTATTGCCTTCACCCAATTCTAATCATTGCATGCTTCTTCCATAGTCTTTGGCTTAGTTTCTGAGAGTAAACACAATAATACTTGTTCTTGAGTTGCTTTTCTTCTTGTGATGATTCCTTTATTCTTATCTCAAATAATCTAATTTTTTGAGTGGTTTCTCTATACATACCTTGGGGTTTTCCTTGTAGTTGTTGGAGCCTCCTTTGTTTCTTGTTCTTCTTTCTTATCCTTTTCTCCCTTGTCATCTAAGTCATCTAATTTATATTCAATATTCTTCTCAGGATTTCTTTGAACATCTTCATCTACTTTCACATTCACACATTCAACTATCTTGTTCAGTCTCTTGTTGTAACATTGGTACACTTTGCTTCTTGTAGAGTAACCCAAAAATATGCCTTCATCAGCTCTATTTTTGAACTTTCTAAGATTGTCCTCATCTCTTCGGATGTAGCATTTGCTTCCAAATTTTTTGAAGTGCTTTACTATGGAAGCTCTTCCATGCCATAGCTCATATGATGTCTTTCCATATTTCCTCTAGAATAGTACTATGTTAAGAGTGTATACTATTGTGTGTATCGCTTCTCTCCAGTAGACTACTAGGAAACCTACTTTCTTGATCATTGTTCTAGCTACTTCTTGAACTGTCCAGTTCATTCTTTCCACTACACCATTCTATTGTGATGTTATAGGGGCAAATAGTTGTCTTTTGATGCCATTTTTTTCACATAATTTGTTGAATTCATCAAAAGTAAACTTTCCTCCTCTATCATATCTGAAACACTTGATTCTTTGGTCAACTTCATTCTCAACTCTTGCCTTGAAAATCTTGAATTTTTCTAAAGCCTCTGATTTTTCTCTTAAAAATGCAACCCAGATTAATCTAGAATAATCATCTATTAAAAGCATGAAATATCTCTCACCTTGTAAGCTTCTTGTTTTGGTTAGACCACATAGGTCAGTGTGTACAAGGTCTAACAAACTGATAGATGATTCTTCTTTTCTTTGGAACATTTCTTTGGTTTGCTTTCCTTCTTGACATCCTTTGCAGATAGTGTGGTCTAGTTTGGTTAGTCTTGGAAAATATCTGACTACTCTTGTTGAACTTATCCTTACCAAATTGTTGAAGTTGATGTGACAAATCCTTTGGTGCCAGAGCCAACTGTCATTGGACTGAGATAATAAGCATTTCTTTGTTTCTCCCTCTAGTTGATACATATTCCCACTTGTTCTTTTTCCAGTTGCAATAATAGTTCCATATTTCTTCTAGATCTCACAACCATCATCCTGAAACACCACATTATAGCCATTTTCACACATCTATCCAACACCCAAAATATTATGATATAAACCCTTTAGATAGTAAACATTTTCGTTGTTATGTTTTCCATCAAAGGTAATAGAACCAATTCCAACAATTTGTGTTGTTTTATCATCTTCAAATCTAAAAAAACCTCCATCATATTTCTCAAGCTTCAAAAACTTACTTTTATCACTGGTCATACGATTTGAACATCCACTAGCAATAAACCATTCATCTTTGTTTCTTTTAACATATAATGTAGCTTTAGTGTTATCATTATATTTTAGAAAAATATTAGAGATATCAAATCTAGGTTCATCCTTTTCCACCAAAAACAAACAATCCTCATGATCTGATTCATCATTTGAAATATTGGCATTCTAATTGGCATAATAGGCCTTCTTATTGATATTTTTAAAAATTTTCCTTGTTCTTTTTCTAGACACTTAGTTGTTAAATGACCAATCTTTCCACATCTAAAACATTTAAGAAGTAACATACCTTTGTACACAACTTTTCTTTATTTTCCTTATGAAGTTTGCTTCCAACTCATCTGAACTTTCACTATCCAGATCTTCTTCTGTCTTTGTGGCTTTGAAGGCTATTTCATGTATTTCCTCTTTTTCTTTTCAAAATTTCCTCATCTCAAACATGGTCAAGGTGCCATATATTTGCTCTCTGGTGAATTTCTTTAGATCATAAACTTCCTCAATAGCTGAGATCTTGTCACTATAGCTCTCTGGTAGGGTCATCAAAATCTTCTCCATTACATCTTCATCTGTCAGAGTGCCTCCTTGATTTTTGACTTCATTTACTACACTGTCAACTCTCTCAAAGTAGCTTTCTATAGCTTCACCTTCTTCCATTCTCAATTTTTCATATCTGCACTTAGTTGTCAACTTATTTGATAATTTGAGTCTATTATTTCCTTCATAGATTTCTTTCAACTCTTCCCAGACTTCATAAGCGGCGGTCAATGAAATAAATTTGTTAACTCATTCTTAGAAAAAACACTAAAGATTGCATACCTTTCTTTTTAATTTTCTTCATAGGCTGAGATCTCATCCATAGTACTAGGACCACTTGTTGGAACAACTGTCTCAATAGCTTTCCAAGTCTTTTAGCCTAGAGAAATTAGGTAACCTCTCATCTGCTTTTTCCAAAAACTATAGTCAGATCCATCAAACATAGGGATTTCCAATTTATGTGCCATCGTATATACCTCAAGTGGTTAAGCTCTTCTTCAAGGAACTAAGGCTGTAATACCAATTGTTGAACAATCTGGGTAATTGAGAGGGGGGTAAATCAGTTATTATAAAATAATTTTCTTGACTTTAATTAATTGGGAGTAGACTTAAATCAATCAAATAATAATCTAACAGATATGAACATGAAAGCACATAACAACACCATGCACAATGAACACCAAGATTTACATGGAAACCCAATAAGGGAAAAACCATAAAGAATGCTAATTCTCAATTATAGAACATTGGTTAAGGTGGCACCAGTTAAGGTGATTTTTACAAGGGCTCACTACCAAAATGCTCATTGCAGGTAAGGCTCACTATTGGTGGGCTCACTGCCTAGCTATTATAGCCAAAGATAAAAGGCTCATTGCCAAAAAAGAAAGGCTCACTACTGACAGAAAAGGCTCACCGCTAGAAGAATGATGAAAGGGAATCCACTGCTGAAATAACTCTCACACCAAAAAAAACTCATTGTCTCTTGCCTCTAGTCATATAATTTCACACACTTCACAATATCTAAATTTTTAGATTCACATTCATCAAAATTGCTTTCATTGAACAGAATCAACTTTTACATATACCATTCCATGCCTTCATAATCTCCTAAGTCAGCCAAACACAATGTCTTCATAATCTCCTAAGTTAGCCAAACACAAATTGAATTAGGTCACTAAAAAACATTCCCATAGTGGAAAGGAATGAAACGTGGACCATACAAAACCTCCTTGCTGAAATCAACACACTGCATATTTACCATGATATCCGAGACCAAACAATAGGATATACATGTTACAATGCAAACAATGTTTCAGAGCACATTAACCAATTTCCAAATCGGTCTAGACCCATGAGAGTGTATTTCATTATGTTGCAAAAAGAATGGGACCAATAAAGACATGATGAAAGATAGATCATTACAACACAACATCCAGAATCACACCAATCACATCACCAAAGCATTAAAATTGAACCTCAGTCAAACAACCAAGATATGTTGACATCAATGAAAACAATTAATGACAACAATCAACAACATCACATCTCAATACATTCCAACACATATTATCTTATGGAAAATATTGAAATGAGCATTCATTCACACATAAGAAATTTCACATAATAGTCAAGCTCACCTTTTGATAAACACATGATTTTATTATTCACAAGGATCTCAATATCCTTTTTAAGTACATAGATTGACTATTTAGATAGTCAAGTGGAGATTATCCCTCAAATTAACTCTCAAACACATAGCTCAATGGGGTATACCCCTTAGATTTCCTTTTCATCTCTCATTTGTTCATATCTATATTTTTTTCATCTCTCATTTGATCATATCTAGCCCAAAATGGATAGTAACCTTTAGATTTATCATTCAATACATACTTGCAAGGCACATAACCCTCTAATTCATTACTTTAAGAAATTAAAATCACTTCTGACATCAAAAGAACTCTAGGGTCTCTAAAGATGAATGCAGGACTACCACTCCCTTTTGAGGGTATATCCCTAGAAAGTGATAAGTGTTGAACACAAAATATTGAGAGGGGGGGTGAATCAGTATTCTACCAATCCAATTGATTTCTAACCATCCAATTATAACAATATATCTTGCTGTAGTAGTCAGTAAAAACATAGAAATGAACATAACATCACGCAACTCATAGACACCAGGATTTTTACATGGAAAACCCAAAGTGGGAAAAACCATGATGAGAATTAACTCACAATATATTATAAATGATTACAAAATATTACATGGCACACTACCAAGACACAATATCCTTGAACGACTCACAGTCAAAGTACAAGTTATGATTTACCACTAGAATATATAAAGATATGGCTCACTGTAAGAAATATGAATTGAAAGGAATGCACCTTTTGAGTGTTGAGTATAGTTCCAATTAAGCTTTGGAAACAAAATTTTTGCATTGGTTTGCAAAAACAACTATTAACAACTATCACCAACTTCACAATTTCACTCTATTGCATACATTTTCACTATTACACCTTCTCTATCAGTATATGTCACATCCATGTACATATACGTATATATCAAATATATATGCGCAATTCCATTATACACATTGTTCATACATCAATTAGGTTGGCCTAATTAGATGTAAGCATACATAACTTAAAATGTCTTGTTGGCCATAAAACAAAAAACTTATTTGGTACTCAAAATCAAGAATGCAAGACATAATTTGGGTTGGCCTAGACCTAAAGAATAAGCCTTTAGAAAATGTGTATTGCATGAACAAGTCATCCAAAAGAGAAGCACACCAAAACTGTAAGTCGAACTTCTGACACTTAAAACTTTCAACTTGTTCAACTAAAATTGTTGATTCCCTAATCATAATTGCATCTAAGACTCTTGAAAAACATATCAAAATTATATGAGTTTGCATACACTTCAGAGTGATTCTAGACCAAATTATTAGATAAAGTAGCATGAACATGATTTATTAGATGGGTAGATAATCAGTTATAAAAAAATGTTGGAATCAATGACAACAAAGACAACAAACCTTAGGTCTCCTTCTTCATTCTTCCAACAATCTCCCCCTTTGGCATTGATGGCGACATGTGCCAAAAATAAAACTCATTTCAAAACCAAAATTGTGCAACAACAAAAAATTATTCAACTCTTTTTTCAACTCCCCCTATCAGAACCATAAAACTAAAACCAAACCATATTTACACTGAATTTGAATCTTCTTCACATAAAACCTTCTCCCCCTTTGAAATCAAGGAAAAAGAATGGGAAAAAAAATGATTAAGAGCTAGGGAAACCTTGTAGTTCTTTGAGAATTACTTACCACACTGGCTTACCATCATCCCAAATCCTTTTAGCCCTGGTAAGAGACTTATGCAAAGATTCTAGTTCCACTAAGCAACCTTCTCCCTCTTTTGAAGTGGAAGGAATGGTGTTCATCTTTTCCAGTGTTTCTACATCTATCAAGGCACTTGATATGGAGATGTTTTTGGGCATTACGAGATCTCCAAGCTTTCCAAAGAATCTTATTGCATCTTCTCTTTTCCTTTGTAGAATGAAGAACTTGTTTTGAAGGTCTTCAATCAAAGTCCAACCAATGTAATTTCTATCATTTGTAAGTTTGTAGACTTTAGAGGCATCTACAAGATGCGACTCAATTAAGTCCATTAAGTAGTTGATACCTAAAGTTGCATTTGACCACTACACATAATAAACAAATAGTAATAGGGCTTCCTCATCACATTATTTCACCTCTTTAAACTTTGAAACACTTTGTCATATGTAATTGCACATTTTTCTTGCAGAATTAATAGTATTTTCTCTAGAAGACTTGCCTCTGCCTCTTTCATAGTCTATGCCTTAAGATTGGAGGCATATTCCTTAACATAATCAACTAGAAACTTTAGATTCTTAATTGGTGCTAAGGAATCATGAGTGATAACAATGGGGGTTGTTTCCTATAAGGCCCTAATAACTTCATTTATCATCTCATTCCTTTTTTTATAAGCTTCGGTAGTTTCTTGTGTAACAGAGTTGAAAAATGTGCCACAAATCTTTATTTTATCATTTGGTGCAATCTTGGACAAATCTAAATAGCCTGGATGTGATGGCAGCTTGACTAGCTGACGTGGTAGCACTGGCTGTAGGCTTGGTTGGCTTGTCAGTAACCCTTTGAGAGTGCTTTCAAAAGATTCTCTAGTTGGCCTTGATGGATCAGTAGCTTTGGGTTCTCTTCTTCATTTCTTTCATCCTAGGTGGATTTCTTTACTTCCTCTTCCTTCTTTTGTTCTTATTTCTCCTCTTCCTTTTCTTCTTATTTTTATTTTTCCTTTTCTTCTTCTGAGGATTTTCCAAAATATTTATCTTTTTTTTATTTCTCCTTCTTATCCTCATCATCCTTATCATCATTTCCCTTTTTATCCTTGCTCCCTTTACCTTCATCTCTAATTTTCTCACCATTATTTCTAGTAAGTTCAAGATGTTCTTCAGGTACATTACTGGTATCATCTTTGTGTTGATCTTTAGACTATTTTCTTGTAGTATCCTCTATATCATCCAGAGGGGCAGGAGTCTTTGAAACCTCATGTATCTCACCAACACTTTCCAGGATTGGATGATCCATTTATTTTGTGATAGTAAAATGATCCTATTCCTGAGCTGTATGGGATGAAGAACTGGTTCTTGTCCCATAGTTTCTTTCCAAAAAATTTATTATTTCTAGAGTTTCCCATCTTACTCTTTCTATACTATCGCTTTCCTTAGTCATAAGCATGTTGACTCTTTGTTTTACTCTAAACAGAGTAGGAAATTATTTTACCAAATTAGTAGCCTCTTCTGTAGATAAAGAAGATCCATAAGAAATCAATGCATCATTTTTCATCTTGTCATCATCATTTATGGCCTCTTTCCTTCTTTGCACTAACACTTTCTAGGCATTGTCAACACTTTCTTCTAGATTTTCTCCATACTCATATTAAAAATAACAATGTACTGAATGAAAGCATTAATAAGAGTCTCTTTATCTCCATTATTGACTTCATCATATAATTGGGTAGTAGGAATAATATCTTCAACATCTATCATATTGTTTACTAAGGCACCAAGATTTAAAGATGGTCGATCACTTACTAGAGTAGAGGTAGGCATGTCCTTAGGATTAGATGTACCTTATTGAACATTCTTCTTTTCTTGCACACGAACTTTGAAAGAGTCTTCTTCTTCCCCTGTCTCTTCATCTATGGAGATATTGACTCTACTTTATATTTCTAAATTACTGGCAGAAGTCCTCCTTCTTTTGTTGTTTTTCAATTGATGCTCTTCTGGTATGCCAAGGTCAATTTCTTCTCGTACATCATCACTTAAATTTCTCTTCCTATTTTCCTTTTGCTTTACTCTTCTTTTTCTAAGATCAATAGATGGTGCAATAGGGGGTTTGATCTTCCTTTTAGAAGCATGAGAACTAGGTCCAGTGGAGACAGGCACATCAACTGATGTTAGAGTACTGTGTTATTTGTTCTTTCCTTTCTTAGCTACAACACTAGAGGCAGGTGCAGTGGTAGAGGATATCCTTTCAGATTTCCTAGATCTAGAGGGTAGTTCAACTACTTTGGAGTTTCTCTCATCAAGAGCTTCCTTCAATTCATCAATGTCTTCTTTAGTGAATGGCCCTTGGAAGAATGACTCAACATTATTTCTTGTTATTTTTTCTCTATGAGATGCAAAAGTCTCTAAATGTAGTTTAGATTTTTCTTCATAAGTTCCATGTTGGGGTAGGGAGGGGTCCTTTGGACTACTTAGCAACATTTCAATAAATATCTTAGCAAGTTGTTCATCAACCTCATATCCCAATGGTTTTATCTAGAGAGTTTCGTGGTTAACTGCTTCCATGATGCATTCGTTAGTACTCACAAGAAAGTTTATGTACTTTGCATAATTTTTCACCAAGCTTTTAGGAACTATTTCTCTTCCATGCATATCATTATGAAAACTGCAAAGAATGTAGTAAATGCATTATTTTGTGCTCGAAAGTCTCCAAGATTGTGCAGGTGCTCAAAAATTTGATGAGCAACTAGCTTGTTGCATTCCCATGATATTTTTCCTTCCCATTACCTCCCTCAAAAAGTAAAATAGTAGACAAAATACCAATGTATTGAACTTAAAGGAGTGTTTCTTTGTCTTGATCAAGCTCAAATTCTCTAGAAATTGTTGATAGATAAATTCACACAAATCAAATTCTCTTCCATTTACTACCATTTCATATGCGGTATGAATTGCTATGGCAGACACAAAATTCCCTCAATTGGTGAAATATATTTTTTGTCCAATCATGATAGCAACATACTTCATAGCTGGGTTTGCGATAGGCCTAGTGGTCATAGCTACTCTGTCAAATGTGGCTCTAGTTAGCTTCATAATTGCATCATTCTTTACAACTTTCAACATTGGCAAAGGTCCAATGGCACAAAGACCAGTTACAACTTGAATCACTTCTTTGGTGATTAACCATACTATGCTTGTCCACATAAATTTATCATGCACCCTACTTAGCGCAATCCTAACAAATTTAGAGTCCATTTCATTTGAAAAATTAGGGAACCAATTCCACACATCTAGCTTCTTCTGTATTAGGTTTTCATACTCAGTTTTTACAAAATGACCATCTCCTATCAATTCTTTCATCCATAAATCCCTAAGTTCTTGGTGATTAAATTCTTCCAACTTTCCATGAATGTATGTTATGGTGTCTTCAGTGGGTAAGACATTAACTAGAATGTGAGAGAATGCACCCAAGGGGTGCATTTCAAAGAATTTCATGGAATACCTTCTTAATTTAGGTTGGGGTCTCTTGAAAACTT
The DNA here is from genome assembly GCA_007258455.2 of Sequoia sempervirens. Classification (NCBI taxonomy): domain Eukaryota; kingdom Viridiplantae; phylum Streptophyta; class Pinopsida; order Cupressales; family Cupressaceae; genus Sequoia; species Sequoia sempervirens. Next base: position 186,902,645 of record VDFB02000015.1, read on the forward strand.
TCACAATAGTAGGAGTAGCCATTTTTTTCCCTTAAATTACTTGTAAAGTAGATTCAAACCAAAACCCGTAGAGTTTAGATAACAGTAAATACCTTTTCATGCTTTGTGAAAAACTAGGGTTTGATTCCAATTTCTACGAATTGATTTTCAACTCTCTTAAACTCGCTTTGCTCCTAATTTGCAAATGTGACTTAATTCAAATTTAGTTCCTTACTTTATGACTTACCAATTTTTGCCTAATTTTGCATTAAATGCACTCCAACTTCAAAATCTTATAAAATTTTTGTAAAATACATTGTAAACCTTAAGATGCTCCACAATTCATCAGATTTGCATTTTTTTTTCCAAAAAATTCTTCAACATCTTCAGAATGATGCTTTACACCATATATCCTTGTGTCACTTCTTGACACTTCTTATGTCTAGGGTTTGTTAGATTTCTCTATCACTGCTCCCCCAAAAACCATTGTTGGGTTTAGTTTTTAGAAGAAATATTTGCACTAGGTGCCGATGCAGATACATTTGAATCATCCTTATTCTCAAGTTCTTTTTTCTTCCACATCTTTTACATTTTTTTCCTTACTTCAGTAGGATCACTTTCTTCACATGTTTTTTCTTTTGTTTTAGATTAGCTTTCTTCTCAATTTTGTTTTTGCAGAATTTGGAGATGTGTCTCTGTTTATCTCAGGTGTAGTATAAAAATTGTTTCTAACCAAATTGATTTAGATTTATCCTTGATCTACACTAATTAGATTTGTGTCTAAAATCATAACATGCATAGCAATAGCCTTGAAAGTATTGAGTCATTGATACCAATATTGAATCTGTTTATTATTGTTTGACTTCTACACTTTGTATCTCTATGCTCAAACTTATTGCAAGAAGAGCATTTTCTAGTAAAGAATCCAAAATTTTGTTTCATTCTATTTCGGTTCATTCTACTTCTACATTTAGTTGCCCTATGACCAAATTTATTGCATGAGAAACCTGTTCCATTGAAAGATGGGTACCTTTGAGCATGTTAGGTTGTCGAATAGGAATCCTTCTGGTATTGCTTCAATGATTATTGATCTGCCTTCCATTGCTTTCATTCTTCCTTTGATTGTTCACATTGGTCAAAACTTGATTTTCTTTCAAAATTTGTCCTTCAAGTCCTAGACCACCTTTATCCTTAGTTGGTTTCTAAAATGCAATCAACTCATCAAGCTTTGTAGTACTTTTCTGAAAATTTTCTTCATGACCTCTTGCCTTCACTAAGTCAGATATTAGTGTGACCACTTCTTGTTCAAGCTTTGTGCATTCATCAATTTTGCTCTAGATTTCAGATTTATGACATTCTTCAATTCTTTTCTTTTCTTGCACTTGCAACTTTAGTCTGGTGATGTCTTCATTAGCCTTCTTCAACTGATCATTGACTTCTCTATGCCTTTCTTTGATTTTCTTAATTTTCTCTCTTAATTTCTTGATGAATTCATTTGCTTCTTTTAGATTTTCCTTTAGAGATTCTTTCTCATCTTCACTTTTGTCTAGATATTTAAGGTCAACATGAAGTTCCTTAGTTGCATAGATCTCTTCTGGAGGAGCAAGATACTTTTTATCAGCCATGTGTTCAAACTTTAAGATCTTTCTTAACCTATTAACCTTCACAAAAGGAACTGAGCTCTGATACCAATTGTTGAACACACAAAATTCTTAGGGGGGGTGAATCATTATTCTACCAATCCGATTGATTGCTAACCATCCAATTATAGCAATATATCTTGCAGCAGTAGTCAGTAAAAAAATGGAAATGAACATAACATCACACAACTCATAGACACCAGTATTTTTATGTGGAAAACCCAAAGTGGGCAAAACTATGGTGAGGATTAATTCACAATATATTATAACCGGTTACAAAATATTACATGGCACACTCCTAGGACACAGTATCTTGTATAATAGTGTACAAAAGTTATAGCTTATTGGTAGAATACAAAAAGATATGGGTCACTGCCAGAAATTTGAACTAAAAGGAATGCACCTTCTAAGTGTTAAGTATAGTTCCAGTTAAGCTTTGGAAACAAAATTTTTGCACCAGTTTGAGAAAACATCTATTGACAACTATCACGAACTTCATAATATGAATCTATCACATACATTCACACTATCACACCTTCTCTATTACTATATGTTGCATCCATGTACATCTATGTATATCTCAAATATATATGCTCAATTCCATTATACAAATGGTTCATACATTAATTAGGTCAGCCTAATTGGATGTAAGCATACATAATTCAAGAATTCTTGTCGACCATAAAAAAACCTTCTTTGGCACTCAAAATCAAGAATGCAAGACACAATTTAGGTCATCACAGACCTAAAGAATAAGCCTTCATGAAACTTGTACTGCATGAACAAGTCAGCCAAAAGAGAAGCACAACAAAACTTCAAGATGAACTCCTACACTTAAAACCTTCAACCCATTCAACTAAAATTGTTGATTCCCTGATCATCACTGCATCTAGGACTCTTGAAAAAAATATAAAAATATATGAGTTGGCATACACTTCAAAGTGATTCCATACCAAATTACTGGATCAAATTAGCATGAACATGATTTACCAGATGGGTAGATAATTAGTTATAGAACAATGTTGGCATCAATGAGAACAAAGACAACAAACCAAAGGTCTCCTTTCTAATTCTTCCAACAATTAGGAATCATAATTTGTTGGTGAGACTGGAGGTAGATAGTTGTAATTGGCCTTCTCCTTCATCCTTCTCTTTACTTCACTAATCTAAGAAATATCGTGACATAATTTTTTAGTATTGCTTAACTAGACAACATTTTCATAGTTGGTACCCTCAATCATACAAACAATGGCCTATTTTTCCTTCTTGGTTTTCGGGTAGCGCTCATTCCTTATTACTGACTTTCTTGTAGTTAACCTAAGATGCACCATCCTAGCACAATAATTTCCAAACATTAGATAAAATTGGATGGAAAGTATGATGAGCTCATAGGTTCTAGATCTAAACTTGGTACCTCTTGATACCACATGCGACATGCCATTCATTCATGCAAGTAAAATTTCCTAAGTTTTCACTTTCAAGTAAATAAACTATGTAACTTAACCATTTCCATAAAAAAATTATTTTCTTAATAGAGAACAAATGAACATAGATGTCTATCCAATAACCACTTTTGATTTCATCTCCAAAATAATATATCAAATATTACAATATTCCAAATATTGTGTACAATGTACATACATAGCTTAGTTGAGCTTTAAAGCAATAGATATAGATAGTCTAGGAATCTCCTTTCAAATCTTGGTCATAGTCATCTACTCAGGAGGACAAGCATCACTTAAGTGGTCTTTCACCAATCAAAGACTCATATGTGGTCCACCACAAATCTATCATTCGGTAGATGGCCCTACCCTTCGACGAAGAGATTGGTGGAGTAACCTCATAACAGCCACCATTATGAGCTTAGTGTTGTGTCCTACACAACTGGAACTTGTAGAGTGTACAATCCTAAACTTGCATGTATAAATCAATCATGGTGAATTGATAGTGGAGCCAAAGGAAATCACACTAGTTTGGCCAAAGTGTTCTCACTCAATACTTCGAGTGACAGTCATCCTACTCACAAACACTACTCAAGCTCGATTTGACTTTAGGCCATTATAAACTATGCATAGGAAATTTCATTCTATAGGTAGTCTTTAACCTTAGAAACAGCCTATTCCCTTTCCCAAAACACAATGGTATTTCTACCCACAAAGCATAAGCATAAGTTACTCTCCCTTCAATGGATAATCAAATCCCATGAATGACTTATGAGCTATCTAAATCAATCAAATCACTTTGCAATGAATAACCCTTGAGCTATCCTTTTTTTCATCATTCCTAGTATATTTATACTATTGATAAAAAAATCTCCTATTATGGAGTATATACAAAACACTTCATAGAAATGAATAAAATAGTTTCTTTCCTTTCCATAAGAAAATACTAAGATTCACTAATGCAAGCCTTCTCAAACAATTCTAAAGAAAGAAAACAAGACATTCATTCTTTCATAATAAAAGACTATTAAAAGGAGAATAGATCCTCTTTCTTGTAATTCACTTAATCCAATAGACTAATTTATTTCTCATCCTTCCAATGATAGCTTGCTAGACTCCTCCTCAAACTTCTATAGTTACTCAATGGAATATCTCACAATAACCTCACTCTCTAGGCTCTCACAAAATAACTCTATCATAGAATAAATACAACTCTAGAATAAAATAAAAATGAAATTATAGAATGTGCATTTAAATGAGAGAGTTGACTCATCTCATATAGAAAAAGGTGGCAGGAAAGTAAGTTATTACTTAGTTAGAAATATAGTAGATCAAACTCCTTTTCTTGACAACAATACTTGACTAAATCAAATATTCACATGTTCAAAAAATAAGAATTAATTTACAAATATGGTAGACTTCTATAGGAAATAGAGTATTCATATTATGGCACCAATTTTCAATAATCCTCCCTATTCATTTGGTTGTGGCTTATCAAGGAAACAATCAACATTCACCAAGCAACACATATTATAGTCGTCTGAGTCATAGACTATACAATCGACAGGTAAAGGATGAATCAAATCCTTTAAAATAGCACTACAAATAGCTTTCACTAAGCACGTTTATTGTTGTGGTTTATATCCTTTTGTTAATGCATTTCAAACTCTTTAACAAGAGACTTGAAGTTTAATATTTCCATTTCATTTTATACTGTTGGATAACACATTCCATTATATAAGTAATGCACTACTATAAATAGTGATGCATTTGTAATATATCGACCATGGCTCATATACTCTCAATTGGCCTTTATCTTATGCATAGTATATGTATAAATCAACCTCTAATACTTTGCATAATATATATACAAATCGGGGGATCACCTTGTGGTGTAGTGGTGAAGTGGTTGCACCACTATTGGTGCAAAAAAGGTTTGATTCCTTGCCTGGCCCAAAACTAGTGTATACTGGTTTGAGCCCACCTTGATGGATGTGTTGGAGGTTGTGTACACAGGCAGTTGGTATGTGTAAGGTAGTGGAGGATGAAGGGAGGTGCTCAAGAGGAGCTAGTGGTCCCCAGGAAGGAGGTTGGCTATGCTAGACATTGGTTGGATGGGAGTGTGCGCGAACTTGTGCTAGACCCACGGGGGAGTGTGTTGCTTGTGGATTTAGCTCCTTGGCGTGTGTTGCTCTTGGACTCTGTGTTAGACCCACATGGGTCTTTCATTCCTGGTGTTTCTATATCAAACCCATGCAGGTCTTTCACTCCTCTGGGCTCAGCCCGTGTTGGGATTTTGTGTTAGGATTTAGGGATGAGGTCCTAGAGTTTGTGGCCTCACTGGTTCATAGTTCCAGTTCAAACGTGTTTACCAATATATATATATACAAATAAGCCTCAAATACTTCTTATATATATCAATATATATACCAACATATTTATACATGTACATATATTTATATATATACCAATGAATAACTTTAATGCTATGTATATATATATATATGTATATGTGTATATATTCTATTATATATATATACATATATATTCCCCATCAATTAAATAAATGTACATTTGATATTCAAATGAATAAGTCAAAGTTAATCTTTCATATATAATATTAATTATATATAGACCTCTATGTACATGTATACGTATGTATACATATGATGATATGTTTGTATGGACATTTCCATCTGTCACACATACGCATATATCGACACATGTATACATATGTATATATGTTGAATATATATTTGATTGCACAACCAAACACAAATACAATTACTATCTTTATGATAAGTAATATACATGCTATTTATTTATACATATATACATACATGTCACATTGTCCCTTTGATATTACCATGCTCATAAGCAACCCGTTCACAAGCATGCATAGGTACGTCTACCTATGTACTCTCATGTACGTGTTCATGCATATGGTTTATCATTTGACATGCATAAACATACATATATATACACTCATGTATGTTCACCTCATCAATCAAGCATAGTAACATAAAGAAGAACCGATAAACTCCAAACACATAAACATCATCTAAGAATGCAATCAATAGTAATCAAGATCCTTACTAATGCAAACACATCATACTGAAGGATGACTTAAAAATTCCCAACACTATGACTAGACTCAACCATTCTACTATGAGTGTGTGTGTAAGCTCAGTTAGGTTTCGTTACCGGTTAATTCATGAAGTTCTTCTCCTGAGTGACATTTCCCTCCTTTTCATAGGATTGAATATGAACCTTCATCCAACTTAACACATTCCCATGGTAGTCAACTGTTCATCAAAACATGTATTTACATAATAATTTTCCATAGTTAGAATATCCAATTTGATAACCATCCATTTCATATATATACATTTCATCATATAAAATAAAATGAAATAAGCATTCATTCATAATTCATTGATAACAAAGTGCAAGCACATATATTTCCAATCATAATTCCAAATACATTCACATAGGAAATAATTTACCCTAGCATAGTAATAGTAAATAGGGAAACACAAAATAGGGTGTGACATTAGGAATGAGAAGACATCTTGCATATCTTCTTGGTTTGTTAGATCATCTTCAACATTCAATGTAGAGCTTCTACCATTGTAGGAGACTCATCATTGATGGGGGATTGTGTGGTCTCTCTTTTCTTCTCTCTTATGGGTGGGCCCTTTTCCTTGTATGTGGTTTTTGCCTTCTCATGCATCATTGAGAGCATTTTATATTTCATCTCTCTTTTGGGAAGGATTTGTGCCCACTAGGTTTTCTCCTTTTTTTTCATTTGTGAGAGATTTCATTTGCATTTGTACATGAGTACCTAGCATGTCCTAATAGTCAGGACCCATCCTTGCATCTTTGTATCATTTTCATAATAATCTACTCCCTAAGTTGCACTTAAGGGTGGGTGTTGGTGTGAATAAATTCTTTTACCTAGTTAATTCCTTACTAGGAGACCTAGGGGACTTATTCACATGTTAAGTTAGGTCCTAGGAATATTTCTAGAAGACTTAGTTGTCATTTCTATATTTTATCTTTTCCTAGGTAGTTATGATAAGTTGTATCATATGATAATATTAAGACCCTTGTCATAATATTATGATATCTTGTGTCTCACCTTGGCTATATAAACAAGGGTATCTCATACATTGTATATCCATTGAATCATATTTTCATAATTGATAGGAATATAGTTTACTCTTGTCATATTGATCTCTCTTTGTGCTTTTAATTTTTCCTCTAGATCTTGGTAGACTATGTCCATAGCTAATTATAGCAATATAAATTTGGCTCCATAATCTTAAATTTCACATGTCTCTATTTACACATATCTCTAATAATTTAGTTGCACTTTTTTATTCATTTCTATGCAATTTCACATACAATCATCATTTATTATAGCCTCCATGATCAAACATTCATTCCTCATTTATTATCTTAGGTCATTATTGTGGGTGTAAGATTGATCCCATACCCATAGACGCAACCTCTAACATTTAAATTCAAATTTATTTAACTCTTGCTCATTTCATTGGTTGTTATAATATTAATACACACATGTTCATGTGAATTTTTACAATTTCTTAATATTTAAAGGAATTTAATCACATTCATTTATCATCCTCTCTCTAGTTATTAGAGTCACATTGCTTCATTAGTCAAATAAAATTGTAATAAAGTTCAGGAAATAATACATTGGATTTTCATCCTTAATATGTTGCAATGCTTGAGTTTTGGGCCTAAAATTTGTACACATATTTAGGGTAAGTTCAAGAGGTTGGGTCCACATTTAGAGGAAGTGTCATTTTTTAGATTTAAAATAGGTACCCATTTTAAAGTGGGTACTTGTTCCAAAAAGTTAGAAACTCAAAATACATGTTTTTCATTTGGATTTAGGCACAAAAAATGCATGTTAACCTAACCCTTAGCCTTGGACTTGCAAGTACAAGGTCATGGTAATTTTAAGAGAAAAAAATTGACTGTGGCAATATGGCTGACATGGTTTTTTTCAAAATTGTTTTGTGAAATTAAAAGTCATTATAGATGATGATGTCTAGTTTTCAAATATGTAATTTTTTCTATGATTGAATTATTTTTTCTATTTTTTAATTAATTTATGAGGAAACTGGTCCATAAACTTGAAATGTGAAGTTTTCATAATTTTTTAATAACTTTTAATTTGTTATTTTTAAAAAAATTATATGGAATCAATCTACAAACAATTCTTTATGCAATGAAAAAAAATAAAAAAATGATTAGTTTAGGTGAAATTATGGTGTTCGTACACAAAGATTTTCAAAAAGAACAATTAGGGCCAATAAAAAATAATATTTAGAAATAAATTATAAAAAATATCCTCATCAATCTTCAGTATATACACATCTTTCCCCAAAAGGAATTAGAAAAATAATTTTATTTAGGTAAAATTATGGTGTTTATACACGTGCATGGTATGGTCCTAAAAAAGTGACTTTTACAAGGTAGTTTTTATACATGCCTATTTAAAATTATTTTGTATCTTCTAGGTATTATCTAATAAATTACATATTTGAAAATTAGACTCAAAATACAAAATTTCATATTACTAGACTTTTTTAAGATTTAATGTGTAAGTGCTTCAAATTTTAGTCTAAGTATGAAAAATTATAAAAATTAGGAAAAACACTTCCACTTTTTGAACATTTTGTGGAATCAACTTCTTGCACTTACCCTTTAAATATTGTTTGTAGATACCAATGCTTACCTTGTTATTAATAATTATATATCAATGCCATTTTCTTTACAATGTTCCTGTTAACCTTTTTAACATTTTTGGTGTAAATAGTCAAAATGAATCCAAGATTCCCAAAAGATTTTTAAAATTCTCTAAGTTTTTGTAGGCTCATGTTACAGGATAAAAGGTATTGATCAAAATGCTCTTAGTTTTAAGTTTATGTGAAAATCCAAATCAAATTGAAAGACGTGTATGCTAGTTCTTAGTAGTATTTGGAAAGTTCTAATTAAGTTCTTTAATTTCTCAAGTTTCACTCTCTCTACGTCAGTGAAAAGGTAAAGATGCATGAAGGATAAAAGAGAAAAAAATATTATTAAAATTATTTAAAAGTTCATATTCACACCAAAAAGATAAGGAGGAAGAATGCTTTTCACACCAAAGCAAGCGACATGTTTTTGCATGTAAAAGATGAAAAATAAACTCTAAAGTTGGGCAGTGAAGATAATAGTGTTACAGACACGTAAAATATACTGGTTGACATTGTGCACTTGATCCCGACTAGTAACATCGTTTCTTCCATAATCATCCCTCGGTCTAACCATTTAATCAAATCTCCTTATCTGATTAAATTCATCAATTTCTCTCTCTTAATTAAATAAATCATTTTATTTAATCAAGTCACCTCTTTTGTTAATTAAATCAATCCATTTGATCTAATTATCCCTATTTAATTAAATAATTAATTTTATTTGATTAAATCTCTAAAGTCTATCCATTAAATTAAATAAATTAAAACCTTATTTGATTTAATCTAACACCATCTCTTTTAATTAAATAAATCAAAATCCTTATTTAATTAATCTCTTATCATATTCCTCTCTTATTTGATTTTAATAAATCCATAAATTTGAGTCAAATAGGTCACATCATCTAATCTCCTATTAAATTAATTAACCCTTGATTAATTTAATCTCTTATCATGTCCCATCCTCTAGATTTTGCAAGTTGCACATGAAAACAGATTTAATTCATTTAATTAAATCTCTATGTTCCTCACAAGGCATCTTTTGGAATATTCTCCAAATTTGAATTCAAAAATTCCAAGTCAACATGTACATCCAACAAGGCAATAACTTCATCTTACATGTCCTTTGTCTTGAGCAAAGTGGAATTTATTCCATTTTCCCTTCCCTCTTGCAAGTCATTTCAACAAATTTGAAATTCAAAAATATGCATTTATTAGCACAATCCCCAAATCTTGCACATCCTCCATCCACTCATAGATTGACAAGTGGCATCATGTCATTGGATGAATGTTAGTCCCACATTGCTCAAATTTGGACATTCATCCATCTTGGCATTCTATAGATAAAGTGCTCATATCCTCATTTGATCATCCACAAATTATGCAAAGTTATTATGCTAAAATATTTAGCCATTTTCATCCATCAATCTTGAGTTCTTAGCTAGGTTTTTTTGTAGATTTTGGCTTGGAGCTCTCATCCTTCATCAACAAAGTGGATCAATCATCATGAACAGATCAAGCTTGCATCTTAGGAATTGGGAAAAGGGCCAATTTTCACATCAAATTGGAACCAATTCCCCCATGGGATCATGTTTTCGCTATTCTAATTAGGATTGAATCTATATTTCCTTGTTTCATTGTGTTCTTTATTGATCTCTTTCCTTATTTGAAGTTTGTAAATGGATTTCATGGGGAATCCTTGTTCATGCTTGCAATATCTAACTTAAGTTGTTTATTCATTATGTTTTGCAGGTATTAGGATTGGGGTTTGCACATTTGGTGCTAGAAGGAGGGTTGCATCTCATCTTCAATCACTTTTTCCTAAAATTTCTGCATTTTTACTTATACACAGAAAATTCCAACGCTGAGAGGTCAACGTCGCTATTTTAGCACCGCTGACTCTTCAATGTCGCTATATAGCACCGCGGGAAACTCAAAATGTGACACTAGACTCTTCCCACCCAAAAAAATTAAATTCTAAACTCTGCCGCTTGACTGTCTAACTCGGAGGAATTTTCAAGAATATCAAATTGTGACATTGGGAAAAACTGTGACGCAGTTGAGCTCACTACCCCAACATAGAGCGATGCTGACTGGTAAGCGGCGCTCTAAGAGCACCGCTGAGAAGTCAAACTCTGATGCAGTCACGGGTTGTGCTGCTAGGAGGGAGTAAAAAGTTGAAATTAAATTTTAGCATGTGCTTTTTGATTAATGATTAATTCTATTTTTTGCCGTTTAATCTTTGTATTTTCTAGAATCTGACTGGTTTTCTCCCTTGTAGGTTGGAAATCGAAAATGAAGAAAGGAGAAGCATGAGGAGGATATTTCATCAAATTAAAGTGTTTTAAACACTTTAGTGTTTGTTTAACACTTTTAAGAATTTGTTATCACTTCTTTCTTAGGACACTAATTTCATTTGGGTTTAAAAAGAATCTTTTCATTTCTTGCAAAAGGCTAAAATGAACATTAGGATCACAAACATACTAGAGTTTGTTTTTTTGGATAACAATTGAACAAAATATCTCTCACTTGTATTTTGGTGCTTAAAAAGAACTCACATTTTGCTTTGTGGATTTAAAAAGAACAAGTGCAACTTTGTGTTCGTGAAGGCTTACTTAAACTAAATTCATTGAAAAAGGATGTATGCGCTTCTCTCACGCTTTATAGCGATCTTGAGAATCAAAAGACATTTTTCATGACTTTAGGGTGAGACAAAGCAATCACCTCCACACTTCAATTTGGGTTTAAAAATTGAACAAAATCTTGTGCAAGTGTGAGTGGGGGCATTATTGCGTACATTCTCTCTCTCTTTGTTGCCAACAAAGATTGATTGAGTTATGAATATTATTTTTACTCGCTTTTGTTTATCCTAGAGGGCCTGCCTTGGGGAAAAAGTACTCACCCAAGGGAACGACTCAACCGGTAAAACTCTAAAGCCACGAGTATTTCCAACCGGGATATAAATGTGGGTATTGGAGTAAACACCAATATCACGCGGTTGAGTCTGACAAGATGGATCTGAAAGGGGACTCTTGCCATATGGGAAATCTCCATGAACGGAAAGTCCTTATTAAAACCCATGTGCTAGAATTTTCCAAAATCCTTTAATCTATTTGTTGGTGCAAGAACGGCCGTTTTGAAGCCACCCCACACTTTTACGGTCTTTTAGTAGAAATGTAAAACATGCCATGGGATTTTCATGGGTGTTGATGCTTGGCTGCCCTATATAAGTGAGTGCCATGGAGGGGAGCCAGTGGGGTCAAGCATCTAACCATTCACTAAAGATAAGCGTAGTTGGACTTGTCCAAGTGGGAATCCAACAAATATTGTCTTACACATCCATAGGGTTGTACTTATTCTTGGGTTACAAAATGCATTGCTTGATTGAAAACATCTTGAAAACAAACACTTAACATCATTATACAAATTTCAAACCCTTTTGGAGACAAATGCAATTGACTCAATCCATATGTTATTGCTTTCCCTTGGGATTTACATCCTTAGAGGTTTCTAAACATTGGATTACATCTCAATTTGTCTACTTATGTAAACAATAGGAAAAAACTTTCCTTAAGTTCATCAAATTTCCACATAACATATCTTGTGGGGTTTGAAGAAATTAAGACATTCCAACATCTTAGTTTGAAAAACTTAATTGAAGGAAGTGTTTTTGGTAAAATAAAGCCATTAAGCAAAGCTAAAGAAAAATGAACTTTCATGTCTATTGAAGCCTTAAAAAGTCCAAATCCCAAAGTGAAAATCATTGGTTGGAAATCCGAAAATATATGTTCAAATGGAATCATTTCTTGGTTACAAAGGTCTATAGAAGCATTGTATGCTCTTCAATACCTAGGTCTAGGCAAACAAAGTGTCTTTTTTAGGTTCATCTTAGGATCAAAGAAAATCAAAATCTTTTTCATCCATCCTCCAAACATCAAAACAAACATCATCTCACCATCACCTTTTGGAAAATATTGAAATCATCCTTAATGCTAAGCATTTTGGCAAAATCAAAATCATCAAAATCATTGAGACTAAATCCTTGAAAACTTTATCAAAATCACCTTTGGCTAGGTATGTGTAGATGCATCCTTTTGCATATGCTTAGTCAAAGTTATCAAAATAATCTTGTTTAGCTTAGTATATGTAGATGAATCCTTCTTCATATGCTTAGTAAAACTATCATCTTGTTTGAATAGGTGTGGGTAGATGCATCCTTCTCCCCGCACATATTCAAATTATCATCCTTTGAACAAATCTATCCCTTAGATATTCATCCAATATCTTAGGGTCTTTTTGTTCAAATTCAAAAGCAATCAAAATCAAAATCAAAATCAAGGACAAATCCCAAATCCAAAATCAAATCAAAATAAAAAAAATCCAAAACATATCCAAAAGTCCTAAAAGCCTAGTATCTCCTTCAAGATTTATCAAAAGACTAAAACATCTACATCATCCATCCCTTGCATCATCATCGTATCACCTTTCGATCCTCAAGATATCCTAAAAATTGATTCAAAGAACCAAGAGATTCATCTCTCCTATTCTCGAAAATTGATCCTTGTTTTATGGTTCAAACTAGATCTCAATACAAGAAGAGTATGGAAGCCAACAAAGAAACACCCGCTTCAAGTTATCTTAGCCAAACAAACGTTGAAATGAATCCCGCTGAATCAAGCAATCCTTTGAACATCTCATCATCGCAAAATCTGTAAGAGGAAAACCAAGGAGAGGATCTTAGATTTAGAATGTCTCACGAAGAAATAATTGAAATGCTCCAAAATCCGGAGAACCATAAAATCATCAACATCATGATGAGGCTTAACCCTTCGTTATACATGCTTGAGCTAGCAAAAAAAGGGGCCAAATTACCTTCAAATTTCGATGTGAGTACTATAGTGGAGACATCTTTTCCTCCAATCTCATCCCCCATTCCCATCTCATCTGCACCCCCATCCCAAAGCATCACGCAAAACATTCTGCAGATCACAACATTGTTTGCTCCAACCCAACCCAATGTTAATAAGGGAAATACATTTCTCAATGCTATTCAAATACACCCCCTTGTTAATAATCAAAACTTGGATGCAAATACCATCTTGGAATAAAACATACTCAAAAACCCATTACATAAGAGTGTTCCTCTCATGTTCCATCATGATCCATCATCATCATTTTCTCATGCAACACCTCAAACTTCTCTCCTCACAAATTCGCAAGACGAGGGAGATATGTTCGGACTAGGGGAATTTTCAACACCACAACATTCTCAAAAGAACTCACACCCCTCACATTTCCACCTCTTCCACCATTGCCATCATCATCCACACCACTCCTTGGTTTAGGGCTTCCCCCTTTACCAAGTATCAATCGAACCAACATCCCAAATATCAATCAAAGCATTATGCCAAACACTCAAAATTTGTTGTCGATATTGCAACAACAGACGACAAATGCACAAGCAATTGCAACATCATTAAACACCCCCCTAACATCACAAAACATGGTCTCCCAAGGACCAACCACATCAACACCACCATCGATCACTCAAAACATCAACACGACATCATCGCTCACCAAAAATGCCATTCCAAATCCAACACCACCCCCAACACCACCAACTTTCACCACATCAAGCCAATACAACATGGCATTGCAAGCTACTTTTCAAAGGGGATTCCAACAAGTAAAAAAACAAAAAGTTGTACAACTAGCTGCTCAACAAGCCACTCAAGCTGCACAAGCCATAATACAAGTGCAACAGGCCACACAAGCCCAAGCTTTACTGTAACAACAACAACAAGCCACACAAGCATTGCAAGCACAAAAGGCTGCTCAAGCACAAACTCTATTACAACAACAAGCGGCACAAGCACAAGCCCTAACACAAGCAATGCAAGCACAAGCTCAAGCTCAGGAAAACACCCAATATCAAGAACAACATGCACAAGCACAAGCACAACTTCTTGCACAAAGACAAGCAACACAATTGCAAGCATATCAGCAAGCAATAAAGCAATATCAAGAGCAGCAAGAAGCAACCCAATTGGTAGCTCAATAAAAAGGGTTGGTGGAACAACAACAAGCACAACAACAAGCATTGTTGGAACAACAACAAGCACAACAAAAAGTGCAATAGAAAGCACAAATCTTAGCATAGCAACAACAAGATCAACAATAAGCGTTGTTCATACAATAGTAGGTGGAAGCCTACCTTGCTCAGCAGAACATACAGATACCATCGAACAACACATTAAACAACCCACTATCGAAACACCCCAAAAAACTTTCATCCCACCCCCTGATCCGCAAAATGATGTGAAGACACAAATTAGGTTGCTTGCGCAACAAGTGCTCGATCTTCAATCAGGGCGAACAACAAAAAACCAAGAAACTTGTGTCCCTATCCATTTGATAGGAGCCTAGTGATGAAACCATTCCCCAAGGGATTTGAGATCCCCAAATTTGACAAATGTCGAGGGATGGGAAACCCTGAAGATCACATCAGGGAATTCTAGGTTCATTGCATGGAAGTCGTATATGACAATACTTATCTGATGCAGCTATTTCCTAGGAGTTTGGCAGGCCATGCTATGGAATGGTTCTCTCGCCTACCTTCAGGCATTAGGACATTCCAAGAAATCATAGACGCATTCATAAAAAAATATGCATGCAACATTGCAATGGATGTTAGTCTAGAAGAACTCTCAGGTCTGAAACAAGGAAAGGGTGAATCATTCACTTCATTCTTGCAACAATGCTGATCTAAGGCCAATCGGAGCAAGTGGACCATGCCAGAAGAACAACAAGTTTGTACCATCATAGCCAACCTTGACGGCCTCTTGGCATTCCATCTCAAGGTTCAGGGCATCACCACATATGATTAGTTGATCTCCAAGACGCTCAGCATCGAACAATCCCTCATGACTCAACCCGCGAGATCAACCTCATACCCTGAGCAACAAAACAACCGCCCACCTTCCAATTACAATGATAAAGCTCGCACATGGGAAATGAACAAAAACATTACTAATGATGGTGTTGTCCATGCCAAGGTGGTCATTAGTGCCCCTTGCCAACATACACCAGCACCACAAATCCAAATCCAACACTAAAACAATCATCACAACAACCACACAATGACCTGACAATCAATAATCTCAATGAGGAAAGGGGACCACCCCAACACAAGAGTTATCCCAAGCGAAAATACATCACTTTGGGGGAACCACTTGAGGACATAATGAAAAAGATGATAGATGAAAAACTCATTAAGCCTCCTACATTTGAGAATTACCAAGGACCGGATGTGAAATCTCCTTGGTATAATGAGAATCAACTCTGTGAGTTTCATAAAATCAAAGGCCATACAACGAAAAATTGCGTGAGATTAAAAAACATAATCAAAGATCTCATCGATAGAAGAATCATAAACATGGAACAACCTACAGGAAATTAGGATCTTAAGATATATACGAATCTGATGCTGAATCATGACAACAAAGGGAATAACAATAACAAAGATAAAGGGAAAGGCATCCACTCAAACTTAAATCATGTGTATGAAACAATCATTGCCTCCCTAGATGAAAACTGCATGGTCATTACTATCAAGGGTGCCTATGCCAAAGATTGTGTAGTCACCACAAGAGGTGGCAAAGTAACCATCGTAGGATCATCCCAACCAAACAGAGTCCCTGCATCTAGATCTTTCCTTAATGGCTTTAATGTCCTAGATCAGCTCAAAAGAATGCCATCACAAATTTCCATCATGGAGTTGCTAAAAATATCATCTTCCCATAAGAAAATTCTTGAAGAAGCGTTGGCCTCATCCCTGCAGATCTTGATGTGGAGCAATTCCAAGCTATGGTCAGAAATATCATTACACCTAATCTTCTTACATTCTCTGACTAGGATTTCCCTGCTCAACCATCTCACAACCGTGCACTTCACTTGGAAGCCATAGTACATAAGAGAAAAATGTAAAGGGTCTTGGTGGATGGATGTGCGGGTTTGAATATCTATTCTCTTAGCCTCATCAAGCAGTTGAAAATATCAGAGGATTCCATGAAAAAAGGAAAGGGTATCACGATAAGAGCATATGATGATCAAGAAAGAGTGTCTCAGGGCACAATAAAACTCCCTATTCAAGTAGGGTCTGCCATCATGGAAACCACTTGTCAGGTTTTGGACCTCGAGTTGCCATATAACATCCTCCTAGGACACCCATGGATTCATGCAATGAAAGCAGTAGCATCAACTTTCTACCAATGTGTGAAATTTATAGATAATAGAGAAGAAGCTACCATCCATAGAGATCATAAACCCTTCTCCTATTGCAAAAATATTGAAGCAAAGTATTACAAAATCCCCCAAGTACCAAAAAATGATGAGGGCCCATCCACACCATACATCGATCCTGCCACTCTCGCGTCCACTTCTGTGACAGAGACACCCACCACTCCCGCCATCCCCACCATCTCTAACATCAAGGTCATCATCCAAGATAATGGCTGTTGAAACTATAAGCTCCCTAATAATACTTTTGTGGTAGGAGGGTTATGACAATCCCCTAGATCATGCAGACAACCACAAATAAATGAAGCCTCCACATCCCAAACGTCTCCTGAAAACTATCCCACCTTCACAAGTTGGGGAGATCTTGGACGAGAAGTTATTGAGGTGGATCCATCTCACATGCTATATGAAGATGAAAGACCAGTATCAAATTTACAATGGATGACAGAAGCAAGGGTCTACAAATGATGCTCGCAATGGGCTATGACAGAAATCAAAGACTGGGACAAAATGACAATGGGCTTATAATACCTATCATGCCAGAGATGTGACCAATAACAAATCTTGGCCTTGGATGTACCCCTCTAAGTATAACCATATGTGGCCGAAGTGCTCTAGTTAGAATGGTTAACAATCCTCCTCAGCCAACCCAAGCAGAACTATGCTTACCAGTGTCTACAGGTAGAGTCATAGATAACTTTATATTTGATATAACTGACATCTGTAGTAGTAGCAATGATGAGGATCACCTGACTAACTTACCTAGGCTATTTAAGGATACCACTCTTTGCATTATTAGCACCCTATCTTTTGAAACATACCACCAAAATCATGAGATCTGCTTAGTATATCACCAACTCATCGACTACGACCAACGAGGACCACCGGTTCTTGATACATTAAAAAATGATGAGGCACTCTCAGAATTCATGGGACTGCGGGATAACACTCCAGATGGGGATCACAAAGCAGGGTTCATTATAGAGCTAGATACACACAATTATTATGGGGAAACAATTAAATCCTTTAGTTGCAAAAGTGAGAAATTAAGAATAATATCCAAGTCCTTGAGTGAAAACCACACTATGGCACTCTCTAATCAGAAAAAAGTAAAAAGAAAGGACGCATCCAAAGATGAAAACCTCTTTGAGGTACCCGAGGATGGGGGATTCAATCTTCCTTTAAGAGCTCCATTCATCAAGAAAAGCCAGTTGTCTTGGCAGAAAAATGCAATCCGGTCAACCTAGGAACAGAGGAGACACCACATATTACATTCTATGTAGAATCACTACTATCAGAAGAGAAAGAGCTCCTAGCGGCCTTCCTAAGGGAAAGATAGATAAACTTCACATGGAGTTATGCTAACATGCCAGGACTTGATCTAGAGACCATGGTTCACCACTTAGTAGTGTATCCAGAAGCAAAGCCTGTCAAACAAAAGCTTCAAAAAATGCATCCTCAGATCGCCCTTCTAGTCAAAATGGAGCTATAAAAACTATTAGATGCAGGATTCATCTGACCAATAGACTATCTAGAATGGCTGTCAAATTTGGTACCTGTTTCAAAACTTGATGGAAACATCAAAATCTGCACAGACTTCAGAGACTTGAACAAGGCATGTCCAAAAGATGACTTCCCACTTCCCAACATCGACATGATAGTAGATAGGATAGCGAGACATGATATGTTGTCACTAATGGATGGATTCTCAGGGTACAATCAAATCATGATAGCTAACGAGGACCAACATAAAAACAACTTTCACTTGTCCATGGGGGACATATTGTTGGAACATGATGCCATTCGGCTTAAAGAACACATGAGAAACATATCAAAGGTCCATGAAATTGATCTTCCATGACATGATCCATAGGACGGTCAAAGACTATGTTGATGATATCCTAGAGAAAAGATCACATAGCAACCCTTAATGCCATCTTTGACAGGCTGGAGGAGTACAAGGTCAGACTAGACCCAAAGAAGTGCATCTTCAGTGTACAATCAGGAAAGCTCCTAGGATATATAGTGTTAATGAGGGGTATCAAGGTGGATCCAACAAAAGTAGAAGCAATCCTCGAGATGGAGGCACCGAAAACATTAAAGCAACTGAGAATTCTCGAAGGCAGACTACAATCCATTCGAAGATTCATAGCACAACTGGCGGACAAACAGAACCCATATTCTCACCTACTCTAGAAGGGAGTAGCGTACAAATGGGATACCAAGTGTGAAGAGTCATTCAACAAAATCAAGGAATACCTACTGACACCACCAGTCTTAATGCCATTAATCCCAAGAAAACCATTGATTCTGTACGTGTTAGCAACATCAGTAGCCCTTGGAGCTCTTTTAGCTTAGCATGACGAAAATGGAACAAAAAGGGCTATATATTACATCAACAAGACAATGGTTGGGCATGAGCTAAGCTATTCATTCATTGAGAAAGCATGTCTCATAGTAGTGTTTGCATCACAAAAATTTAGACATTACATGTTGGCACATAAAATAAAACTCATCACCAAAATTGATCCTCTCAAGTATCTACTATCAAAGGTTGTGCTCATAGGAAGAATGGAATAATGGGTGATGATACTGTTAGAATAGGACATCAAATATTGTGGAGCAGAAAGCAATCAAGGACCATGTCATCATGGATCAATTAGCAGAAGAACCAATCTATTCAGAGAACCCTCTCGTCTCAGAGTTTCTAGATGAATCCATTTTTAATCTCAATGTAGTTAACCACTAGAAACTATACTTTGATGGCTCATACATGGAGCATGGATAAGGAGCTGGTGTCCTCTTCATCACCTCACAAGGGGATTTCATACCAAGGTCATACAAAATAGCATTTCCCTGCACCAATAACATTGCGGAATACGAGGCTTTGACCATAGGTCTCAGAATAGCAATGTAGT
This sequence comes from Sequoia sempervirens, assembly GCA_007258455.2. Classification (NCBI taxonomy): domain Eukaryota; kingdom Viridiplantae; phylum Streptophyta; class Pinopsida; order Cupressales; family Cupressaceae; genus Sequoia; species Sequoia sempervirens. Next base: position 186,922,684 of record VDFB02000015.1, read on the forward strand.
CGAACATCATAGCTCTCAAAGTATATGGAGACTCTCAATTGATCATAAATCAAGTGAACGATGAATACCAGACCAAGGACGACAAGCTCACTCCATACAAAAAATTGGTGGAGACTCTCAAAGAATCCTTCATTGAAATAACATTCGAATAGATTCCTAGAACCAACAACAAAGCAGCAAATGCCATGGCAACAATTGGATCCTTGCTCAACATCCCCCACAACGTTCCAAAATATGAATTCTTGATTAAGTAGCTTCTCATACCTCGAGGTACCAGAATCAGAATATGTGTGCGAGATCGTTGGTCTCGGTGATCCTTGGTATCACGAAATTTACACATACCTTCGTATAGGAGTCATACCCGTTGACTTACCCTCAAACTTAAAATGAACCTTTGTTAAAAAGGTAACCAAATTTGTCATCCTAGGTGATACCCTATATCGTAGAAGCATAGAAGGAACCCTACTACACTTCTTAAATACTGAGGAGGCATTAACCACTCTAACTGAAGTACATAACAATATCTGTGGTTTACACTCGAGTGGAATGACCATAGCTAAGAAACTGTTGAGGATGGGGTATTATTGGCCCACAATGGAATGAGAGGCACATGACTATGTCAAAAGGTGTCTACAATGTCAGCAGCATGGGGACCTCATCCATTCTCCAGCTCAGGAGCTTCATCCTATTGTCACACGGATAGATGCTTTGAATCATTTGCAAGTCTATCAGAATAGACTCAAAAGGAGCTACAATAAGAAAATCAGAAGCATGACTTTCCAAGTCAGAGAACTAGTCTTAAAAGAAAAATAGAAGAATGTCCCAAACCCAAGTAGCAAAGAAAAATTTGAACCTAATTGGTTGGGACCTTTTGTCATCACAACAAGTTACAAGTCAAGGGAATATTAGTTATCAACACCCAAAGGGGAACCTCTACAGAAGCCCATGAATAACTCCCATCTCAAAAAGTTTTATGCCTAAATCTTTCAGGGTATAGAACCAAAAATCCAAAAAAATAGAAAATGTACTGAAAAATGGTTAATTCGATGAAAACCTAGCAAACAAGTTTCTTGGTAACAACAAAAAAAAAAAAGAGCAAAAAATCCAAAAAAATCAGAAAACGGATCAAAAATAGTAAAGAGAAAAAATCGTCCTCTGGTGAAAACCACTTCGGTGGCACTTTGGACAAGTACCTTGGTGAAAACCTGGAAACAGGCACCTTGTGTAAATAAGCACTTTCCATCCACCTGGATCTTTACTGCTTGTTCTGCATCCATCACGCTTCCATCATCCATCACATTCCATATATGCATCCATCACTCATCCACTCGCATCTGCACCATAGCTTGGCCTTGTTTTCATATCACGATCCCTCCTAAGTATTACTCGACCCATCCTCAAGGTCAACTTGTCCTGCCTTTATCAGAGTAGTCTATTGCATCACACTGGGGGTATGTTCTCATTGGATCGGATTCGTGTATGTTCTTAAAGTCCTCAAATCAGAAAATCCAAAAACATCAAAACATTAGAAAATCTAAACATCAAAACATCAAAAATCCAAAACATTCCAAAATCATCAAAAAACCAAAAACAGGGTCATCTTATCGAACTACGTCATCTCTGAGCTTGAACATAGGAAAAGTTGATCTTTGATCATCTCCCGAGACATTTAGGTCAGTCTTTTAGGAGTCTGTCATAATAAACTGACATGTCATCATGTATATCGTCATCTATAAATTGGTCAACTTGTCAGTCAAACTACGTGGTTTCTGCATGTATAACGTAGGCAAGGCTCATCTGTTGATCAGCCCCTAAGGCCGCTAGGATAGGTCTTTAGGTTAGTCTTATGGTCAAAATCTTGGAAAATCCTAAAACATTGGAAAATCAAAAAATCAAAACATTTGAAAAACCTTGAAAATACCAAAAATAGCCTCAAAACATTACAAAATGTCAAAAACATCCAAATATTTGAAAAGATCCATCCATCTCATCTTGCTTGCACCCGAAAATAACATCACTCATAATAAACGATCATCATCATCAATCTTTGGTAAGACAATCAGAAACAAGTCTAGCAGGGCAAAAGTGAAAACTCTAAACATCAAGTCTTAGGTCTATGTCAATGCATAAACAAGCTGGTCATCTCTTTGTATCGATAGCTCATCATCCAATTGGTCCCATATCAATCATCATTTAGAACACTTTGGATAAATGAAATGACGTGCCGCCATCCACTAACATGTCCTAGGATGAATCCTTTATACAATGGGCATTATCTTTTGGTAATAGTTTCAGTTCTTATCCTTAGAAAACACATCCTCTTTCCATTAGTGGTATTGAAGAGCATCAACTTGGTTGTTTGATTTGTCTTTATCTCTTGAATTATCTTATTGCGCTCATTCCAAGAACTTCTCAATGATATCCAAACAAGAGGATTTAGAGAAATAGGAATGGGGCAATGCTCGTTATCTTTTTTTTTGCTATTCTTGGTGGATGTTCTTGTAATATAACCGTGGCGAATACTTGCTTTGTTAGGTATGTATGGAGGGTGTTTTGAACAACTTGTTAACTATTGCATGGATAGGTTTACCTTTCCATGTTTTGGCTTGAGGTGTTTGAAACATCCAAAGTGCATCCTACCAAGGTTTCTGTATGTCAAGTGTGAACAAGGATACTCCTATCTGCTTGTCAAGTCAAAGTCCATCACACTAGGTACCACGCCATCCTACTTTTCTAATACCTTGATGCATCGTACCATGTGTGTTATCAGACATAAGGAAATCAGCCCTTTGAAAATCCCAATTCCTCAGCAAGTAATCATCATCATCATCATTTTCATTTACATCATCTTTTGTCTTGTTGAAATGACTTCTTCTCTTCTTGCTCACCGCACTAACAAAGTACTATGATAGTTGATCATCATCACTATCATCGTCATCGATCCTACATCCACAAATCATTAGCATATTGCATCAACCTATCATATAGGAAATATATGCATTGCATTTCCATCATCATATAAACATGTTAACATGAGCATTCTTTATAGATAAGCACATTCATTCTTATTACATTACATCCATTCCTTGCATCACATTACATCTATCATATAAATCATCGCATAACATTTACATAAGCATTTCATGATCATTTTTTGCATAATCATAAACAATAGGTATACAAGCATTACAACTAATTCATTTGCATACATACTTTCATAACATCATAACATCATCACACATTACATTGATATTACATTAAGCATCATCATACCACTTTGTATTAACATATCATTGCATCATCTTAAATGCATCACATACATTACATCATCATTTAATATGTTTAGGATAATAACATTTGTTAGTCTAAGCATCTTACAAAACCATCCCATTTGCATTTCATAAAACCATCATATCACAACCATCACATTTACATCATCCAACTCATCTCATAAATAGCATCATAAATCATTCATTGCACAAATCATTGCACATAAGCATAAATAGTCCATCACATACAGAGCGTATATGCATCCATTATCATTTATAAACATAAGTCACATATCATTTTGCATATTACAATCCATATCACATCATCATTTGCATCAACATAAATAGATCATCATATAGACAACATCATTGCACATCACATAAATAAATCTGCATATCATAAGGTGGCATAATATAGATCTGTTAGTCATAATCATAATGCATACATCATCAGAAATAAATGCATCCATAAATCCATCATATACCATCAAAAAGCATCATATAACATCATTGCACAACATATAGAAGTAGAACTATACATGCATAAATAAAGAGTACACATTGCATCACATTAAAATCATCATCGCCTCATATATATATATCATCAATAACGCAATTGTCATACTACAAAGAATAAATTAGATCACTGTACATATATTTCCATCAGTACAAAAGGCCCATCGGGCTATCAAAAAGGAGCCCATAGGGCACAAAAATGTCATCTCAGTCAAGCTTTGTCCCTGTGTATGTTTCCCTCGCCTTTGTCACTGCGACCCTCTGCCGGTCTATAGATGGTCTACTGCGAATACTCTAGGACCCGTCCTCCTCTAGGTACGACATCAGGATAGTGCCTCCGGTAGTACTCAACCTCTCAGATGGAATCCCTGTATGATCGAACTAACACTGTACCCTGGGAGGAGGAGGCTACCATGCTCTCTAGCTGTTGTCTTCTGCCTAGCTCTATGGTTGCCTATAGCTCTGTAGCCTATCTCTGTTGTACGACCTGGTCTCTCTCAACCCTCGCTTGATCTCTCTTAGCTGTCACAGCCTGGACTTGGGCCTGTAACAATGCAATCAACACATCCCGAGGATCCGGCTGTCCGACTGGCTGTACCTATGGCTGTACCTACGGCTGCACCCAAGGCTGATCCTCGCCTCGTGTGGTACACCTGGTGGTACCTGCTACTGATCTGGCATCAGAACATCTTCCTGCCCTGGCTGGATTGGCAACACAACTAGTTGATCCTGTCGAACATCATCCCTCCATCCTCATCCTCCCCCTCTGCCTCTGACTCTTCATAGATCTGGGACTCCTCCTAGAATGGTCAATCAAAACAGAGGTCAGAACCAATCCCTATAGGCCTATGTCGTGCCTAGATTTGCGAACCCCTGATCATAGGCCCACTGTCGAGCTACAAATTTCTTGAAGCTATCCATCGCCCCCATGAAACCTGTGTCATGGAGCAGGCGAATACGACTACATAATCATCATCAAGGCAATCCTGGGGCTCCCTGAATTGATGCTGCACATGCCCAGGCAAGTACCTCTCAGTCATGGTGTACTCCCACCCCTGCATAAAACAGTCCTAGCGGCAATAGAACATTTGATCGGCATCATCGGCCCATCTGGGCCGACCAAGGTACGGTCACCAGGTGAAAACCTGCATCTCGTCAAGAACTCTCCTCTAGTAGGAGATCGCATGCTCACCGGTGTGTGTGACGGACACACCGCCTCTGTATCACGACAGAAAGGGATCGTCTAGCAACATCAGAACTAAAACAACACATGGACACAACACAACAATGTGCTCCCTCGCCCAGATGTGAAGAAGGGTCACCCCTACTCCGAGTGCTCTTCCATCAATGTAGATGTACTCATGGAGGTGTCTGGATAATGAAGCTAGAAGAACCAACCCCCAAGCAAAATGAACCGACCTGTCTCGAACCATCCACTCCTAGCAATATCCCCAGCTGAGACTGAAGTATCGGCCTCGTCTGTTAGGGGCAATGAGATCCAAGATGATGGATGCAATCACCCAGCGGTAGGGGGGTGCTAGGATCTTGTGCTGCTCGAGCTCTATCTGTCCCTCACAAAAAATGATGTCCTGTGTCATGAGGACTCTGTGGCAGGCCTCGCACCCCTCATCCATGTCAAAAATGACCCGTCAGCCATGAATCAGCAATCACAAAATACGCCAAATGTCCTCTAAGGTGATGGTGGCCTTGCTAGTGGGAAGATGAAATGAAGAGGTCTCATTGTGCCATCTCTCCGCCAGCGCTGACAACATCCCTAGGTGAGTGTGAATGGGTGATGCATACATAATGTACCACAACTTCACAATTCGGAGTTGATCCTGGTCCTTGTCGCTCAAGTCTCACAAAAATCCAAAAAAATCCCACGACCTATGCTCTCGGGAGTAGAGCTCCCTCGTCGCGTCCTGCATCAAGGAAGGTCACCATGTTAAAATTTTTGAAAAATTCTTTGCCGAACATTCCAAGAACTTCTCCAGCAGTGCAACCCGTGAAGGCGTTGTAGTTTGATTTCTAATCAAACTCCGATGCTAGGTCTTAAAAGAGAAAAATCACACCACTGTGGTTCACTTTCTCATCCAGTGGCACACTTTGGGCAGAATCAAGACCGTCACGTCACACTTTTCAAACCACCCTGCTAGACCCGAGCTCAGCATTGGAGTTTTGAAACTCCAAACTGCACCGCCGCAGTACAATATCGCACCACGCGACATAGTTTGATTGTCGAGCAGCGCTATATAGCGCCGCTACAGATGGACCGACCTTTAAAGGCATTAAATGAAGCAATAAATAAAAAATGAAGCTTTGGTAAGGGTCACATACTGGGGCCCCGATGCTAGGTGGTCGTTGGTACGTCTGAACTCGATCAGAAATGTGTAGGGGAAGTTGTTGTTGTGCCATATTGTCAGGAGGTCAAAACTCAAATCTCGAGGTTACTATTGGAAGTGTTTGAAAATGACTTGAAAGTGACCCCTCGAGCCCCTGTTAAGCCTAAAAATTAGGGTTTTTTCACCCTGATTGGCTATCCTGCTAGGGTTTTGGACCCCCGAACTTGTTTTTGTCTAGTTGAGGCCTGTTTTACATCATTTTATTGTGTTAAGACACATTTTTGGCCTCCCGGAGCCTTTTTGGACCTATCAGACACTTTGTCCTCTTTTTTTTGCGAGATCACCCAAAAATTGAAATTTTCGTCCAATCTCTTGAGGGTGCATTATAACGGCATATTTTCTCTTGCCAGGCAGCAGTGGGAAAAGTTTTTGAATAACGATTTTTTTTAGCTTTGATTGAGATCGTTTATTCTTTGAACCAGCACAACAAGTGCATTGCTTCAAAGAGGGGGAAAATGTAGACACGTAAAATATACCGGTTGACATTGTGCACTTGATCCCGACTAGTAACATCGTTTCTTCTAGAATCATCCCTTGGTCTAACCATTTAATCAAATCTCCTTATCTAATTAAATTCATCAATTTCTCTCTCTTAATTAAATAAATCATTTTATCTAATCAAGTCACCTCTTTTGTTAATTAAATCAATCCATCTGATCTAATTATCCCTATTTAATTAAATAATTAATTTTATTTGATTAAATCTCTAAAGTCTATCCATTAAATTAAATAAATGAAAACCTTATTTGATTTAATCTAACACCATCTCTTTTAGTTAAATAAATCAAAATCCTTATTTAATTAATCTCTTATCATATTCCTCTCTTATTTGATTTTAATAAATCCATAAATTTGAGTCAAATAGGTCACATCATCTAATCTCCTATTAAATTAATTAACCCTTGATTAATTTAATCTCTTATCATGTCCCATCCTCTAGATTTTGCAAGTTGCACATGAAAATAGATTTAATTCATTTATTAAATCTCTATTTTCCTCACAAGGCATCTTTTGGAATATTCTCCAAATTTGAATTCAAAAATTTCAAGCCAACATGTACATCCAACAAGGCAATAACTTCATCTTACATGTCCTTTTTCTTGAGCCAAGCATAATTTATTTCATTTTCCCTTCCCTCTTGCAAGTCATTTCAACAAATTTGAAATTCAAAAAATATGCATTTATTAAGTAATCCCCAAATCTTGCACATCCTCCATCCACTCATAGATTGACAAGTGGCATCATTCCATTGGATGAATGTTAGTCCCACATTGCTCAAATTTGGACATTCATCCATCTTGGCATTCTATAAATAAAGTGCTCATATCCTCATTTGATCATCCACAAATTATGCAAAGTTATTATGCTAAAATATTTAGCCATTTCCATCCATCAATCTTGAGTTCTTAGCTAGGGTTTTTGCAGATTTTGGCTTGGAGCTAGGAATTGGGAAAGGGCCAATTTTCACATTAAATTTGCACCAATTCCCCCATGGGATCATGTTTTTTCTATTCTAATTAGGATTGAATCTATATTTCCTTGTTTCATTTTGTTCTTTATTGATTTCTTTCCTAATTTGAAGTTTGTAAATGGATTTCATGGGGAATCCCTGTTCATGCTTGCAATATCTAACTTAAGTTGTTTATTCATTATGTTTTTTAGGTATTAGGATTGGGGTTCGCACAAATAGAAAAGTGAAAAAACTAAAAAAGATCATGTTCAAGATGTAAAGTAAAGGTTGAACTTTAAGTTTAAGGACTGGAAATAGAGGAAGAGGCAAGATGTGAAGGAGAGTTGACATGGAGAAAGAGTTTCTAGGGCTTTGTTACTACTATTTTTACCTGGTTAATTGTAAGATTGCAAGAGAGGGAGTTGCAGAGGAAGGACTAGGTTGCATATGAAGATAGGGTGTGCAAATCATCCTCATGTGTTGATTATTTCAAGATGAGATTCTAAGTGGTTTGCTTTCTCATCCCAAGTATGATTTATATTGTTGAAGGATACTTATTCCTTAGCTAGGGTTTTCAGAGTAGTTTTATATAGGTTTTATAAGGGGCTTTGCATTCAAGGGTTTTCTTTGCTAATAGAGTAGATAATATGTTAAGAATACACACATGTTTATCAAACTGCCTAGCTAAGACTCAAGTTAAGGTTTTCAAAATGATAGTCAAGCTTTTAAGCATAATAACCAAGTCTTCAAAGCAACTTTCAATAGGATGAGGAGAATATTTTCAAAAGATAGTCATCTCTTTTAAGTAAGACAATCCTTAGGATAGTAGAAGTGAATGTTTCTAAAGATAAAAAATTCAAAGAAGACCCTGAAATTAGCATAGGGCATCAAAGAAACCAAAATTAGATTAGAAGGAGAGGATGCTAGCTTTGATTATATGAAGATGATAGTAAATAAAGTTGTATGATAGTGACCAAGATATCAAGACAAAATACAAATAAGGTTTCAAGATAATATAGTCCCTAGGAAATCTTGAAGGAAAATATCTCTTCATGGGGCACTCAAGAAAGCCAGTAGGTAAGGTTGCAAAGAACAAGGTCACAGTTACCTTGTTATGCAAAGTAATGACTATCATAATCTTTAAATAAGACAAAAGGAAATCAACAATCAATGAAGTGTGATATTGCTCATTAATGAAGGGTCATAGTATTTTGACTATGCAAACAAGGAGGATTGGAAAATGCTAATTGATCATAGTCATATAGTGAAGGGGAAGTCTTTTAGAAAAGATCAAGAGCAGCCCTAGAAAATGTAGGGACAATATCTTCAACTTTAAGTCATGAATGCAAAGAAGACAATTATCATTTAAAAAGGGTGTTGTTCCTATGCTTGTCATGCTAAGGAAAATGTAGTTGAGGAAGATACTCAAAATTCATATGAGGAAAAAGGTTACATAGGACTCATGATAGAAGTGAAAATCACTATAAGCTTTGAGTGTGATATTTGATACAATACAAAGGATATGAAGAGGAAGAGTTGAAAAGCATGAAGACCTTCACAAAACACAATGGGAAAAGCATTTGTATGAAGTCTACAAAATAGTCCTTTAAGAAGACAATGATAGTGCTAGAAAGAATCATAGGTGGTAGTTTAATGCAAAGTGACAGCAACCATTCAATCATATAGTGCAATGGTTTTCAATCAATACCCTAAATATTATGCAATTTATGGAATTCATGACATCAAATAGTCATACATGAAAAAGAACAATCCATAGTCTTATGAATTGTTGGTTGTTTTTAATAGTGGACAACATATTGAAGTCAAACCATAGAATACTTGAAGATAAAGGGGAGCCCACAATTATAAAGGACAACAAGGTGAAATGATGTCAATTAGCAATCATATGAATGGTTAATAATTATGATAAAGGGTGGCAGTGCTCAATGAATAATGCAAATAGTTTTTCAAGATCAGGCCTTTCAAAGAATGAAGAGGGTGATCTAGTTAAGGGATATTTGTTATAAGGAAATGAAACAATAGGGATAGTTATCTAGAAGACAATCCACCATATATGCAATGAAGAAAGAGAGTCTAGTAACTAGTTTTCCTACATGTTTACTGTCACAACCATAATGCAAGCATGGTGAATAGTGAAAGCAAGAGGTTTGTCCTTTAAGCTTCATGAATGAGGGAATATAGGTAGTTAAGAAAGATGATAGCCATAATAGCTAAGGGAAAACTTCAAGAATAAAGAGGGTGGTGAATCATAGGACAACATCTCAAAGAGGAATAGTTGATATCATCAAATATAAAAATCCAAAGGAGAAAGCATCACATCATCTATAAAAGCTACAAAGGGTGGAAAGTGTATGTTGGCAGTAAGCTCATACCATGAAGGTAAAACCAAGAGTCATTGATGGCAATGATAAGCTTTTTTATAATAATAGTAAGCAAAATTCCATGGTTAATCAAATGACAATCTTAGTCTCAAGAGATTAAATTCTAAGGAATTGAATGCCAATAAGTTTCCAATGAGAAGGGAATTCCTCTCACAAGAAGGATAGTATGTTAATGGAAGTAGTGAGGTTTTATGCCAAGTTACAAAGATCATATTGTGGATAGTTAGAAATGAGCTAGGGGAAATAGTCAAGTAAAATAAAGGTCTCAATAAACTATGCAAGTTGGTAGGAGTTTCATTAAGAATGATAGTCAAATAGAGGCCCAAGCATAGTGGATTGTATATTTGCATGTAGAAAAAACAAGGTATTCTTGGCATTAGTGGACTGTGCAAGCTAAAGAGAAGGGGAAAAAATGCTAAAGGTGTAGTCCTTGGACACAAAGGAGGGAAAAAAAATTCATAAGAAGATCAAACATCAATAAGGTTAGCGAGTCTTTATGACAGTCATTAATGCACCAAACTATCAAGTAACCAATCTTTTTGAGACCATGTTCATGGGCAAAATTTTGATTATCATGACAGTCAATAAGAGGTATGGATAATTTATGACAGTCATATATAATTTTTTTATTCATGGATTTTAAATAATTGCAATATATGATGTCAAAAATGAGTGGAAAAATTTTCAAAAAATGAGCAACAAATTTTCAAAAAAGGTGCAGCAAAATTTTAAGAAAAAGTAAAAAAAATTCATAAGAAATTAAGTAGCAAAATTTTTTTTAAAAAAGGAGCATATTGTACATAAAAATGGACACCAGAGTTTTAGGGGTAGAAAGCTCAAAATGCAAGCCAAATAAACATTAGAGGTCAGATCAATAGAAGAAAATCAAAGCAATAAACTTTGATGAACAATAATAGTCCATAAAGACGAACAAAAGATGCAAGATCACTATTAAATAGATAACTACTTTACCTTGAGTAGAAACCTTATCTAATGACACTCCTCCAAGAGGTAATACAAACAGCTTGCAAGGAATGATAAAGGAACATAAGATTTAAGGTCACTATGTATGAGATGGCAAGAGTATGACCAATCAAGGCAAGAAAACAATAATGAAAATTAAAGGAAAATGGAAAGAAGCAGGATTTTTACAAAGCAGATGATAGATGACCATCTAATCAAAGACACTAAAAATTGAAAAAGGGAGTAATGATTTAAGGGAAGGAACAAATTTTGAGGCAAGGATAGAGTTCTACAAAGTCACCGGAGTTACAAATAGCCAATAAGAGGCACTAAAAATGTAATGTATAGTGCAAAGAGGTGGAAAACGACCAAAGGATAGTTTATGTAGTGTCACAAGCACATTGCATAAGGGTTTTAATGATATAGTAAAGGGCAGTAATGAGGAGGATATGCAAGCCAAAGAGAAAGGTTCAGATCCACAAGAGAAAATCCTTGAGAAGCATAAACACAACACAAAGTATACATGAAAGGGAATCAAAAGGTATAATGCAATTCATGGTGTGTCTGAATCCTCTCCATTACTGTAAAAAAGAGCATGTTCATGAGGCTTCTAGAATAGAGAAAGGTAATTTAACTTCAATACTTTCCATAACAAGGAAGATGATGTTCTTGCTAGGAAAATCAAAATTGTCCTAAACTTAAAATTTTGAGTTTTTCCAATGTATTTACATGACAACCATCATTCAACAAGAGAACTCAGTGGAAACATAAAGGATTTAGGGATAGTCAAAGGAATTCAAGGAGGGGTGGTCATTAATTACCTTAACAAAGGAGTAAATGATTGTGATTCATAGCATTTGTGATTGTGTCTTTTGATTATGATAAGGCAAAGGCTCATAACTCAAGGATAAAACATCCATTTGTGACAATAATATAATAAACTCCTTAGGATGAGTGGGTAGTTTTTTCATGAAGGTTTCTTGAGATAAGAGAGTAAAAAAGTGTAAGAGGAGTAGTAGTAAAAGGGTAGTTACTAATCACAAAAGGATTATGTAATTAATGGCTATGAGTTATGACTATGTTTTGTGCTCAATAGGTCTCTTTGACTGAGAAAAGGTCTCTTAATAGTGATAGATCCTTAGGGGCATGTTTTAGCCTCCTTAACTGAAATTGAAATCTTGTGACCTAGAGCTGTGGCAAAGTCATTTGAAAATAGGATAATGTTGATTATATAAGCAGACCTAGTGAAGGATAGTCATATTGCATCAAAAGCACAAGACCAATGACCTTAACACTCAGTTTTGATGCACTATGAAGCAATTTAGGCCTGTTTTGGAAGCCCACTTGGTCATAAATTGAGATGAGAGAATTTTAGGGCTAATATAATGTATTTTGGTAAAGTTTGGGTCCCTAAAATAATGGATTTTTTTCCTTATACGCTTAACTACTTGAAAACTCATGCAAGGGGTTTAAACTCAACTTTTAAATAAGCATCATGCAATTTTTGAGTGTAGTTCAAGTACAATTGGAGTTGGAGTTCCAGGGATCATGGAAAGGTCAAAGAAGTCAAAGAGTTTGATTCAACTCCCAACTCCAGAGTTCACGACTAGTTTAACTCTTTTTGCACGTTCAACATTTTCTACGAGGTGCAACTTTAGTTATCTAAGGTGGATTTCTATAAAGTAAAGTCTTTCAAATCTTTGGAGAAGTTTTTTCATTCCTGTTTCTGCCTTATGCAAAAGAGATGCACTACAACTCATTTTTGAGAAGATAGAGCAACAACTTAGTTTTTTTTTTAGTATTTTCAATATTATACAAGTAGGAACTCCATTCATCAATAAAAATTAATGAGTTAGTCTTCTCAAATTTTCATGTATGAATGATATTGTGAATTATTTGAGTTAATTTTTGTGATTTGAACATTAAATAATTGAGTTAGTTCTCATTTGTAATCATTTTTTATGCAAGAATATGAACAATTTATGTAGGTCATAGGCTATGTTAGTTGTTTTTTGGAGTTTGTAGTTGTGAAAACACACATAATTTTCCCATAGAAAAACTTGAAACATAACCTCCCCTTGAAACAATTTTGTATAAGTTGGTCAAAATTGAGTTGTGCATAGGATTAGGTTGAGTTTTTGAGAAAATTTGTGAGTTAAGACATCAAGTACAAGGTATTTTATCATTGGTGCATCACCTCCTAGGTCAAGTTTAAACTTAAATTTTAGTTTTCTATCCCTTTTCCAATCAAACCAACAAGTTTTAGGAGGTACATCAAGGGAATCAACCCACTCTAGAGGTTCATCTTTGCCATAGACAACCCAGAATCTAAAGATGACCAATGTTTCACAGGATAGCAGAGTTCCACACTTAGCTAAGGGTGTTATCCTCATGTAAATAGTTTTTGGCATGCTTGGTGGGACATTGAAACTGATTTCAGTCAAGAAATATAAATTTTTCACTGTTGTCCTAGTATATGCAACAATTTTTTTGGCCTTTTTGGTGTTATAACCATATACTTGGCCACTCTAATCTCTAATTTTGAAGTAAATCTAATGCAATCAACTCATGAGAAGAGTGAAAATAAGAGAAAGTTATACTCCCTTTGAGTATTTGTAGCTATCACTACTAAGAAGAAAAGGGAGGAAAATGAGAGAGAGTCTTAGCCCACCAGCTAGATCACATTCTACTCCTCCAAATTATAGGCCTATAATTACTATTCCAAGAGTTTCATTAGTGAATATACAAGTTATGAAAAATCCAATAGCAATGTAGTTTGCTTTTGTACCATTTAATGGGGGAAACCCATTAAATATTGCTTAGCATGATGATATTATTGTGGCAGCCCATAAAAGCTTACCTTCTTTCATAGGAGAAGATCAGACTGTGCCTATTGAGCATATCAGGGATATGCCTACTTGATGCTCAGTTCATAATATCAAAGTTGAGAATGTAGCAATCAGGCTCTTGATTGCATCACTAAAAGGAAAATCTTTGCAATGGTTTAGGACTTTGGTAGTTAATTCAATCACAACATGGGATCAATTAGGAGATGGTTTGTATAAGAAATTTGAAGATAAGTTAGATCATTTGTCTTTGGTGGAGCAACTAACTACCATCAAGAGAGCTCCACATGAGCATATGTATGATTTTAACTACCATTTCCAAAAAACATGGGATAAAATACAAACAACTATAAGACCAAATCAACATGCATTTTAATATTTCCTTAAAGCCCTTAATATTGATATATTTGTGATGATCTAGTCAATGGGTGGAAATTCACTTCCGAATGCATATGATATCACCATTATGTTAGAATTGGCTATGGAGATAGCCACTCAAAAACTAGAAGCCAAATGGAAAGGACAAGAGAGAGAATATGAATATGACAAGAATAAACAATATTCTTATCAAATATGATTCAATTTTTTGATGTGATGTAGTAGAGACCCCTTGGTTATATAGCCAAGGTGAGATACAAGATGTGATGCAGGAGCATCCAAGCACAAAAAATCTTGCATTACACAAAGATAGTTGCATTTTTATTCATTTAATTTTGTAGATATATTTTTAGGCATGATTTCAAGGCACATTTCACACATTTCCAACATATTAAAAACTAAATTATAATGCCTATTGGATATAGGACAGCAAATACTTGATTTTTATATGTTTTTTGGCTCATAAAATGAATTTTTCCTCACCAAATTGGAGGAGGAAAAATTCCAACGCCCAGGCTTGAATTTTCTAATTTGGGCTCCTTTGTAACTCCCGTGAGTTTCAAATTATTTTCCATTAATGTTGGAATCTTCTGGGTGCAAGTGTTGGAAGTAGTGGAATGCAGGAAAATGGAGAGAATTTTTAGAAAATACATTAAAAATCTTGCAAACAAGGAATAATAGCAAGAAAAAGGAGAATCTTTCCTAAAGGTTGTGGTTGCAAAGCAAAATCCAATGCCTAGGGAAAGAGAGAATTGAATAGGAAAATTTTGAAGGTAAATATGAAAGGAATGAAGGAAAATTTTAAGAAGCACACCCATGGCATCTAAAGAGGAATAGAGGAAGGTTTGAGGCTGGTTTAACATTGCCTATAGAAGATTTTTATTGTTGTAATTCTGATTTGTAATAGTTGAAGGAATTCTTGCTTGTAAGAGCGAAATTTTGTTGTGTTGGAAAGGCATTCATTTATGTAGGATTGAATCTTGGCTTGCTTGTTGATTTCTATAGCATTCATTATTGTTGGAGCTGGCATTTAATGTAAAAATCAAATTTATTGAATTAATATAAGCATATCTGTGTGATATTGATCTTTGGTTGCAAGTTCAATAGTTTCAATTCCTAAGGTTGAGAAATCTTTCTTGGTTGAGGTTTGAAATAAACTAGGGGAAAAGATGAAAGTTTAAAGGTTGCTGGAAGGGATGAAATAAATTAGGGAAAAAGATGAAAGTCTAAAGGTTGCTGGAAGGGATCAAATACCAATGTTCAAAAAGGGTTTCTTTGGGTTTTCAACTTGATTTTTAACATGGTTACATTGGTGGAATTTTTTTGAATCACATGTTTTCTTGTAGATGAAGGTAGGAGCTTCTATTACCCAAGTTTTTAGAAGAAATTGAATTTGTTTCTACAATCAAAATAATTTCCAAAATATGGTATGTCAATATTTTTTAGTGCATTTACATGTATGATTGATGATTCATATTTCAAAACTTTTTGGGTTTGTTTATTTCTTTGTGAGAATCATTTTTATTGTGTTGGGTAGATGAGATATTGGTGTGGTAGCTGATTCATATTTTAAAACTTTTTAGGTTTGTTTATTTTTCTATGAGAATCATTTTTATTATTTTAGGTAGATGAGATATTGGTGTGGTGGCTACGAAGAACAAAACCTCAATTTTGGGTCTTGGTTTTTGACTACATCAAATGGTATTAGAGAAGGAAGATTGATTGGGAAATATTGCAGCAATTGATTTTTAAGAAGAGTTGAAATAAGTTTGTAGATGTTATCCTCTAGTAGAGTTTAAGGCTTGGTAGAAGGTGCATGTGTAATGCCCGTCGTGCAAACCCCAAAGAACAAACATTAAAACCAATTTTATTTTTTTAAAATAATACAAAGTAAACATAAATCTAAACATTAAAACAAATTTACATTGCACATTAACATCTTAAGGTTAAATCCTCTGGGGCACGCGAGGTCACATCGCATAACAACACTTAACAACAAGATAAAGATGAAACTAAATAACTTATTAAAATTTGCATTCATCAACATTACAAAATCCATTTGTAGAAGTACATCCATGAACCATAAGTAAAAATATTATTACATCACATATTACCACCGTAATGAATCTCATACAATAATGATTACAAAGGTTCCTAAATAATACATCATCATTTAAACATTACATTACATGTTCTCAATAAAGGATTTACAATAAATCTCTCATACATGTGGGATACATAAATAGTACAAATAATAAATGAAGTACAAAGTGAACAACTGGTACAAGCTCCGACTAAAGAACGCTGAAAAGAATGGACGTCGATGGGGAACCCAACAGGTGTGGAGCATGTTCCACCTGACCATGTGGGTTATAAATAACCCACCCCTCGTGCTCAGAGGTGACAAGGAAGACATCACGACCATGAATGCCATAAACCAATCCCAATAAAATACAACATAGAACAGTAAATCCAAAACAACATCAAGGATTACAAAGGACATAAACGACAACATTCATGAGTCAACATAATAAACTTAAAGTCATAAATCTCATCACAAAAAAATAAGGCAATAACCATTAACCAAGTAACCAAAGAACAATCATGAAACATTTCCAAATGAACTGAAACAACAATCAAAATGCAATTCCGGAGGCATCCAAGAGACAAGGCATAGGGTGTCTAGTGGAGAGTGTCATCGCATAGCCTGCATGGGTTATCCTGGCCCTTCCTCCAACTTGAGGTGTTGGCCCCCATCTATGTTTATCCTGGCCCTTCCTCCTACTTGAGGCGCCGACCCCATAGGGTAGCTCATGCAGAGCCATCAACCTCTCATGAGGATGAGGTTACGACTTTGCCAACCACAACCTTCTTTGTCTACCATTAGTTTGCGATAGCCCTAATGCATAGATGAGATATCCAATATTATTATCTTATGTGTTTTACTACCCATCCCCCTAAGTTCTATTATTAGGTTTTCACTTGTTACACTACTCTTACGTGGGTTATCCTGAGCTCTTCCTCCTTTCGAGGCACCGACCCCCACGAAGAGCCACTCTCCCAAAAGATCCCAAAATATAAACCAAAGAAGGCAAGGGTTGTACCATAATGAATAAAGCATATAACTCAAAAACAAAGACATGTGAGGTATTGCCCATCTCGTGATAACTCATACCCAAAATCTCAACAATCTCGTACAACACTTCCAAAACAAAATAATATTATTTTCTTGCAATCTCAAGGATACAAAAAAAAAAGAAGAAACTGTCAACAATAAACACACGCCTCTAGAATACTAAGGATTACAACCGCCAAAATAGGGTTCGTAAGATTGATAGGGTCCCCACCTTACAAAAGTCCAAATAATAACTCAAGGAAATAAATAAGTCATGCAGATTAAGAAAATAGAGTAACACAATAATTTTCACCTAAAGTTAATATAATTCTTTAAGTTACATTACAAAACCTCTCTTTTTCCTTTATACAATTTTAGAATAAATTTCCAATAATACAAAAAAAAAATCCAATTCTCAACAGAATTCTACCTTTTTCAAAATGATCACAATTAAGATATTCATACTAAAGATGAAACCAAGATATGTATATATATATATATTTTAAATATATATATAAATATATGAAAAACTAAATTTCAAAACAACTAATACATAAAATATATATATATTTATGTAAATATATATATATAGATATATATATATATATATGTATATATATATATATTAATAATTAACACATATTCTATATATATATATATAAATAAAAAATATTAATAAACAAATATAACTCAACCATTCCCATAAAGGTCGTTCAGCCCAGTACAGAGGCTACGCTCAGCAGTCAGCAAGATTGTTGTGGCAGCCTTTGGCTGCAGCCAGGTACTAGGGGGTACGACTATTGTCATCCCTTGCCAAAACATGCAAAACAATTTTTTTTATTTTTTTATTTTTAAAAGAAAACTTCCACCATTAATACGCCGACAGAATTCGATTCGGCCCAGAAATTAAAATCAAACCAGTATAATAAAATTTATTTTAAAAGATATATATATATATATATATTTATATATACATATATGTATGTATATTAAATAGATCAATGACACGCATATTCGCAGCAGTACATTCACAGTACTAAATATATGCTTGAAAGAAAATATATATATATATATATATATATATATATATATATATATATATATATATATATATATATCCATATTTTCAAAAACCATTTATTTCAGAGGCATTAACAAACTTCCATATAAAAATCATAAAAGAAATACAAATATTTTCAAGATCACAATAATTTTTCGCTTACTGATTTGATATCTAATAACCACTAGATTTCTAGCACAAATTTTCTTTTCCTCTATTGACCAAACATATTTATTCATTTATTTATTTATTTTCTTTTGAAATAGAAAACTGAAGAGAAACAAATGGAACCTGGAGTCCGGCGCTGATGAAAACTTGATGAAGCTTCGCTGGATCCAGATAGCTCTTTGAATAACTTTCGTTCCTTCCTTTAGAGCTTCGTCTCCCAATTTCCTTGCTCAAATGTCTGATCTACTATTCCATTCAGAAGAACCTCCCCCAGAATAATGAAAGAAAAAGAATGAAAATAACTTCGAGAAAACTTTAGAAGATCTAATAATTCAGAATCATTATTTTGTGCAACTTGTCCAAATTTTCCCCCGTGAATCCAAACTCACAAATATGCAATTAAATAAAAAATATAACTCTTCTTTTCCAAAAGCTCTAAAAATCCAGCTCAAAAGAAATTTTCTATTTTAAATTCCAGCTTTTCAGCCAACACTTAATTCTCATTCGTCCTTTTATCTTTTCTGTTCTTTTATTTTTTATTTATTTTTTCCATTCATCAATACTTTATGTTTTAATTCCAATTTTGCAAGTTTTACTTGCAATTCACATAATTTAATTTATTTATATAATTTATTTTAATAATTATCCTCAACAACCTTATCTCATTAAATTAACAAAATACTAATCTTAAATATTTAATTAATTCTTAAATAAAACTCATGACTTTTAAAATAAATCTTTAATATTTTATTACAAATTAATCTAACACTATAATAAACATTTATTATTACCATTTAATTAAATAAATCACAACATACAAAATACCAACGTAAAATAAATACGAACAAGACACTCACACAAACCACAATCATAAATTACAGAAATAACAAACACAAAGACGCACAATACCATTCAATCAGGACGGTTTGACAATATGGGACGGGGTGACTTCCTTGTCATCTCTATTTCAACATCATACGGGTGGGTAATTTGATGCTCGCCCTATCCTGCCGAAGCAGGTGGGATCGAGACTCTGTACTTGCAATCCCTTCATCCAAACAAGATCGTGTACATGTGCATATATATATAATCAAAGCACTACATTGTGAGAAGGAATTGCAGCGTAGCAAGACACTCGCGAATGAGTGGTGCTACACTATCCTCTCACCAACTATTTTATCAATTACAATATCAAATATGACATAGCATTTCTACACTAACAAATCATATCATAACATAATTTACTAAATCAAGTTGCATCACAATATGTTACTAAAATCAAACTAACATCACCAAACCACAATATTATATGAAATTTCCATGTCCTCAAATGTATAAGCATAATCACCAAACAATATAACTATCCAGTCCTCCAAACCAAACAATAAATAGTACTATCACAATCACAAAGTATCAAACGAAAGCATAGAAAGAAAACAAGTCTAAACAGTAACAGGAGGGGTATTACATCATGAGAGAGAGGTGTGTCTTTCAAAAACCATCTATTGGGTAGAGGATAAGCAAGAGTGAGTTTGTTGCAAGGAGGACCTATGGCTATAAAGGGTTGATACCCTGAAGTGAGAGAGATTGTTGCAAGAGGACTTGTTACTACATAGGGACTTGTGAGTGTCTGAAGATGTCTTTGAAGAAGAGGATAAGATGGGTCATGAGAAGGCCTGTAAGTATTTTACCTATGGAAGAGTGGAAAGAAAAGAGGTTTACAAAGTGAGTTTTTGAAGAATTAAAGAAGATTGAGGCTAGAGTGGAAGCTTTGGAAATATATTACTTTCTTGATAAATTTGTGATTGTAGAAAAGAAGAATGAAATTGCAACAGTAGAAGTGGCAATCGATAAGAAGGTTGAAGAGGAATATATGGGCATGAAGGAGTTCCATTATTTTCCTAACAAAAATGTATTTACAATTCAATTTGTGTATGTAGGTGAAGAGAAGAAAGAGGAAAAACAAAGATTTGACAAAGAGGATAGCAAAAATAAGAAAGATAAAATGAAGAGTTGTAGCCCTATGATGAAAGTGACATGGAAAGAACATTTGAGATCAACCCACATGATTGTGGTTAAAGAAAAGAAAAGAATAATAAAGAATGAATGGAGAAAGAGGGAGGAGAAAAATAAAACAAAATATTTATTTGAAGGAGAGGTAATAGAGGAAATGAAGGTGGGAAGAGATAAACTCCCTATTTTATGTGTTAACACTATTTTGGATGCAGGTGAAGAAAAGGATACATTGGAGTATCATGCATATGGCACTGAAAAGGAAGGGATCCTGATGCAAGAGGATAATAAAGAAGAGAACAATGAACTCATAGCTGAAAAAGAGGTATTGTTTAAAGATATTGATGTTGATTTGTGTGAAGAAAAGATAAAGGAACATGTTGAAGTGACTATGATGTTGGGAAAGTAGTAGAAAAGCAAGAAAACACACAAGTAAAATGTTATTTCTATGATATTTGTGAAAATGAGTTTCATGTTATGTTACTTGCAAAGGAATTTAATGAAATTGTGGATATAGAGATGAGTGTAAGGAATAGTAATGTCATAAAAGAAGAAGGTGAATTTTTATAGATAGAGAATAGTAAAGTTCCAACAAAGTTTGTTCTTCATGAGGATGTGGAGATGATTCAAAATTTTGGGTATCAGTAGGAAGAAGATTGCAAAAAAATGTCTTAAGTGAAAGAGGTGAAGGAGCAGTAGAAAACAAAGAAGAAGATGACTTATTAATGTAGATTGCAATAGTTGAAAAGGAGTTGCTTGCATTGACAATGGGTGAAGCAAAATTTGTGGCATTGAAAGATGAGGTAAAATTCACATCTTGTGAATTTTTTAATGAGTTTAATTTTTTTGTAAGTGATATGGTTAAAATTGAAGGCTATAAGGATATTGAAGAGGATGTTGCGGCAAGAAAGGAGGAAAAAAAATAGAGGAAGAAGAAAGTGAAGAACGAATAGGTGAAGGGAATATGAAAAGTGAATTTATTGACTTCTATGATTTTGTTAGTGTCAATTTATATGTAGAAGTTAAGAATGATCAAGGAAAATGGGAAGATGAACCTTGGTGCAACAAGATGAAATACATGAGAGCAAGAAAGAGGGGAAAGATGAAGGAAGGGAGAGAGAAGAAGTTTCAGAACAAGGAGAAGAAGAAAAATCAAGTAGATAAGGAAGAGATGTGAATGATGAACAAACACAATATCTTCAAATGTTCATGAGTTCTCACTCATGGAACATTTCTCTTACTTGGTTTGTTTGATGTAGGAGCATTCGAGCATAGACAATCTTACATTACACAAAGAAAGTTGTATTTTTCTTCATTTAATTTTGTAGTGATTTTTTTAGGCATGATTTCGAGGCACGTTTCACACATTTATAGCATAATAAGAGAAATGGGAAGATGAACCTTGGTGCAACAAGATGAATTACATGAGAGCAAGAAAGAGGGGAAAGATGAAGGAAGGGAGAGAGAAGAAGTTTCAGAACAAGGATAAGAAGAAAAATCAAGTAGATAAGGAAGAGATGTGAATGATGAACAAACACAATATCTTCAAATGTTCATGAGTTCTCACTCATGGAACATTTCTCTTACTTGGCTTGTTTGATGCAGGAGCATTCGAGCATAGACAATCTTACATTACACAAAGAAAGTTGTATTTTTCTTCATTTAATTTTGTAGTGATTTTTTTAGGCATGATTTCGAGGCACATTTCACACATTTCCAACATACTAAAAAGTAAATTCTAATGCCTATTGGATATATTCCATCAAAGGATTGATTTTTTTAATTTATTTTTGGCTCATAAAATGAATTTTGCCTCACCAAATTGGAGGAGGAAAAATTCCAACGCCTAGGCATGAATTTTCAAATTTGGAATCCTTTGTAACTCCTGTGAGTTTGAAATTATTTTCCATTAATGTTGGACTCTTCTGGGTACAAGTGTTGGAGGTAGTGTAAAGTAGGATAATGGAGAGAATTTTTAGCAAAGACATTAAAAATATTGTAGGCAAGGAATAACAAGAAAAGGGAGAATCTTGCCTGAAGGTTGTCATTGCAGAGAAAAATCCAATGCCTAGGGAAAGAGAGCATTGAACAAGAAAATTCTAAGGGAAAATATGGAAGGAATGAAGGAAAATTTTTAGAGCCACACCCATGACATCCAAAGAGGAATAAAGGAATGTTTGAGGCTGATTTGATGTTGCATGTAGTAGAATTTCGTTGCTCTAAATCTGATTTGTAATAGTTGAAGGCATTCTTGCTTGTAGGAGTGAAATTTTGTTGTGTTGGAAAGGCATTCATCCATGTAGAATTGAATCTTGGCTTGCTTCTTGATTTACTATAGCATTCATTATTGTTGGAGCTGACATTTAATGTAAAAAATAGATTTATTGAATTAATTGAAGCATATGTTTGTGATATTGATCTTTGGTTGCAAGTTCTATATTGTCAATTCCTAAGGTTGAGAAATCTTTCCTGGTTGAGGTTTGAAATAAATTAGGAAAAAAGGTGAAATTTTAAAGGTTGCTCGAAGGGATCAAACACTAATGTTCAAAAAGGGTTTTTCTAGGTTTTCAACTTATTTTTTAACATGGTTACATTGGTGGAAAATTTTTGAATCGCATGTTTTCTTGTAGATGAAGGTGAGAACTTCTATTACTCAAGTTTTTAGAAGAAATGGATTTTTTTTTACAATAATAATAATTTCCAATATGTGGCCTATCAATAGTTTTCAGTTCATTTACATGCATGATTGATGATTCATATTTCAAAACTTTTTGGGTTTGTTTATTTCTCTATGAGTATCATTTTTATTGTACTAGGTAGATGAGATATTGGTGTGGTGGAAGATTCATATTTAAAAACTTTTTGGGTTTGTTTATTTCTCTATGAGATTCATTTTTATTGTGTTAGGTAGATGAGATATTGGTGTGGTGGCTGCGAAGAAAAACACCTCAATTTGGGGTCTTAGTCTTTGATTGCATCAAGATGTAATAATATTATGACAATTTTCTTAATCATATGGCATGAGACAACTTATCACACTTACCTAGGTTCACATGTGTTACAAGTCAAAAGATAAGATGACAATTAACACCTTCTAGAAAGATTCCTAGGACCCAAGTAAACTTAACATGTAAATAAGTCCCCTAGTAATGAACTAACTAGGTACAAGACTTTATTAACACCAACAACCACCATTA
This sequence comes from Sequoia sempervirens, assembly GCA_007258455.2. Taxonomy (NCBI): domain Eukaryota; kingdom Viridiplantae; phylum Streptophyta; class Pinopsida; order Cupressales; family Cupressaceae; genus Sequoia; species Sequoia sempervirens. The sequence goes on from VDFB02000015.1 coordinate 186,946,463, forward strand.
AGTGCAAGTTAGGGAGTGGCAAATTATTACGCAAATGAAACAAAGATGCAAGGATGGGTCCCAACTACTAGGCTATGTTAGGTACCCATGTACAAGTGAAAAGGAAATCTCTCACAAATGGAGAAAAGGAGAAAACCTAGTGGGACAAAGCTCCTCCCAAAAAGAGAGATGAAATACAAAAAATGAAATTCTCTCAATGAAGAATGAGAAGGAGAAAACTCCATGTGAGGAAGACCCGCCATAAGAGAGAAGAAGAAGAGAGACAATGCAGTCCTCCCTCAACATTGAGTCTCCTATAATAATGGTAGAAGCTCGACATTGAATGTTGAAGATGATCCAACCTCGTCGAACAAAATTCCTCCCCTTAAGAAGAAACAAAACAAATAATGTATGCAGTATGTCAAGATGGATGATGTATGATGTCTCTGACGCATGCTCAAATGTCTCCATGTTGATGCTGAAAAATGTCTCACTCCAAATAGGCATTTTAGGCCACCCTGCTAAAGAGGATAATCCAAAATCTAGTAGAGATTAATGTAGAACATGATCCAAAGACATTGATATCCCCTTTGAGGATAAAAAATCCTCCTCCAAATTTTGTCTAAAAGGATCCATAGTCACATCAAAATACAAAGAATGATCATGCAGAGATTGAACAAGAGGGTCAAAGAGGTCCCTCATAATGACTAAAGAAGGATCTTCTCCATTAAAGAGAAGATGAATGTTATCAATGGTGTCCCTCAAATCTACAATATGAGACTCCATAAACAAGTTTGAAATACCTATCAAGAAGCCATCCAAAGTAGCCAAATATGAAAGACAATGAAGATTTTACTACACTGAATCACAAGGAACCAAAACTATAGAATCACAAGCATCCTTAGGTACAACAGTAGATGAGGATGTGATCTAAATAGGAGGAGGATAAGCAGGAAGAGAAGTCTCTTTATCAACTAGACATTCAAGACATTTATTATACTCACACTCCTCTAAAGTATCATCATCACATATCATATTATTAACATCATTAAGGGGAAGTAAACAATCTCCAACAAGATCATCTGGGAATGGAGAGATATGATGGTATCCAAAAAGCTCCCAAATCTTAGTCCAAAGTGTGTCTGGGCACTTAATATCTTAGATCTCCACACGGATATCAATACCAATATATGTACCAATTAATCCTATAATGTGATCATTATCATTACCCCAAATTGATTGCTTCCAAGGTGTGTTTGTTTCAAGTATGAACCCATAAAGGTATGGAAAAAACTTAAGCCACCTGAGATGTGCTAATATACCTTTCTTCCAAGACTCATAATTATCCTTATTCAACATTACCACAAAAGAATGAATATAAAATCCCATGATACCTCCTCAAATGATCAATGCAAATGAATCAACAACAAGATTATCCCCCAAATTCACTCAATCATGAAACCCCTCAAGCAATATCTGATTTGGCACTTTATATTTAGTGCATTTACAGTTGCCACTTTGCAAAAATAGAAAAGTGGTATTGATCTTGCTACATGCAAATGCCAAATTTGGCCGCATTATGAAGTACAATTTTTGGTATAAAATGAGATCAATATGATCATACCATTGAAAATTACACAAAAAATTATGCACTTTAAAAAATATTGCACCCAAAAATGTTACCATAGGAGCAAGATATGAGCTGTTGAAGTTCCCAAAATGAGGACGAAGTAGCAAAACCTATGAAAATATGCAATTTTAAGAAAATATAGACAGCAAAACCAAAATATGATTTCCCTACTATGAAGAGCGTGAAACATTAGCCTGAATAAAAAAAATTGCTCCAAAAAAAGAGTCAAAATGAGTAAGTTATGATCCTTCAAAGTTCTCCTTCCAAAACCAAAATGCAAACAGTGAGGGGGGAAATTATTTTTTAACAAGCTGATGTATTACTAACATTAGCAAAACACGAGCCTAAATTTGACAACTACAGGCTCATAAAAAAATTATACACTCTACCTTGCTAGAATATTCTACAAAACCTGAGCTTAATATTCATGGTTTCCTAGTCATCACTTGGTTGATGAAATCGTTGCTAAAAATAGAATATTCATTGTAGTCAATGTGGAATCTTTAGAGCTTTTGGTCTGATTTTATAAATAGCTGATTATTTTACTTTGACTGCTCAGATTAAATTTGGTTGTCGGGTTTTGATTCTTCTTACTAATGTAAATAAAGTCTTGTACCTAGTTAACTCGTTATTAGGGGACTTAGGGGACTTAGGGGACTTATTTACATGTTAATTTTACTTATGTCCTAGGAAAAAATATTTCTAGAAGGTGTTAGTTGTCATTAGTTGTTATCTTCTCTTTTGACTTGTAACACATGTGAACCTAGATAGTTGTGATAAGTTGTCTCATGTCATATGATTAAGACACTTGTCATAATCTTATGATATCTTGTGTCTCACCTTTGCTATATAAACAAGGGGGATCTCATTGTACATAGATTAACATTGAATCAAAATTCATGATAATACAATTTATTCTTGTCATATTCAGATCTTCCCTTTTTTTCTTTCCATTTAGCTTCTAGTTCTTGGGTGGCTATCTCCATAGCCAATTCTAACATGGTATCAGAGTAGGTTGGGTGGCACTGGATAGTCTTTTTCTGAAGAGAGATGGTAAATATTGAAAAGTTGAGTATGCTCTTCTCTTGCATCATATGCTAATCTAGAGAATCAAAAAAGCTTGAAAGAAATACCAGATTATGGGGGTTCCTTTTTGTGGCTCTTTATTGTAGGTTCAAATTGGAGCTTGCTGGTGGAAATCTGAGCTCACCATTGAGTTCAAAGGGTTTGCGATAGTCGATTTTTAGTTTTTTATTCATCCAAATCAGACATTTCAGGCCAAATCTATGAGGGTTTGAAGTTGAAGAGTAGTTGGTAAATCTAGAAGGTAGCTACATTTTTGCAACATTTTGGGTCAAATTTGACCCTGTCATTGCATCTAGAAGGGCGAAAAACCATAAGATCAACTGCCAAATTGTCCAAATCAGAGAAGTTGTCTATTGAGGTAAAAAAAATCTTAGAGGGTCGTACGACCCCCCAAGTCATCATTATTGTAGTGTCGGTACAATTTAAAAAAAAAAAAATTTGAGTTTTTAAAAAATTTGAATTTTTTTCCAAAAAAATATATTAGATTAAATTTTCAAAAAATATTTTATTAAAAACTCAAAGAAAAAAACTAAAAGATAAAGTTTGCAGATTATTATTCCATAGTACCACAAAATTGTACTGTTGCAGGTATGGGGTACCGCAAGTGGTCACAACTCAACCATGTGGTAGGTGGGCAATGGCTTGTTGCGGCCCCACACATAGCTCCCTGCCCAGCGGGAATATATAAACTAGTGAGTGTTTAATTTAAAACCTAGCTGGTCAAACTTCAAAAACCAGTGAATAAACCAATCCACAAAATAGATTTCGACTGAAGATTCCCTGCACATGTTAGCATCAAAGACTCCTAAGAATATTCCCAAATTCTTTTTGGCCCAGAGAACCAATGGTGATAGTGACGGATAAATAGCTATTAAAATTAATCAAGTGGTTTGATGACACCAGCATCGTGTTAGTGTGACATCAACATTTAAAAAAAATTCCCCCCTCCCCCCTCTCCAATGAGTTTTTTGATTTTGCAATTCAATTTTAGAGGCTCATAACTCAGTCATTTTAACTCCTTTTTTTGAGAATTTTTTTTATTTGGGCTAATTTTTCACACTCTTTGCAGTGGGGTATGTGCAGGATCATCATGGAAAAAAAATCCCTTAACTGGTGATAAGATTCAGAAAAATAAAAGTTAGGCAACTTGATGTAAAATTTTGAATAAGTTATCTATATTATTTCAAAAATATGTAACAATAGAATCTGTAGCAAATTGAATGTAGTTTCTAAACTACTAGGTTTATTTTTTATTTTTTGAAATCTATTTGGTGAAAATTTAAAATTTCAATGTAGTAGCATTTAAATTTCAGGGAAGAAATAAGAAGTAGGTGTTTGTCTGACCACCCTAACCACAATAAAATGATAATATTTTTTTATAATACTTTAGATATAAGTAGAGGACTCATGTCTGATGTGATGCATATTTTTTTGTAATTTTTTTCCAAGTAAATAATTAATTATGAATTTTTTATTACAACTTTTAAAAAATATAAAAACTCGTATGTCTGACCACATTAACTTGGTCAAAACTTCATGAATTTTTATTTTTTTTAATCCTATAGTATGCAAAGCATAGAATGTGACATACATTTTGGATTCAAAAAATGTGATACTGTTTGAAAGCTATAGATGATTTTCAATCAGCCTATCAATCAAGACTTTAGTTGTAATTCAAATAGAAGATGAATAATAATAATTTATTAAATTCAAAGTAAAACATAATTTATATTGGTGGAAAGCTTGAGAATCTCCTTTAAAAACCCTTTTCATTTCATCAATTTTGGGTAAAAAAAGGAGTCATTAGCCACATAGCCATCATATCGCCACTTTTTGGCCCATCATGATCCTGCACATACCCAGTGTTGCAATTATTTTTTGGTTTTGGTGTCTGGATTTTTTAGAATTTTTAGATTATCACAAGTGTTGTTGCTTCATCCTCATTTTGGGAACTTTAGGAGCTCATAACTTGCTCCTACGATAACATTTTTGGTTGCAATTTTTTTGAAAGTGCATAATTTTTCATGTAATTTTCAGTGGTCTGATCAAATTGATATTATTTTTTTACCAAAACTTGTACTTGATTCTGTGGCCAAATTTGGCATTTGCATGTACCAAGATCAAGACCACTTTTCTATTTTTGGCAAGTGTAATTTATACTCACACTAATCATAAAGTTCCAAATCAGATATTTCTTGGGGGGTTCTTTGATTGATTGAATTTGGGGATGGGGGGTAATCTTCTAGTTAATTCATTTGTGTTGATCATTTGAGGAGGTATCATGGGATTTTCTATTCATCCTTATGTGGTAATGCTAAATAAGGATAATTATGAGTCTTGTAAGTGTTGGTTCCAAAAATTGTAGATTGCAAACCCTATGAGTATGCCGAGCTCTATGGTCAAGTTTAGCAATGTTTTGGCCAATGAATGGATTTAACCAATATGGTTTATAACTCCCTGCACTTTAGGTTCTACTAGACCTAGGCTGGTGTACCTTTGAAAATTAAGCAGATTATGAATTTAAAGGTTGTGTGTATTCTTTAACTTTGATTATCTATTCCACAATGGAATATAAATGGGAAATAAATGCAAATCTAACAACTATTCCTACTCTTAGTATTTGAAATTTGAATGCGTGAGTAAGTTTTTATGAAGTATTGTTTTGACATGAGTGTGATCAGTGCCTATTCCTATTGGGTAAATGGAGTCAAGATGTGTATGGTATGTGGATCCTCCTTCTTGGCTTAACTTGAATTTTTTGAGACTTTTAGAATTTTATACCTTGTATAAATGTGCAAGGTTGTTAGTTATTAGGCTCTTCTTACAAATCCCAGTGATATCTCCCCAAGTTATTGTGATATTTTGAAAGGAATTTAATTCTTATTTGAAGGAAACTAGTTAAGATGATTAATTTTGAAAGGATTTTAATTCTAGGAAGAAACCAATTAAAAAGAATCTCTTAAAATGAATTTTAATTCTCTTCTCATAGAAACCAATCAATAAAATCACACAGAGGAAGAAAATGTATCTTGAAAAATTAAGTATATGCTTGATATACTCAATTTGAATAACACAAAAAGACCACTCTAGAGACAACAAGATAACATATATGAATTGATATTGACGAACAATTGAGCACCAAAATTTTGGCCACCAGATTAAATATTCTCCTCCATTGATTTGCTTCAAAAGATAATATAATTCATATCAAAAGTCTTCTATGCATTCTATTATGTAAAATGTTTATATGATTGTGATGATTCTAATGATGATGATCAAAACTTGGTCTTGGTTTTACTTTATATGGGGGAAGCAACAAGCTTTAGACCATAACATCCAAGGTGGTGTCTCATCACTTACAATTTGATAATCATAAACTAAAACCTTAACAAATGCAATTAACAAAGAGAAACAATGAAGTCCACAGCATAAACAATACACCATAGTTCGTTAATCTCCATAAGGTACCTGTGATCACTTAAGATTTTTTCAAGGTCCTCTTGTTGGAAAGAGACACTGTACATGTTTTCTAGTGTTTTTGTTGATGGCAACCCTTGTCAGTAAGTCAATCTGCACGTCGTCATTTGTTCATATTGGTAGACAGATTGAAGATCAGTGATTATCTATTAAGCTAGAACAGAGCATCCAGTAGATTTGTGTTATTTGATTCATATGGAAATTTATTGTTATTATTTTGTGTTGTGGATATTAGGGATGATTGTTCAATGCATTATCTATGTTATCTATAAATCTTGGTGCCTCGTATCGATTTGAGTGTAAGTTAGAAGGTCAAGTTGATTAATTTTATGTTCATCAGTGTATGAAGGCCAACTTGGTGAATGTAGCGTGTTGCGGATACTTGAGGAGTTATTGTTTAAATATTTTTATATTCGATCATTTTGATTTGGGTCCTCAATATGTTGTGGTCAACTCTTGTGGATGCACATTGAATAATATGCATGATTTGAGCTGACAGTTTGTAAATATTTCTTATTTTGTTGAAGTCAACTTGAAGCGATTAAATCCTTAGTAGTGGATATATATTGTGATCAATTATATCACTTTGATGTATGTTCAAAGTAAGTTGATGTATGTTGCAAATATCAAAAGAGTAGTAGAGTGATTATGCATAGTTTCACTTGTGCATTAAGGATTTTTGTTGCAAGTTGAAGCAGAAAAAAGTAGAAGACCAAAATCAGTAATAAGGTTTAGAATTCAATTGTTGAGCCTAACTGAAACTGTAATTAGGAATTTGTAGATGCTAATTTTTCAATTTAACTCATTTGGAAGTATTCCAAACTTCTGTAAGGAAGTGACCCTTTCAGTTTTTGAGCAATGAGCTCTAGATAGTGTGCCTGAATGCAAGTGCATTTTCATTTTGTAATCTTTTCTTTTGAGTATACTAAAACATATTGTGGATTGACCTCCACTGTGGTTTTTCCCCTAATAGGGTTTCCATGTAAAAAATCCTTGTGTTATGGTGTTGTGGTTATTTGTCTTATGTGCATGCATTTTTATTTTGGTTGAATGTTTTCAGTACTTTAAGGATTAGATAAATAAAGTTAAAAATTGCACAACACTAATTCAACCCCCGCCTCACTGTTGCTTGATTCCAACACCTCTCTCCATGATAATGTATCTAATGCTGAATGACTTCAATGAAACTTCCAATCCTTATATTTATCAATAAATGAACATTTTGACCTTGGAAAGATGCTTGATATAGTCTTGGCTAGCACATGTATCATCATTGGTGATTATGTCTTTCATAACAAATTCCAAAGTGAAAATTTTCTCCAATTGTGAATGCATATTTTCCACCACCATTGATTCATCATTTACTTTGTTGAGAGCCCCTAGAAAGAACTAAGCCAATTCAATTTTCCATATGCTATGTTCTTTCAAGTCTCCTTCATCATCAAAGAAATTAGGCGAAGCCATGTCTAGGGGTTGGCCAAAATAACTCAACTTTTCTATCAACACGATACAAAAAATTTCATGCATATCACTCAATTCATCTTAAATTGTGAACACCTAATCATGAACAACTTCTCTGGATGTTAATTCTTCCTTCTTTTCCATCATTATGAGATGCAGTCTTTTATGTTCTTGAAAAGAAACACATGTTCTATTTTGAATTGCCCATACCTTGTTATCATTCCTAAGCATTTTCTCAAATATTTTCTTTATCAATTTAGAGATAATATTAAACCCGATAGACTTTATTTCCACTTCCAATTTATCATCCCTCTTCGAGAATCTCTCAACCCTATGCCTCCAATAATTAGTTTCATCCATGGCATCTAATACCCTATTATTATTGTCTTTCAATGGGGAGTAGGTACTTGAGGAAGATGACAACTTATCTTTATAGCTTGCAATTTGTTGTCTCTAGATCTCATTTTCAATTTTATATGTTTTATTATCTCTCACCAACTTCTGAATTTGGGCTTTAGTGAACCTAGCAACATTAACGTTCAAATCTCTAGTTCCAAAGCATCATTATCTTCAACTCATTGCACAAGGAGGTGGCCAAATGCCTTATTAGGATCATCAATGATTAAAGGTTTTTTGTTAGGTGGGTACAAGTCCTACATTAAAAAAATTGCATTGTTTGGATTATAACCTAGTCCACTGTACACTCTGTCTACTCCCTCTGTGATCAATTGTCAGGTTTTATTCTAACTTCTCTAGAAGCTATAAAAAATAATGGTACAACTCATATCCCATCTAGGGAGAAACATGGCCCCTTCCTATTCTAGCAATGTTCTTCCCTTTTCTCAGGTAATGGCTTCCATTTCTTTATCGACCTCATCTTGTAGCTCTTTTAAAGATTTCACTTCCTATTCAGGTGCCATATCTTTAATCCTTTCCCTAATCAATATACCTTTATACCCATACACAAATTTCTTGAACTCAGAGGTTTTAATGAAATCATCATCAAAAGTAAACTTTTGGCTGGTACTATGTCGTATGTTATCTGAAATCTAATTTTGGGATTCTATTACAACAATGTTTCTTTCCAAGGGAGGCTCATAGTTTTCAATTATAGGTTTGACCACCTACACACCTTTATAATCACTCCCCACTTCTTGTTCTGCAATAGGTGTGTCACCAGAGAAGCTCATGTCTGGTGTAGGTCGAGGAAAGAATTGAAACAATGGAGTTTCACTTTCAACTTGCATATGTAGTGCTAACCATAAGAAGGCTCCCACCTTAGGGAGGATAGTAGGGTGCTAGAATAGTTTTGTGGGCCAGTTCATATTTTTTCTTGTTGCTATTTATATTAGGTATCCCATCTTAAAAGAATATTCCCTAGATTTGGCACCAGACCAAATGATGTCATCCTCTTCTTTGGTTAGTAATATCCTTCTATTGTTAAATCTTGCTTCAATTTTGATTTTTCTTCTGTGGGGATTGGGAGCAACACTATATCTCTTCTTTCTTGTTGAAAGCCATATTTTGAGTTGCTAGTTTTGACATAGTCTATTAGCCTGCTTCCAAAATCACTTTCTATGGATTCCTTCTGCTCTTTTATCTCTTGTATCTCTTCTAATGGATTATAAGCATTCCAAGAATATGACAAGAATTTAGCTTGTCTTTCATTATTTATTTTCCATGTAAGGTGCTTTGTTATTAGTTTTCTACTTTCGCAAAGGAACTTCCATATTGAAATGAGCCCCCATTTACTGATTCTATTGTTATTATTCTCGTAGGATCAAAAATATCTAAATATTTAGCTTGGAGTATCTTGCGCCATAGTCATATGGGACCTCTGTACATTTTCCATGCCAATTTGGCACCTAGTACCATGTTTTGTTCCTTCATTCTTCTTAGTCCCACCCCACATTCATTCTTTGGCATGCATGCCTTGTCCCAATGTACCAATGGTATTTTATTTTCCTCATTTGCTCCTTCCCATAGGAATTTCTTGAAATAGATTTATAAGGTTGCTTCTATCTTACTCGTTATTTTGAATCAGGACATAACATATATGGGTATAATTGATAACACAGTTTTAATCATGAGTATTCTACATACTAGTGATAGCCACTTATTTTTCCATGCCATGGATTTTTTTCTACATTTCTCTATTATTTCCAACCAATATTGTGTCCTACAAGGCCCAGAGAACAAGGGAGGGCAAATATATTTTGCTGGGAAATTTGTTATTGTGAATTCTAAGTATTTTTCTATTCTTCTTTGTATGGATTTTTTGGTATTAAAGAACATTATTGAGGACTTATCCTTGTTCACTAATTTTCCTAAGCATGCCATGTAATATTCAAGGGTTTCTTTGATTACTTTTGCTTCTCTCATATTGGCTTCCCCAAATAGGAGTGTATCATATGCGAACTATGTGTGTGTCATTGGGTCAATGTCAGACCTTTCCATAAGGTGCTTTCCCTTTTTCTGTTGATAGAACTGCCCATGAATTCTGCCATGATGATGAAGAGGAAGGGGGATGGGGGGAAAGGAGATCCCCTTGTTGAAGACCATTTTTTCCTTCAAAGAAGCTGCATATTGATCCATTAACTATTAATGAGTATTGTGATGTTGTCATACATTATTGAATCAAAGAAACCCATTTGCTATTAAAGCCAAATCTCCTAAGGACCTCCAATAGAAGTTTCCATTTAACTCTATCGTAGGCTTTTCTTATGTCTAGTTTGATCAGCATCCCATTGGTTTTCTCTAATATTTTGGAGTGCACCACTTCATTTGCAACAATTTTATGGTAAATGATTTCCCTCCCTGGATAGAAGCCACTTTGTTCTTCTGATATTATGTGTTAGGAATTGCATGCATAAAATATAAATTAAATGCAAATAAAGACTAAATAGAGGAATGAAAAACACAAAAACAATAAGAGTGAGATAATTTATAATGTGGTTCACCCAAACTCAGGCTACATCCACCAACAGAGAGTCCAATATTATTATCTAGCAAATCGAACCGATTACAACCAAAAATCCTTGCAACTCAATATCACTTCAAATGCTACAATACAATATCAACAGAAGCCCTAACCCTTAGCCATTTTTATCAAGACTTATGTCGGTTACAAAATAGGGTGTTTTTATGCTGCCCCTTGACCCCATCTTGGGGGTGCTACCCGCAAACCCCTGTTGAATAATTTTGGGGGAAACCGCGTTGATAAAAGTGGGGAAAATTTAACCTTCGAGTTGGATTAGGCTCCATATAACAACATTAAGGAGCCAAGCACTTTCTTGATTTGGTTGACCAGTATTTTGGTGATGATTTTGTAGTGCCCCTCCATATTTGGCCTTTTTTGACATTTGAGTAAGTTTGTTTATTGGTGATGTTCCATTGTTGTTCGTTGTTATGTTGTTTAATGTGTTATTGAAATTATGTTGTATACTTAATATTATAAATGACCTTGTTTAATCAGTTTAATTAAATTAAATTGATTATTAGGTAAATTAAATTAATTTGGAATTAAAATAATAAATTAAATAAACCAATATTGTGAAATTAAAAGTATATGGTTTATTGATTAAATAAATAAATTAAATTGTTTTGTATAAAGTATTGTTTTAAATTATATTTAATGATAATTGATGATTTTATTATCATGAGAGGATAAATAATTAAATGTGGAAAAGTAATATAATTTTAAATAAATAAAGAAGAGGATATTTCCGAACGAGAGGTAAAAGCAAGTTCAAAATGGAAAAAGACAAGTTCGAGCACATGTGTTGCTCCGAATGGGTTGCAAAAAGGAAACTTGTATTTTAAAGTGATAATTACTTGATTTTTGTTTTTGAAAAATAATCTTTTCCTAGGTTTTAATAATGCTCCATTTTTGGGAAAAAAGGGGGGAATCAGTGGGTTTTTGGTTTTCAAACAAGAAATTGGCTCAGCAAAATATTTTTATGAATTACAGATTTTGAATGGAAATGGTGCTCGAAGGGTGAAAGTAACTTCAAAAGTTTGATGAAAGCTTAGAGGGAAGAGAATTGTGGTTGCAATAAAGTTGAGTTCAACACCCCTTCTCCATCATCAAAGCGTAGGAATTCAGGTTGGTGTTACAATTTTATTTTGATTTTTCCTTCTCCGCTTTATGTAAATGAATTCTCTCCTTATTGTTAGAAAACAATCGCTTGAGTTTCATTTAATGAGTTGAATCATTTTGTTGTTTGGTTTATTCCATCAATGTTCTTTTCTTCTTGGGTATGTGATTTAATTTCATCTCCTTGGTGCTTGGCATTTGTCCACTTAGCTTTCCGCATTTGATTTCTTCAGCCATCAACATTTTATTCTTATAGTTGAAACGTATTAGTATCTGTAGTATTCATGCAAAACCTAGATTTGTGTAGGTGATAAATTTCCATTCTTAACATACACATGCGATTATGGTAGCACTTCCATTAAGCCACCTATTTATTTTTTATTGTTTCTATTAGCATTCATTATACCTTCCCAGCTAGGCCAACTTACTCTTTAAGCTATGAATTTTCTTGCCTTGTTGTTGTGCATGTGTCTCTTTTCCTTGGTAATCGGTGATTCCACCTTTGCTCAAATTCAAATCTAGGATTGGCTCTATTGATGAAATTAATTCTTATTCAATTCAAACCTATGTTAGCCGCAACCTCAGTTGGTGATTCAATTTTATTTGATATACTCTTGCTACTTTTCATGGTATTTGCATAGTACTTGGGAGTTACATGCTTTTATATTTCTATCGCTTTGTATCAATGTATGGTTTGATCTGTTTGAAAAGGATTGAAATTTCAGTATATATGTATCCTTCTAATAGGATTTACTATTGTATATAGCTATTGTATTAAGCATAGACTTTTTACAAGCCTTTATTTTTAGATTGTTTCATTTAGCATCACTAATACTCACCTCATTTTCATGGTCGCCTCCTTACTCCTATGCCAAACTCATTGTATAGCTTGCTTTATTGTTCTTGATGCCTAGAGGAATTTGCATCTCCTTGAGATTGCTGGTTTTTGTTATTCGATGGAGCATGATATAAGTTTGGTATATTTATGAATGGGCTATAGGTTTGTAATCAATTTATTTGCACTCACTTTATTTTCTTTGCATTGGGGAAACAATAGCAATAAGCTGGCATAAGTCATTAGTGAAGGTTGTGTTTCATACGGTGGAAGCATCTTATATTAGTAATCAATGGTCAAGTTTCAAATGTGGGTATTGACGGCCATGATTTGTGTTTAGCCTTTCCTTTTGATGTTTGTGTCTTTCAATGGGTGAATCCCTTGTGGTAATCACTTTCTTAAGTTACGTTGAACCTGTTTGTATTAGATTCAGTTTAGAAAATCAAATTTCTATACTTGTGTTGATGGTTGTGTGTTTTCTCAAAGTTAAAGTGGTCATCTGTGTATTGATAAGCTTTAGTCTGTAAACCTCTTTTCCTTGCCCAAACGTATCATGTTTCTTGCAGAATTAGCATGAAAAATTAAAATGTTTGAGTTACATTGGCCTCTCCATCTAAGGCATTACTCATCATAGCATCTTCCCATATTCTAAATATAATCATTTCTATTCGAAGATGTCATACTATAATTCCTCATAGAATAATCATGAACTTATTCATGCTAGTAAAAGATACCCATCTTTTAAGACTAATTAACATAAATGGGATATTGATAGTTATTTGATCTTAAGGTACTATCCCCCATAGATTGATTTAATAGTAAAAAGAAAAAGATAAGATAAATTTAGCATAGTAAGAGCCTTCTTTTAGGGGCCACGTATATCTCCTCAAAAAAAAATTCTTAATTAAATAGTTCCCTTGATTTTCTTTTAATACTGAAGCTACTTTTCCATGGTGTGGGAAAAAGTTTTAATTTTAAAAGAATTAAATTAAATAGGTATTTAGTGGTATTGGATTTTAAAGAGAAAAATAAGAAACCATCTCTTTTGATTATTTTAAATGTTTGTGTTTTTTAATATAACTTTTCATTAAGGGAAAATGAATGGAATATATATTTGATATATTTATTCATATGAATATATTTTCACGTAATACAAAGATGAATAATTTTAATACAAATATATATGTGTGTATGTATACATTAGTAATTATGTCCTTGAAAATAATTTATTTCGCTAGATAAATAAATTGGGATATTGAATAGGAAAAAGTTGAGTTACTCATAGATAGTTTAATTGAAGGATTTGTTGTTAGATTTTATTAAGAAAAATAAATTGTCCTTGTTAGAAAATGAATGTTGTTTACTACCACAATAATGTAATGGAGTTGTAAATTCATTTGTAATTAGTTAATTGGCATAATCATTAAATGGATTAAGTAATGAACTAGGGGGAGTGGATAAAGCTAGTAAGTAGTTGGAATTGTGGAGGCAATTCCTTTTATGAACTTTTCCCTAGTTGTTTTGGATAGTTGTTCGTGCTGAGTTGTTGGGTTGATTTTAGCAATGAGTTGTGGATTGGTTGATTTTACTGTCGCTGTCGCGGTTGTTTGATGTTGAGAAGCCTTTTGATTTTGAAGTTGATTTTGATGTTGAAATCATGATATTGTCATTAATTCGATGGGGAATCATTGTGTAAGTGATTTGTTAGACTTCCAGAGGTTGGGGAAAGGAACTTTCTTCTTGTTGGCTTTCATGTTGAGTTCTTTGTGCACTGTTGACTTGATACTTGATTTATGTTTGTGGGTTCTAGCCTTGCACTATGGAAATTGTTTTATTATGGTGATTTTGTGCGAGATGGTATCTGCCTTGCTTTATTTGATAGTCACGTGACTTTATATGTTGTGCAAGATGGCTTACCCCATCGGATGTGTTTTGGGACTTCTAGTTGTTAGTAGAGGGAGTGGCTCTCAATGGGGGCTGATGCATAAAGTGGTTTCAGGGTAACTTATTGGGAGTGTCATAATTAAGTGATAACCTAAATAATTAATTGTGGGAATGGGTAATTGACACATTAATCAAGATAAGTATATTCTTCGCCCATGCTTGTAGTGCTTTCGTAGGCTAAGGATGGGTCGAGAAGGCCTGGTCAGAAAGATCACTACCTTTTCCTCACAAATGGTAAGTGATTCCGCATGTGTCACCCTATTGGGCTAGCGTCGAGTGAGAGGTAGTTAGGATAACCATAGATGGGGGCCGACATCTAAAATGTCAAGGTAACTCAAGGATGGGGGTCGGTATCTAAACTGTCAAGGTAACCCATGTTAGGGCCATGCGATGACACTCCTCCCTATAGCAACCTTGTATGCTTTATTTTTTTCACCTCATTGTTCATGTACCTCTAAAAGGGGATTTTTCTTTATGTTTATTATTTAATTTGTTTTGGAGACTTGTTAGCATTATTTGTTTGACTATTTTTAAGTTGTGGGTCCTTATTGTCATCTCTTAACACAAGGGGGTGGGTATTAAGGTCTGCATAGTCGGTTGGAACATGTTGTGCACTCCATTGGGGTCCTAGTCAGAATTTGTGATGTCCAGGGTGGTACCATTGCAGTGATTCCAAATCTTCACTAGATTTGGAGATAGCATTGATGCTATGTATTACGTTCATTTCAGTTTTACTACTCTATGCAATTGATGTATCATTCTCGTTCATGTTGGGAAGCATTGTTGTACCATTGTAATTATTGAATGATGTAAACTCATTTAATAAATGTAAAGTATGTATGTATTCTTGGTATTATCATGTGTTCTCAGATGGATGTTTATCAATTATACAATGTAATGGATGTATATACAATGTTTATTCATTCTATATTATAGTTTTAAATAGTTTACTTGTGATTAGTTTATCATCATTATGGAATTGGGTTATGTTAGGAGCGTTCAAAAGTAATGTAGTCATGTTATCCCAAAGGACTTAGGTAGATGACGTACATGTACAGTTTCATTATTAGTGTTGTATGTTAATTCACATTTCATAATAGTTTTACTTTAAAAAAAAATGTGCTATAATTGTTAGTTAAGCTGTCCTTTGGGGTTTGCATGGCAGGGCATTACAACATGGTATTACAGCTTAGGGTCATACACTGGGCACTCTAGATATATATGATCCCATTAAGTTGACCTCATTGCTCATACTTGTAAGGTTATATTTTCCCTTTTGGGTTATCCTCGCTTATCAACCCAAGTTTTCTCTTTAGGTGGTGTTGTCCAATGGTGTAGTAAACTAGTGTAAAGGATAGGACCCTCCATGTAGTGCACAATGCACCGATATTCTTCCTACTGGGGATGCATTATGGACCCTTGTGTTGCCCTATGATGTGTCTCCCAGTGATGTGAATTTGTGTGTGTATGTGAAGAATTGTGTGTTAAATCTAGAATTTTGTGCTTATGAAGTGAGAAGTTATGTTTTCTATTTATAAAAAAGCGTGAAATTTGTCACATATTTTTTACTCTTGAACTTGTGTTGTTTTCTTTATGTCACCCTCGCTTAATTGTTGTGACCATTGTTCCCTTGGTGGTGTGTGTAGGATGCCTAGGGGTCGAGGTCAAGGTCGAGGTAGAGGACAAAGTGGTGGTTGTAGGGCTAACCACCAGGGCACTTCATCTCAAAGTTCCAACTAGTCTGCACTTGAGGAACAATAGGGTCCCTAGGTTAACCTGGAAGGCGAAGGTCTGAATTTGGAACAGTTACATTCCAAGCTCAAGTAGCTTCCCACCCACTTAGACCCTAGTCTAATGAGTAACTTGTGGGTGACTAGTGAAAGGAAAATTTGGATTACATATAAGAGGAGGAGCAAAACCAGCCCGGGAAATCTTGTGATTATTAAGAGTGAACCGGTAACTACTAAGAAAGTTCACATTTTGACTCCCAATTATAGGCTCATTCCCTCTAAGTATAGTGATCAATAGAAACCTATTACAGGTAGTGATAGTGATTCCTAATCACTTTTGTGTTAAACTAGTCATAGGCAGTGATGGTTGCCTTGTAAACAATGTTGTTTATTATTGTATTGCTTTCTTTGGATCGACGCTCTTTGTTATATGTTATGTACATTGAGACCTTGTTGGTGCTTGTTTCACCATTTTGGATTGTTTTTGATGACATTTTATCTAACTTTGATGATCATGACAGTATTGACTGATGTTTATGCTATGATGAATATATGGAGTTATTTGTGGATTTGGATTAATTTGACTATGTGTATCATGTGGACATATGACTATGTTGTTGTGCATCTAGTTAGTGATTGTTAAATGATGTTGTTTATGATGCAATTATTGTTACTCGATGATGTAGTTATTGTTCAAGGTCTTGGAGAGGGGGACAGTGTAGCATCACTCATTCACGAGTGCCTTGCTACGCTCTAATTTCCTCTCACAGTGTGTTTGTTGTTTGATATATATATATAGCTTGAAATCTTGTGTGATATAGGTTACAAGTACTAGGCATCGGCTCCACCTACACTATCAGGTCTAAGTGTGCCTTAAAATCCCAATGGAAATGATGTGGAAAAATGAGTTGTCAAAAGGCCCCCAACCTTGCCATCATCCTCGACAAGGATGAGTACCCACTTTGCTATCCTGTACATCTAGTTTGTATTCTTTGCTAGTTGTCTTACTTGGTGTCTATCATTATTTGATTAAATTGTGATGTCACGTGGTTGTTTGTGATGATGTTGCTTATAATTACATATGTTTTACTTTACTTTGTGACTTCCAAGAGTAAGTTGAAGCTTAGGGGGGAGGATGTAGTGCCCCTCTATATTTGGCATTTCTTGACATTTGAGTAAGTTTGTTTATTGGTGATGTTCCATTGTTGTTCGTTGTTATGTTGTTTAATGTGTTATTGAAATTATGTGGTAAACTTAATATTATAAATCACCTTGTTTAATCAGTTTAATTAAATTAAATTGATTATTGGGTAAATTAAATTAATTTGGAATTAAAATAAATAATTAAAGAAACCAATATTGTGAAATAAAAAGTATATGGTTTATTGATTAAATAATTAAATTAAATTGTTTGTATAAAGTATTGTTTTAAATTATATTTAATGATAATTGATGATTTTATTATCGTGAGAGGATAAATAATTAAATGTAGAAAAGTAATATAATTTTAAATAAATAAAGAAGAGGAGATTTTCCAACGAGAGGTAAAAGCAAGTTCAAAATGGAAAAAGACGAGTTCGAGCACATGTGTTGCTCCGAACAGGTTACAAAAAAGAATCTTGTCTTTTAAAGTGATAATTACTTGATTTTTGTTTTCAAAAACTAATCTTTTCTTGGGTTTTAATAATGCTCCATTTTTGGGAAAAAAAGGGGGGGAATTAGTGGATTTTTGGTTTTCAAACAAGAAATTGGCTCTGCAAAATATTTTTACGAAATACAAATTTTGAATGGAAATGGTGCTCGAAGGGTTGAAGTAACTTCAGAAGTTTGATAAAAGCTTCGAGGGAAGAGAATTGTGGCTGCGATAAAGCTGAGTTTGGCACCCTTTCTCCATCATCGAATCATAGGAATTCAGGTTGGTGTTGCATTTCGATTTTGATTTTTCCTTCTCCACTTTATGTAAATGAATTCTCTCCTTCTTGTCATTTGAAAAATGATCAATTGAGTTCCATTTAATGAGTCAAATCATTTTGTTGTTTGGTTTATTCCATCGATATTATTTTCTTCTCAGGTATGCAATTTACTTTTATCTCCTTGGTGCTTGGCATTTTTCCTCTTAACTTTTGGCATTTGATTTCTTCAACCATCAACATCCTATTCTTATAGTTGAAACGTATTAGTATCTACAATATTCATGCAAAGCCTAGATTTGTGTAGGTGATAAATTTCCATTCTTAACCTATGCATACGATTATGGGAGCACTTCCATTAAGCCACCTATTTATTTTGGATTGTTTCTATTAGCATTTGTTATACCTTCCCAACTAGGCTAACTTACTCTTTAAGCTATGAATTTTCTTGCCTTGCTACTATGCATGCATCTCTCTTCCTTGGTAATCAGTGATTCCACCTTTGCTCATTTGAATCTGGGATTGGCTCTATTGCTGAAATCTTTTCTTGTTCAATTCAAACATGTGTTAGCCACAACCTGAGTTGGTCATTCAATTTTATTTGATATACTCTTGTTGCTTTTCATGGTATTTGCATAGTACTTGGGAGTTACATGCTTTTATATTTTTGTCGCTTTGTATCAATGTAAGGTTCAATCTATTTGAAAAGGATTGGAGTTTCAGTATATATGTATCCTTCTAATAGGATTTACTATTGTATACAACTGTTGTATTAAGCATAGTGTTTTTGCAAGCCTTTATTTTAAGAATGTTTCATTTAGCATCACCAATGCTAGCCTCATTTTCATGGTCGCCTCCTTACTCCTACGCCAAACTTGTGGTATAGCTTGCTTTATTGTTCTTGATGCCTAAAGGAATTCATATCTCCTTGATACTGCTATTTTTTGTTATTCGGTGGAGCATGATATATGTTTGGTATATTGATGAATGGGTTGTAGTTTTACAATCAATTTATTTGCACTCACTTTATTTGCTTTGCATTAGGGAAATGATAGGAATAAGCTAGCATAAGTCATTAGTGAAGGTTGTGTTTCATAGGGTGGAAACTTCTCATATTAGTAATCAATGGTCAAGTTTCAAATGTGGGTATCGATGGATATGATTTGTGTTTAGCCTTCCCTTTCGATGTTTTGTGTCTTTCAATGGGTGAATCCCTTGTAGTAATTTCTTTCTTAAGTTACGTTAAATCTGTTTGTATTAGATTCAGTTTGGAAAATCAAATTTCTATACTTGTGTGGATGGTTGTGTGTTATCTCGGCATTAAAGTTGTCATTTGTGTATTGATAAGCTTTAGTCTATAAACCTCTTTGCCTTGCCCAAATGTATCATGTTTATTGCAGAATTAACATGGAAAATTAAAATGTTTGAGTTTCATCAACCTCTCGAACTAAGGGGTTACTCATCATGGCATCTTCCCATATTCTAAATATAATAATTGTTGTTTGAGGATGTCATACTATAATTCCTCGTAGAATATCCATGAACTTATTCGTACTAGTAAAAGATACACATCTTTTAAGAATAATTACATATACGGGATATTGATAGTTATTTGATCTTACGGTACTATCCCCATAGATTGCTTTAATAGTAAAAAAAAGAGATGAGATAAATTTAGCATAGTAAGAGCCTTCTTTAAGGGGCCACGTATATCTCCTCATAAAAAAAAATCTTAGTTAAATAGTTCCCTTGATTTTCTTTTAATAGTGAAGCTACTTTTCCATGGTGTGGGAAAAAGTATTAATTTTAAAAGAATTAAATAAAATAGGTATTTAGTGGTATTAGATTTTAAAGTGAAGAAAAATAAGAAAGCATCTCTTTT
Source organism: Sequoia sempervirens (assembly GCA_007258455.2). Lineage (NCBI taxonomy): Eukaryota > Viridiplantae > Streptophyta > Pinopsida > Cupressales > Cupressaceae > Sequoia > Sequoia sempervirens. The sequence continues at coordinate 186,966,493 of VDFB02000015.1, forward strand.
GATTATTTTAAATGTGTTTTTTTTTTTATATAACTTTGCATGAAGGGAAAATGAATGGAATATATATTTAGATATATTTATTCATATGAATATATTTTTATGTAACACAAGATGAATAATTTTAATATAAACACACACATATATATAATGGTATGAGTGAAAGAGTAATTCTTTCCTTGAAAACAATTGATTTTTCTAGATAAATAAATTGGGATATTAAATAGGAAAAAGCTGAGTTACTGATAGATAGTTTAATTGATGGAATTGCGGTTAGATTTTATTAAGAAAAATAGATTGTCCTTGTTAGACAATGAATGTTGTTTACTACCACAATTATGTAATGGTGGAGTTGTAAATTCGCTTGTAATGAGTTAATTGGCATAATTGTTAAATGGATTAAGTAATGAACTAGGGGGAGTGGGTTAAGTTAGTAAGTAGTCTGAATTATGGAGGAAATGCCTTTTATGGAGTTTTCCCTAGTTGTTTTGGCTGGTTGTTCGTGTTGATTTGTTAAAACAAGTTGTGGATTGGTTGATTTTACTATTGTTGTCGCGGTTCTTTGATGTTGAGAATATTTATGATTTTAAAGTTGATTTTGATGTTGAGATCATGATATTGTCAATAATTTGATGGGGAATCATTGTGTAAGTGATTTATTAGACTTCCTGAGGTTAGGGAAAGGAGATTTCTTCTTATTGGCTTTCATGTTGAGTTCTTTGTGCACTATTGACTTGACAGTTGATTTATGTTTGTGGATTCTAGCCTTGCACTATGGAAATTGTTTTATTATGGTGATTTTGTGCAAGATGGTGCATGCCTCGCTTTATGTGATAGTCATGTGACTTTATATTTTGTGCAAGATGGCTTACCATATCGGATGTGTTTTGGGACTTCTAGTTGTTAGTAGGGGGAGTGGCTCTCAATGGGTGTCGACACACAAAGTGGCGTCAGGGTAACTTATTGGGAGTTTCATAATTAAGTGATAACCTAAATAATTAATTGGTGGAATGGTTAATTGACACGTTCATCAAGGTAAGTAGATGCCTTTCCCATTCCTATAATGGTTTCGTAGGATAAGGATGGGCTGAGAAGGCCTGGTTGGAAAGATCACTACCTTGTCCTCACAAAAGGTAAGTGATTCCGCATGTGTTTGTTGGAAAAATGAAGAAGATCTCATTTTGTTGTTTTGTGTTGTCATTGATGTCACCATGATATATTAGTTGCAACTACAAGATCAAGTCTGAATTTGTTCTAGTATTCTGGTTCGGTATCTGAACTAGTATAATGTTTATATCCTTCGATATTTTGCTTACATCTTCTAGTATTTTGGTTTGCAGTTGTTTGCTAGTGATTACTGTTGCTTGTGGTTTTGGGAAAAGGTGCATGGATGATGTAAGCACATACATTAAATATATCACATATTCAAATGCTCGTATGGTGTATCAACATTACTCTGTTGATTACAATTTTACTATTAGGTCTATCCTTGGCTGACCTAATGAATGAGTTGTGTAATGGTGAATTAATTTTTGTTATGTGGATATATGTGCAACCTATCTTAGGTCCATGCTGACATGATGTAGCATATTGGGTGTTTGAATGTCTTTCGAGAAGATTTTTCGAAAGCTCATAGCTGACAGTTGGTATTTTTGGTGAATAAGAAGCACATCTAATTAGGCTAACCTAATTGATGCTTGCTGAGAGATCAAAAATATATATTGGATAGTTTTTGAGGACTAAATGAGAGATGATTGTACTGTGAATGCAAATGTGAAGAAGAGTGAATATGATGAAGTATGTCAAGTCAATTTACTAAGATTCATTGAAACTAAATATGCACTCACTAGGTGTACTTTATCAATTCATTTTTTGGCTATAAGCCATTTCTTCATTGTAATTCTATAGGTCATGAGCCTTTGTATTTGGACAGTGAGTCATGATAGTGAGCCACCCCAATTTTATAGTATCTTATAACCTGTTATACTATATTGTGAGCTAACACTCACCGTGGTTTTTTCCATTTTAGGTTTTCCACTTAAAAATCTTGGTGTTCACATGTTCTGTAATTTCATGTTATGTTAGTACTTTAACTTATCTTTGTTGTTGTATGCATTGGAATAATTGGATGGTATTTGATCAAAAAAATTAAAAAGATACTAATTCATCCCCCCTCTCAGTATCTTAGATATTCAACAATTGGTATTGTGCGAACCCTTTTCCTAGTACTTGCAAAACAACATGAATAAACAATTTAGACAAGGATTTGCAAGCTAAAACAAGGATTCCCCATGAAATCCATTTACAAATTAAACTAGGAATGAAAATAATGAAGAACACAAAGAAAATGATAAAAAATTGATTCAATCCTAATTCAAATAGCAAACACTTGATCCCATGGGGGAATTGGTGCCAATTTGATGTGAAAATTGGCCCTTTCCCAATTCCTATGATGCAAGATTCGAATGTTGAAGATGATGTTGATCCACTTTGATGAGAAGATGAGAACTCCAAGCCAAATCTGCAAAAAGCCTAGCTAAGAATTGAATGATGAATGGAAATGGCTAAGTATTTTAGCATGGTAACTTTGCTTGGATTGTGGATGATAAAATGAGGAGAGGAGCTCTTCATTTATAGGATTTCAAGATGGATGAATTCCCAAATTTGAGCAATGTGGGACTAACATTCATCCAATGATATGGTGCCACTTGTCAAGCTATGAATGGATGATGGTTGTGCAAGATTTGGGGTTTGTGCAATAAATGCCAATATTTGAAATTCAAATTTGTTGAAATGACATGTAAGAGGGAAGGAAAATGCAATAAATGCCACTTGGCTCAAGGAAAAACATGTAAGAGGTTTTAAATGCCTTGTTGGATGTACATGTTGACTTGGAATTTTTGAATTCAAATTGAGAGAATATTCCAAAAAGATGCCTTGTGAGGAAAATAGAGATTTAATAAATGAATTAAGTCTGTTTTCATAATAACTTGCATTATCTAGAGGATGTGACATGAGATTAGATTAAATTAATCAAGGGTTAATTAATTTAATAGGAGATTACATGATGTGACTTATTTGACTTAGATTTATGGATTTATTTAAATCAAATAAGAGAGGAATATGATAAAAGGCTAATTAAATAAAGATTTTGATTTATTTAATTATAAATGGATGGTGTTAGATTAAATCAAATAAGGTTTTAATTTATTTAATTTAATGGACAGACTTTAGGGATTTAATCAAATAAATTGATTATTTAATTAAATAGGGATAATTAGATCAGATGGGTTGATTTAATTAACAGGAGATTGACTTGATTTAGATAAAGTGATGTATTTAACCAAGAGAGGATACTGATGAATTTAATTAGATAGGGGAATTTGATTAAACGGTTAGACCGAGGAATGATTTAGGAAGAAACGATGTTAGTAAGTCGAGATCAGGTGCACGATGTCAATCAGTATATTTTCGATGTCTAAATTTTGCCCCTCTTTGAAGCAATGCACTTGTTGCATTGGTTCAAAGAATAAACTTGCCGTGATCAAAATGAAAAAATTCTTGATTTTTTAGATGCCCCAGTGGAAATAAGTACACTATTACATTTCCCCCTCGAGAGATCGAGTGAAAATGTTCAATTTGAGGGTCGATCTCGCGATAAAGAGGTTCAAAATGGATGGTTATGGATGATGATGCAAATGAGATGATTTTAAGATGCTTAGAATAACAAATCTATATTATCCTAAACAACTTAAATGATGAGATGATGTGATGATGGATGATGTGATATGCTATGATTATGCAATGGATGATTTATGCAGATGCTTAGACTAACAGATTTATATTATGATGATGATATGTTGTGATTATGTAAATGTATGATTTATGCAGATGCTTAGACTAACAGATCTATATTATGAAGATGATGCAAATGCAATGCATGTGAAATGATTAATATTTCCTATTATGTATGATATGAATGATATGTGGTATGCTGACGATTTGTGGATGTAGGATGGATGCATGATGGATGCATTGGTGATGATGATGTTAGTGCGGAAATGAGATGATGAGAAGAGGATCCCACAAGTCCATGATCTGACGAGACTTTATTAGAGATGATGATGATGATAGATGATGATAGATGGATGATAAAAGATGATGATTACTTGCCGAGGAATTAGGATTTTCAAAGGGCCACTTACCTTATGTTTGATAACACATGTAGGTACGATGCATCAAGGTATAAAAGAACCAGGATGGCGTTGGACCTAGTGTGATGGACTTTGAATCGAAAAGAAGATAGGCGTATTCTTGTTCACACCTGACATACAAAAACCTTGCTAGGATGCACTTCAAAAGTTTCAGACACCTCGAACCAAAACATGGAAAGGTAAACCTATCCTTGTAATAGTCAACAAGTTGCCCTAGAATTCTTCCACACATAGCTAACAAAGCAAGTATTTGCCAAGGTTATATTGCAAGAGCGTCCAACAAGCACAACAGACAAAAGATAATGATCACTGTCCCATTCCTATTTCTCTAAATCCTCTATTTTGGGATATCATCGAGACGTCCTTGGAATGAGCGCAAATAAGATAAGTTAAAAGATAAAGACCAGGTAAACAAACAGACTGATGCTCTTCAATAATGCTAACAGAAAGAGGATGTGTTTTCTAAGGATGATGAACGAAACTTATTGCCAAAAGATAATGCCCATTGTAGGAAGGATTCATCCTAGGACATGTTAGTGGATGGCGGCACGCCATTTTGTTTATAAAGGATGATTGATATGAGTACATTTCAGATGATGTGTTACCGATACAAAACGATAACTAGCTTGCTTGCGCACTGACTTAGACTTAAGACTTGACGTTTTTGAGCTCTACTGTTAGACTGCTAGGCTTGTTTCCGACTGTTTCGCCAAAGGTTGTTGATGATGATCAGTTTATTATGGATGGTGTTATTGCGGGTGCAAGCGAGATGAGGTGGGTGGATTTTTTCAAATATTTGGATGTTTTTAATTTTTTTGGAATGTTTTGAGGTTTTTTGATATTTTCGAGATTTTGCAAATGTTTTGATTTTTGATTTTTTGATGTTTTTGGGATTTTCTGAGATTTTGACCAAGAGACTAACCTAAAGACCTATCCTAGGGGTCTCGAGGGCTGATCAACAGATGAGCCTTGCCAATGCTATATACGCAAAGACCACGTAGTTCGATTGACAACTTGATTGATTTACAGACAACAATATACATGATGAAATGTCAGTTTATTATGACAGACTCATATAGGACTGACCTAAATGTCTTGGGGGATGATCAAAGATTAGCCTTTCCTACGTTCAAGCTCAGAGACGACATAGTTTGACAAGACGACCTTGTTTTTAGCTTTTCGCATGATCTTTTTGACCTATTTTTGGATTTTATGATTTTCTAATGTTTTTGGAATTTTTGATGTTTTTGGATTTTTTCTGATTTTGATGTTTTTGGATTTTTTTGATGTTTTGAGAACTTTAAGACCATACATGAATCCGATCTGATGAGAACATGCCCCCAGCGTGATGCAATAGACTACTCTGATAAAGGCAGGACAAACTGACCTTGAGGATGGGTCGAGTAGTACTAGGAGGGATCATGATACGAACATAGGACCAAGCTATGGTGCGGATGCGAGTGGATGAATGATGGATGGAGATATGGATGCAATGGATGACGGAAGCGAAATGGATGGATGATGCCGAACAAGCTGTAGAAATTCTAGTGGATGGAAAGTGCTTATTTACGCAAGGTGCCTGTTTGCTGAGTTTTCACCAAGGTACTTGTCCAAAGTGCCACCGAAGTGGTTTTCACTAGAGGATGATTTTTTTTATACTTTTTCTAATTTTTTTGGATTTTTTGGTTTTTTTATTTTTTGCTTGTCACCAAGATGCCTGTTTGCCAAGTTCTTGCCGAAGTAACCATTTTTTCAGGACTTTTTCTGATTTTTTGGATTTTTTGGTTCTATACCTTGAAAGATTTAGGCATAAAACTTTTTAAGATGGGAGCTATTCATGGGCTCCTGCAGAGGTTCCCCTTCAGGTGTTGATAGTTGATATGCCCTTGATTTATAACTTGTTGTTATGACAAATGGTCCTTGCCAGTTAGGTTCAAACTTGCCTTTGCTTCTGGGATTTGGGACATTCTTCTGATTTTCTTTCAAGACCAATTCTCCAACTTGGAAAGTTTTGCTTTTGATTTTCTTGTTGTAGCTCTGTTTGAGTCTTTTTTGATAGACTTGTAAGTGATTTAAAGCATCGATCCTTCTCTCATCTTGTAGCTCTAGCTCATTTAATCTTGACACCCGATAGTCCTCATTAGTGATGAGGTTTCGCAATGATATTCTGAGGGATGGGAGCTCGATCTCAATGGGGAGTATGGCTTTTGATCTATAGACCAAGGAGAAGGGGGTGGCACCATTGGGTGTGCGGATGCTAGTTTGATAAGCCCAGAGGACGAGATTAAGTTGCAGCTGCCAGTCACGACCTACGTCATTGACTGTTTTCATAAGGATTTTGAGGATGGTTTTGTTTGTGGCTTCTGCTTGGCCATTGCCTTGGGGATAGTATGTGGTGGAGAAGCAATGCTGGATTTTGAATTTCTTGCACAAGTCGCAAACCTCCTGGTTCTTGAATGGTGTTCCATTATCTAAGATAATGGATTGTGGGAAACCGTAATGACAGATGTGATAGTTCAGGATAAATTATGAGATTTGCTTCCTAGTGACATACATCATGGGTATGGCTTCCACCCACTTAGTGAAGTACTTAGTTGCAGTTATAATGAATTTGTGGCCATTGGACGAGGTGGGTGAGATTTTGCCAATGAGATCGAGTCCCCACTGGGAAAAGGGCCATGGTGTGATAATCAGGTGAAGCTCTTGAGCTGGAGCATGGATGAGGTCCCCATGCTGCTGACATTGTAAACACCTTTTAGCATGATCATGTGCTTCTCGCTCCATTGTGGGCCAATAATACCCCATCCTCAGCAGTTTCTTGGCGATGGTCATTCCACTTGAATGTGAACCACAAATACCGTTATGAACCTCGGTTAGAGCAGTTAATGCCTCCTCAGCATTTAAACAGCGTAGCAAGGTACCTTCTACGCTTCTACGGTATAAGGTATCACCTAGGATGACAAATATGGATGCCTTTTTTATAAAGGTTTATTTTAGGCTTAATGGGAGGTCAGCGGGTATGAATCCTATGCGAAGATATGTGTAGATGTCATGGTACCAAGGATCGCTAGGACCAACGATTTCACACACATATTCCGATTTCGGTACCTCGAATGTGGGAACGAGAAGCTTCTCAATCAAGAATTCGTATCTTGGGACATTGTTAGGGATATTTAGCAAGGATCCGATTGTCGCCATCACATCTGCTGCTCTGTTGTTGGTTCTTGGAATCTGCTCAAATGTTATGTCAATGAAGGATTCCTTTAGAGTCTCCACCAATTTCTTGTATGGAGTGAGCTTATCGTCCTTAGTCTGATATTCATTATTGACCTAATTTATAATCAACTGAGAGTCTCCATAGAGTTTGAGGGCTATGATATTCCATTGCACTACTATCCTGAGACCTATAGTCAAAGCCTCGTATTTTGCTATGTTATTTGTGCAAAGAAATGCTAGTTTGTATGACCTTGGTATGTAGTCCCCCTGTGGGGTGATGAAGAAGACACCAGCTCCTAATCCGTGTTGTGTATATGATTCGTCGAAGTATAGTTTCCAGTGATCAATGACGTTGAGGTTAAAAATAAACTCATCTAGAAACTCTGAGACAAGGGGATTCTCATAATACATAGGTGCTTCTACTAGTTGATCTGCAATAACCTGACCTTTAATGGCTTTTTGCTCCACATACTCAATGTCGTACTCTGATAATATCATTACCCATTTTTCCATTTTTCCTGCGAGCATTGCCTTTGATAGGAGATATTTGAGGGGATCAATTTTCGCGATGAGCTTTATCTTGTGTGCCAACATGTAATGTCTGAATTTTTCAGATGCGAACACTATTGCGAGGCAAGCTTTCTCGATGAATGAGTAATTTCGCTCGTGACCGACCATTATTTTGCTGATATAGTAGATAGCCCTCTCCATTCTGTTTTCATCATGCTGAGCTAGGAGAGCTCCAAGGGATGCTATT
>VDFB02000015.1:186974776-187011502 GCA_007258455.2 Sequoia sempervirens
ATAAATAAATTGGGATATTGAATAGGAAAAAGTTGAGTTACTCATAGATAGTTTAATTGAAGGATTTGTTGTTAGATTTTATTAAGAAAAATAAATTGTCCTTGCTAGAAAATGAATGTTGTTTACTACCACAATGATGTAATGGTGGAGTTGTAAATTCACTTGTAATTAGTTAATAGGCATAATCATTAAATGGATTAAGTAATGAACTGGGGGGAGTGGATTAAGCTAGTTGGAATTGTGGAGGCAATTCATTTTATGAACTTTTCCATGGTTGTTTTGGATGGTTGTTCGTGCTAAGTTGTTGGGTTGATTTTAGAAACGAGTTGTGGATTGGTTGATTATATTGTCCCTGTCGCGGTTGTTTGATGTTGAGAAGCCTTTTGATTTTGAAGTTGATTTTGATGTTGAAATCATGATATTGTAGTTAATTCGATGGGGAATCATTGTGTAAGTGATTTGTTAGACTTCCAGAGGTTGGGGAAAGGAGCTTTCTTCTTGTTGGCTTTCATGTTGAGTTCTTTGTGCACTGTTGACTTGATACTTTATTTATGTTTGTGGGTTCTAGCCTTGCACTATGGAAATTGTTTTATTATGGTGATTTTGTGCGAGATGGTATCTTCCTTGCTTTATTTGATAGTCATGTGACTTTATATGTTGTGCAAGATGGCTTACCCCATCGGATGTGTTTTGGGACTTCTAGTTGTTAGTAGAGGGAGTGGCTCTCAATGGGGGCTGACGCATAAAGTGGTTTCAGGTTAACTTATTGGGAGTGTCATAATTAAGTGATAACCTAAATAATTAATTGCGAGAATGGGTAATTTACACATTAATCAAAATAAGTAGATTCTCCACCCATGCCTGTAGTGCTTTTGTAGGCTAAGGATGGGTTGAGAAGGCCTGGTTGGAAAGCTCACTACCTTTTCCTCACAAATGGTAAGTGATTCCGCATGTGTCACCCTATGGGGCTAGCGTCAAGTGAGAGGTAGTTAGGGTAACCATAGATGGGGGCTAGCATCTAAAATTTCAAGGTAACTCAAGGATGGGTGTTAGTATCTAAACTATCAAGGTAACCCATGTTAGGGCCATGCAATGACACTCCTCCCTATAGCAACCTTGTATGCTTTATTTTTTTCACCTCATTGTTCATGTACCTCTAAAAGGGGATTGCTCTTTCTATTTATTGTTTCATTTGTTGTGGAGACTTGTTAGCCTTATCTGTTTGACTATTTTTAAGTTGTGGGTCCTTATTGTCATCTCTTAACATAGGGGGTGGGCATTAGGGTCTACATAGTCAATTGGAACATGTTGTGCACTCCATTGGGGTCCTAGTCAAAATTTGTGATGTCCAGGGTGGTACCATTGCAGTGATTTGAAAGCTTCACTAGATTTGGAGATAGCATTGATGCTATGTATTACGTTCATTTCAGTTTTACTACTCTATGCAATTGATGTATCATTCTCATTCATGTTGGGAAGAATTGTTGTACCATTGTAATTATTGAATGATGTAAACTCATTTAATAAATGTAAAGTATATATGTATTCTTGGTATTATCATGTGTTCTCAGATGGATGTATATACAATGTTTATTCATTCTATATTATAGTTTTAATTTTTTTACTTGTGATTAGTTTATCATCATTATGGAATTGGGTTATGTTAGGAGTGTTCAAAACTAATGTAGTCATGTTATCCCAAAGGACTTAGGTAGATGATGTACATGTTCAGTTTCGTTATTAGTGTTGTATTTTAATTCACATTTCATAATAGTTTTACTTTAAAAAAAATTGTGCTAAAATTGTTAGTTAAGCTATCCTTTGGGGTTTGCATGGCAAGGCATTACAACATGGTATTATAGCTTAGGGTCATACACTGGGCACTCTGGATATATATGATCCCATTAAGTTGACCTCATTGCCCATACTCGTAAGGTTATATTTTTCCTTTTGGGTTATCCTCGCTTATCAATCCAAGTTTTCTCTTTAGGTGGTGTTATCCAATGGTGTAGTAAACTAGTGTAAAGGATAGGACCCTCCATGTAGTGCACAATGCACCGATATTCTTCCTACTAGGGATGCATTATGGACCCTTGTGTTGCCCTATGGTGTGTCTCCCAGTGATGTGACTTTGTGTGTGTATGTGAAGAATTGTGTGTTAAATCTAGAATTTTGTGCTTATGAAGTGATAAGTTATGCTTTCTATTTATAAAAAGGCATAAAATTTGTCACATATTTTTTACTCTTGAACTTGTGTTGTTTTCTTTATGTCACCCTCGCTTAATTGTTGTGACCATTGTTCCCTTGGTGGTGTGTGTAGGATTCCTAGGGGTCGAGGTCAAGGTCGAGGTAGAGGACACAGTGGTGGTTGTAGGGCTAACCACCAGGGCACTCCATCTCAAAGTTCCAACTAGTCTGCACGTGAGGAACAATAGGGTCCCTAGGTTAACCTAGAAGGCGAAGGTCTGAATTCGGAACAGTTACATTCCAAGCTCAAGTAGCTTCCAACCCACTTAGACCCTAGTCTAATGAGTAACTTGCGGGTGACCAGTGAAAGGAAAATTTGGATTACATATAAGAGGAGGAGCAAAACCAACCTGGGAAATCTTGTGATTATTAAGAGCGAACCGGTAACTACTAAGAAAGTTCACATTTTGACTCTAAATTATAGGCTCATTCCCTCTGAGTATAGTGATCAGTAGGAACCTATTACAGGTAGTGATAGTGATTCCTAATCACTTTTGCGCTAAACTGGTCATAGGCAGTGATGGTTGCCTTGTAAACAATGTTATTATTGTATTGCTTTCTTTGGATCGATGCTCTTTGTTATATGTTATGTACATTGAGACCTTGTTGGTGCTTGTTTCACCATTCTGGATTGGTTTGGATGACATTTTATCTAACTTTGATGATCATGATAGTATTGACTGATGTTTATGCTATGATGAATATATGGAGTTATTTGTGGATTTGGATTAATTTGACTGTGTATCATGTGGACATATGAATATGTTGTTGTGCATCTAGTTAGTGATTGTTAAATGATGTTGTTTATGATGCAATTATTGTTACTCGATGATGTAGTTATTGTTCAAGGTCTTGGAGAGGGGGACAGTGTAGCATCATTCATTCACGAGTGCCTTGCTACGCTGTGATTTCCTCTCACGGTGTGTTTGTTGTTTGATATATATATATATAGCTTGAAATCTTGTGTGATATAGGGTACATGTACCAGGCATCGGCTCCACCTACACTATCAGGTCTAAGTGTGCCTTAAAATCCTAATGGAAATGATGTGGAAAAAGGAGTTGTATAAAGGTCCCCAACCTTGCCATCATCCTCGACAAGGATTAGTACCCACTTTGCTACCCTGTCCATCTAGTTTGTATTCGTTGTTAGTTGTTTTGCTTGGTGTCTATCATTATTTGATTAAATTGTGATGTCACGTGCTTGTTTGTGATGATGTTGCTTATAATTACGTATGTTTTACTTTACTTTGTGACTTCCAAGAGTAAGTTGAAGCTCAAGGGGGAAGATGTAGTGCCCCTCTATATTTGGCATTTCTTGACATTTGAGTAAGTTTGTTTATTGGTGATGTTCCATTGTTCGTTGTTATGTTGTTTAATGTGTTAGTGAAATTATGTGGTAAACTTAATATTATAAATCACCTTGTTTAATCAGTTTAATTAAATTAAATTGATTATTGGGTAAATTAAATTAATTTGGAATTAAAACAAATGATTAAAGAAACCAATATTGTGAAATAAAAAGTATATGGTTTATTGATTAAATAATTCAATTAAATTGTTTTGTATAAAGTATTGTTTTAAATTATATTTAATGATAATTGATGATTTTATTATCATGAGAGGATAATAATTAAATGTAGAAAAGTGATATAATTTTAAATAAATAAAGAAGAGGAGATTTTCCAATGAGAGGTAAAAGCAAGTTCAAAATGGAAAAAGACGAGTTCGAGCACATGTGTTGCTCCGAACAAGTTGCAAAAAGGAATCTTGTCTTTTAAAGTGATAATTACTTGATTTTTATTTTCAAAAACTAATATTTTCCTAGGTTTTAATAATGCTCAATTTTTGGGAAAAAAAAGGGGGGAAATAGTGGATTTTTGGTTTTCAAACAAGAAATTGGCTCTGCAAAATATTTTTACCAATTACAAATTTTGAATGGAAATGGTGCTCGAAGGGTGAAAGTAACTTTAGAAGTTTGATAAAAGCTTCGAGGGAAGAGAATTGTGGCTGCGATAAAGCTTAGTTTTGCACCCTTTCTCCATCATTGAATCATAGGAATTCAGGTTGGTGTTGCATTTCGATTTTGAGTTTTCCTTCTCCACTTTATGTAAATGAATTTTCTCCTTCTTGTCATTTGAAAAATGATCAATTGAGTTCCATTTAATGAGTCAAATCATTTTGTTGTTTGGTTTATTCCATCGATATTATTTTCTTCTTAGGTATGCAATTTACTTTCATCTCCTTGGTGCTTGGCATTTTTCCACTTAACTTTTGGCATTTGATTTCTTCAGTCGTCAACATCCTATTCGTATAGTTGAAACATATTAGTATCTACAATATTCATGCAAAGCCTATATTTGTGTAGGTGATAAATTTCCATTCTTAACCTGTGCATATGATTATGGGAGCACTTCCATTAAGCAACCTATTTATTTTGGATTTTTTCTATTAGCATTTGTTATACCTTCCCAGCTAGGCTAACTTACTCTTTAAGCTATGAATTTTCTTGCCTTGCTACTATGCATGCATCTCTCTTCCTTGGTAATCAGTGATTCCACCTTTGCTCATTTGAATCTGGGATTGGCTCTATTGCTGAAATCTTTTCTTGTTCAATTCAAACATGTGTTAGCCACAACCTGAGTTGGTCATTCAATTTTATTTGATATACTCTTGTTGCTTTTCATGGTATTTGCATAGTACTTGGGAGTTACATGCTTTTATATTTTTGTCGCTTTGTATCAATGTAAGGTTCAATCTATTTGAAAAGGATTGGAGTTTCAGTATATATGTATCCTTCTAATAGGATTTACTATTGTATACAACTGTTGTATTAAGCATAGTGTTTTTGCAAGCCTTTATTTTAAGAATGTTTCATTTAGCATCACCAATGCTAGCCTCATTTTCATGGTCGCCTCCTTACTCCTACGCCAAACTTGTGGTATAGCTTGCTTTATTGTTCTTGATGCCTAAAGGAATTCATATCTCCTTGATACTGCTATTTTTTGTTATTCGGTGGAGCATGATATATGTTTGGTATATTGATGAATGGGTTGTAGTTTTACAATCAATTTATTTGCACTCACTTTATTTGCTTTGCATTAGGGAAATGATAGGAATAAGCTAGCATAAGTCATTAGTGAAGGTTGTGTTTCATAGGGTGGAAACTTCTCATATTAGTAATCAATGGTCAAGTTTCAAATGTGGGTATCGATGGATATGATTTGTGTTTAGCCTTCCCTTTCGATGTTTTGTGTCTTTCAATGGGTGAATCCCTTGTAGTAATTTCTTTCTTAAGTTACGTTAAATCTGTTTGTATTAGATTCAGTTTGGAAAATCAAATTTCTATACTTGTGTGGATGGTTGTGTGTTATCTCGGCATTAAAGTTGTCATTTGTGTATTGATAAGCTTTAGTCTATAAACCTCTTTGCCTTGCCCAAATGTATCATGTTTATTGCAGAATTAACATGGAAAATTAAAATGTTTGAGTTTCATCAACCTCTCGAACTAAGGGGTTACTCATCATGGCATCTTCCCATATTCTAAATATAATAATTGTTGTTTGAGGATGTCATACTATAATTCCTCGTAGAATATCCATGAACTTATTCGTACTAGTAAAAGATACACATCTTTTAAGAATAATTACATATACGGGATATTGATAGTTATTTGATCTTACGGTACTATCCCCATAGATTGCTTTAATAGTAAAAAAAAGAGATGAGATAAATTTAGCATAGTAAGAGCCTTCTTTAAGGGGCCACGTATATCTCCTCATAAAAAAAAATCTTAGTTAAATAGTTCCCTTGATTTTCTTTTAATAGTGAAGCTACTTTTCCATGGTGTGGGAAAAAGTATTAATTTTAAAAGAATTAAATAAAATAGGTATTTAGTGGTATTAGATTTTAAAGTGAAGAAAAATAAGAAAGCATCTCTTTTGATTATTTTAAATGTGTTTTTTTTTTTATATAACTTTGCATGAAGGGAAAATGAATGGAATATATATTTAGATATATTTATTCATATGAATATATTTTTATGTAACACAAGATGAATAATTTTAATATAAACACACACATATATATAATGGTATGAGTGAAAGAGTAATTCTTTCCTTGAAAACAATTGATTTTTCTAGATAAATAAATTGGGATATTAAATAGGAAAAAGCTGAGTTACTGATAGATAGTTTAATTGATGGAATTGCGGTTAGATTTTATTAAGAAAAATAGATTGTCCTTGTTAGACAATGAATGTTGTTTACTACCACAATTATGTAATGGTGGAGTTGTAAATTCGCTTGTAATGAGTTAATTGGCATAATTGTTAAATGGATTAAGTAATGAACTAGGGGGAGTGGGTTAAGTTAGTAAGTAGTCTGAATTATGGAGGAAATGCCTTTTATGGAGTTTTCCCTAGTTGTTTTGGCTGGTTGTTCGTGTTGATTTGTTAAAACAAGTTGTGGATTGGTTGATTTTACTATTGTTGTCGCGGTTCTTTGATGTTGAGAATATTTATGATTTTAAAGTTGATTTTGATGTTGAGATCATGATATTGTCAATAATTTGATGGGGAATCATTGTGTAAGTGATTTATTAGACTTCCTGAGGTTAGGGAAAGGAGATTTCTTCTTATTGGCTTTCATGTTGAGTTCTTTGTGCACTATTGACTTGACAGTTGATTTATGTTTGTGGATTCTAGCCTTGCACTATGGAAATTGTTTTATTATGGTGATTTTGTGCAAGATGGTGCATGCCTCGCTTTATGTGATAGTCATGTGACTTTATATTTTGTGCAAGATGGCTTACCATATCGGATGTGTTTTGGGACTTCTAGTTGTTAGTAGGGGGAGTGGCTCTCAATGGGTGTCGACACACAAAGTGGCGTCAGGGTAACTTATTGGGAGTTTCATAATTAAGTGATAACCTAAATAATTAATTGGTGGAATGGTTAATTGACACGTTCATCAAGGTAAGTAGATGCCTTTCCCATTCCTATAATGGTTTCGTAGGATAAGGATGGGCTGAGAAGGCCTGGTTGGAAAGATCACTACCTTGTCCTCACAAAAGGTAAGTGATTCCGCATGTGTTTGTTGGAAAAATGAAGAAGATCTCATTTTGTTGTTTTGTGTTGTCATTGATGTCACCATGATATATTAGTTGCAACTACAAGATCAAGTCTGAATTTGTTCTAGTATTCTGGTTCGGTATCTGAACTAGTATAATGTTTATATCCTTCGATATTTTGCTTACATCTTCTAGTATTTTGGTTTGCAGTTGTTTGCTAGTGATTACTGTTGCTTGTGGTTTTGGGAAAAGGTGCATGGATGATGTAAGCACATACATTAAATATATCACATATTCAAATGCTCGTATGGTGTATCAACATTACTCTGTTGATTACAATTTTACTATTAGGTCTATCCTTGGCTGACCTAATGAATGAGTTGTGTAATGGTGAATTAATTTTTGTTATGTGGATATATGTGCAACCTATCTTAGGTCCATGCTGACATGATGTAGCATATTGGGTGTTTGAATGTCTTTCGAGAAGATTTTTCGAAAGCTCATAGCTGACAGTTGGTATTTTTGGTGAATAAGAAGCACATCTAATTAGGCTAACCTAATTGATGCTTGCTGAGAGATCAAAAATATATATTGGATAGTTTTTGAGGACTAAATGAGAGATGATTGTACTGTGAATGCAAATGTGAAGAAGAGTGAATATGATGAAGTATGTCAAGTCAATTTACTAAGATTCATTGAAACTAAATATGCACTCACTAGGTGTACTTTATCAATTCATTTTTTGGCTATAAGCCATTTCTTCATTGTAATTCTATAGGTCATGAGCCTTTGTATTTGGACAGTGAGTCATGATAGTGAGCCACCCCAATTTTATAGTATCTTATAACCTGTTATACTATATTGTGAGCTAACACTCACCGTGGTTTTTTCCATTTTAGGTTTTCCACTTAAAAATCTTGGTGTTCACATGTTCTGTAATTTCATGTTATGTTAGTACTTTAACTTATCTTTGTTGTTGTATGCATTGGAATAATTGGATGGTATTTGATCAAAAAAATTAAAAAGATACTAATTCATCCCCCCTCTCAGTATCTTAGATATTCAACAATTGGTATTGTGCGAACCCTTTTCCTAGTACTTGCAAAACAACATGAATAAACAATTTAGACAAGGATTTGCAAGCTAAAACAAGGATTCCCCATGAAATCCATTTACAAATTAAACTAGGAATGAAAATAATGAAGAACACAAAGAAAATGATAAAAAATTGATTCAATCCTAATTCAAATAGCAAACACTTGATCCCATGGGGGAATTGGTGCCAATTTGATGTGAAAATTGGCCCTTTCCCAATTCCTATGATGCAAGATTCGAATGTTGAAGATGATGTTGATCCACTTTGATGAGAAGATGAGAACTCCAAGCCAAATCTGCAAAAAGCCTAGCTAAGAATTTGAATGATGGATGGAAATGGCTAAGTATTTTAGCATGGTAACTTTGCTTGGATTGTGGATGATAAAATGAGGAGAGGAGCTCTTCATTTATAGGATTTCAAGATGGATGAATTCCCAAATTTGAGCAATGTGGGACTAACATTCATCCAATGATATGGTGCCACTTGTCAAGCTATGAATGGATGATGGATGTGCAAGATTTGGGGTTTGTGCCAATAAATGCCAATATTTGAAATTCAAATTTGTTGAAATGACATGTAAGAGGAAGGGAAAATGCAATAAATGCCACTTGGCTCAAGGAAAATGACATGTAAGAGGTTTTAAATGCCTTGTTGGATGTACATGTTGACTTGGAATTTTTGAATTCAAATTGAGAGAATATTCCAAAGATGCCTTGTGAGGAAAATAGAGATTTAATAAATGAATTAAATCTATTTTCATGTGCAACTTGCATTATCTAGAGGATGTGACATGAGATTAGATTAAATTAATCAAGGGTTAATTAATTTAATAGGAGATTACATGATGTGACTTATTTGACTTAGATTTATGGATTTATTTAAATCAAATAAGAGAGGAATATGATAAAAGGCTAATTAAATAAAGATTTTGATTTATTTAATTAAAAGGATGGTGTTAGATTAAATCAAATAAGGTTTTAATTTATTTAATTTAATGGACAGACTTTAGGGATTTAATCAAATAAATTGATTATTTAATTAAATAGGGATAATTAGATCAGATGGGTTGATTTAATTAACAGGAGATTGACTTGATTTAGATAAAGTGATGTATTTAACCAAGAGAGGATACTGATGAATTTAATTAGATAGGGGAATTTGATTAAACGGTTAGACCGAGGAATGATTTAGGAAGAAACGATGTTAGTAAGTCGAGATCAGGTGCACGATGTCAATCAGTATATTTTCGATGTCTAAATTTTGCCCCTCTTTGAAGCAATGCACTTGTTGCATTGGTTCAAAGAATAAACTTGCCGTGATCAAAATGAAAAAATTCTTGATTTTTTAGATGCCCCAGTGGAAATAAGTACACTATTACATTTCCCCTCGAGAGATCGAGTGAAAATGTTCAATTTGAGGGTCGATCTCGCGATAAAGAGGTTCAAAATGGATGGTTATGGATGATGATGCAAATGAGATGATTTTAAGATGCTTAGAATAACAAATCTATATTATCCTAAACAACTTAAATGATGAGATGATGTGATGATGGATGATGTGATATGCTATGATTATGCAATGGATGATTTATGCAGATGCTTAGACTAACAGATTTATATTATGATGATGATATGTTGTGATTATGTAAATGTATGATTTATGCAGATGCTTAGACTAACAGATCTATATTATGAAGATGATGCAAATGCAATGCATGTGAAATGATTAATATTTCCTATTATGTATGATATGAATGATATGTGGTATGCTGACGATTTGTGGATGTAGGATGGATGCATGATGGATGCATTGGTGATGATGATGTTAGTGCGGAAATGAGATGATGAGAAGAGGATCCCACAAGTCCATGATCTGACGAGACTTTATTAGAGATGATGATGATGATAGATGATGATAGATGGATGATAAAAGATGATGATTACTTGCCGAGGAATTAGGATTTTCAAAGGGCCACTTACCTTATGTTTGATAACACATGTAGGTACGATGCATCAAGGTATAAAAGAACCAGGATGGCGTTGGACCTAGTGTGATGGACTTTGAATCGAAAAGAAGATAGGCGTATTCTTGTTCACACCTGACATACAAAAACCTTGCTAGGATGCACTTCAAAAGTTTCAGACACCTCGAACCAAAACATGGAAAGGTAAACCTATCCTTGTAATAGTCAACAAGTTGCCCTAGAATTCTTCCACACATAGCTAACAAAGCAAGTATTTGCCAAGGTTATATTGCAAGAGCGTCCAACAAGCACAACAGACAAAAGATAATGATCACTGTCCCATTCCTATTTCTCTAAATCCTCTATTTTGGGATATCATCGAGACGTCCTTGGAATGAGCGCAAATAAGATAAGTTAAAAGATAAAGACCAGGTAAACAAACAGACTGATGCTCTTCAATAATGCTAACAGAAAGAGGATGTGTTTTCTAAGGATGATGAACGAAACTTATTGCCAAAAGATAATGCCCATTGTAGGAAGGATTCATCCTAGGACATGTTAGTGGATGGCGGCACGCCATTTTGTTTATAAAGGATGATTGATATGAGTACATTTCAGATGATGTGTTACCGATACAAAACGATAACTAGCTTGCTTGCGCACTGACTTAGACTTAAGACTTGACGTTTTTGAGCTCTACTGTTAGACTGCTAGGCTTGTTTCCGACTGTTTCGCCAAAGGTTGTTGATGATGATCAGTTTATTATGGATGGTGTTATTGCGGGTGCAAGCGAGATGAGGTGGGTGGATTTTTTCAAATATTTGGATGTTTTTAATTTTTTTGGAATGTTTTGAGGTTTTTTGATATTTTCGAGATTTTGCAAATGTTTTGATTTTTGATTTTTTGATGTTTTTGGGATTTTCTGAGATTTTGACCAAGAGACTAACCTAAAGACCTATCCTAGGGGTCTCGAGGGCTGATCAACAGATGAGCCTTGCCAATGCTATATACGCAAAGACCACGTAGTTCGATTGACAACTTGATTGATTTACAGACAACAATATACATGATGAAATGTCAGTTTATTATGACAGACTCATATAGGACTGACCTAAATGTCTTGGGGGATGATCAAAGATTAGCCTTTCCTACGTTCAAGCTCAGAGACGACATAGTTTGACAAGACGACCTTGTTTTTAGCTTTTCGCATGATCTTTTTGACCTATTTTTGGATTTTATGATTTTCTAATGTTTTTGGAATTTTTGATGTTTTTGGATTTTTTCTGATTTTGATGTTTTTGGATTTTTTTGATGTTTTGAGAACTTTAAGACCATACATGAATCCGATCTGATGAGAACATGCCCCCAGCGTGATGCAATAGACTACTCTGATAAAGGCAGGACAAACTGACCTTGAGGATGGGTCGAGTAGTACTAGGAGGGATCATGATACGAACATAGGACCAAGCTATGGTGCGGATGCGAGTGGATGAATGATGGATGGAGATATGGATGCAATGGATGACGGAAGCGAAATGGATGGATGATGCCGAACAAGCTGTAGAAATTCTAGTGGATGGAAAGTGCTTATTTACGCAAGGTGCCTGTTTGCTGAGTTTTCACCAAGGTACTTGTCCAAAGTGCCACCGAAGTGGTTTTCACTAGAGGATGATTTTTTTTATACTTTTTCTAATTTTTTTGGATTTTTTGGTTTTTTTATTTTTTGCTTGTCACCAAGATGCCTGTTTGCCAAGTTCTTGCCGAAGTAACCATTTTTTCAGGACTTTTTCTGATTTTTTGGATTTTTTGGTTCTATACCTTGAAAGATTTAGGCATAAAACTTTTTAAGATGGGAGCTATTCATGGGCTCCTGCAGAGGTTCCCCTTCAGGTGTTGATAGTTGATATGCCCTTGATTTATAACTTGTTGTTATGACAAATGGTCCTTGCCAGTTAGGTTCAAACTTGCCTTTGCTTCTGGGATTTGGGACATTCTTCTGATTTTCTTTCAAGACCAATTCTCCAACTTGGAAAGTTTTGCTTTTGATTTTCTTGTTGTAGCTCTGTTTGAGTCTTTTTTGATAGACTTGTAAGTGATTTAAAGCATCGATCCTTCTCTCATCTTGTAGCTCTAGCTCATTTAATCTTGACACCCGATAGTCCTCATTAGTGATGAGGTTTCGCAATGATATTCTGAGGGATGGGAGCTCGATCTCAATGGGGAGTATGGCTTTTGATCTATAGACCAAGGAGAAGGGGGTGGCACCATTGGGTGTGCGGATGCTAGTTTGATAAGCCCAGAGGACGAGATTAAGTTGCAGCTGCCAGTCACGACCTACGTCATTGACTGTTTTCATAAGGATTTTGAGGATGGTTTTGTTTGTGGCTTCTGCTTGGCCATTGCCTTGGGGATAGTATGTGGTGGAGAAGCAATGCTGGATTTTGAATTTCTTGCACAAGTCGCAAACCTCCTGGTTCTTGAATGGTGTTCCATTATCTAAGATAATGGATTGTGGGAAACCGTAATGACAGATGTGATAGTTCAGGATAAATTATGAGATTTGCTTCCTAGTGACATACATCATGGGTATGGCTTCCACCCACTTAGTGAAGTACTTAGTTGCAGTTATAATGAATTTGTGGCCATTGGACGAGGTGGGTGAGATTTTGCCAATGAGATCGAGTCCCCACTGGGAAAAGGGCCATGGTGTGATAATCAGGTGAAGCTCTTGAGCTGGAGCATGGATGAGGTCCCCATGCTGCTGACATTGTAAACACCTTTTAGCATGATCATGTGCTTCTCGCTCCATTGTGGGCCAATAATACCCCATCCTCAGCAGTTTCTTGGCGATGGTCATTCCACTTGAATGTGAACCACAAATACCGTTATGAACCTCGGTTAGAGCAGTTAATGCCTCCTCAGCATTTAAACAGCGTAGCAAGGTACCTTCTACGCTTCTACGGTATAAGGTATCACCTAGGATGACAAATATGGATGCCTTTTTTATAAAGGTTTATTTTAGGCTTAATGGGAGGTCAGCGGGTATGAATCCTATGCGAAGATATGTGTAGATGTCATGGTACCAAGGATCGCTAGGACCAACGATTTCACACACATATTCCGATTTCGGTACCTCGAATGTGGGAACGAGAAGCTTCTCAATCAAGAATTCGTATCTTGGGACATTGTTAGGGATATTTAGCAAGGATCCGATTGTCGCCATCACATCTGCTGCTCTGTTGTTGGTTCTTGGAATCTGCTCAAATGTTATGTCAATGAAGGATTCCTTTAGAGTCTCCACCAATTTCTTGTATGGAGTGAGCTTATCGTCCTTAGTCTGATATTCATTATTGACCTAATTTATAATCAACTGAGAGTCTCCATAGAGTTTGAGGGCTATGATATTCCATTGCACTACTATCCTGAGACCTATAGTCAAAGCCTCGTATTTTGCTATGTTATTTGTGCAAAGAAATGCTAGTTTGTATGACCTTGGTATGTAGTCCCCCTGTGGGGTGATGAAGAAGACACCAGCTCCTAATCCGTGTTGTGTATATGATTCGTCGAAGTATAGTTTCCAGTGATCAATGACGTTGAGGTTAAAAATAAACTCATCTAGAAACTCTGAGACAAGGGGATTCTCATAATACATAGGTGCTTCTACTAGTTGATCTGCAATAACCTGACCTTTAATGGCTTTTTGCTCCACATACTCAATGTCGTACTCTGATAATATCATTACCCATTTTTCCATTTTTCCTGCGAGCATTGCCTTTGATAGGAGATATTTGAGGGGATCAATTTTCGCGATGAGCTTTATCTTGTGTGCCAACATGTAATGTCTGAATTTTTCAGATGCGAACACTATTGCGAGGCAAGCTTTCTCGATGAATGAGTAATTTCGCTCGTGACCGACCATTATTTTGCTGATATAGTAGATAGCCCTCTCCATTCTGTTTTCATCATGCTGAGCTAGGAGAGCTCCAAGGGATGCTATTGTTGCTGACACATATAAAATCAATGGCTTTCTTGGGATAGGTGGCATTAACACTGGTGGTGTCAGTAGATATTCCTTGATCTTGTTGAATGCCTCTTCACATTTTGTATCCCATTTATATGCTACCCCCTTGTGGAGTAGGTGAGAATATGGATTCTGCTTGTCTGCTAGTTGTGCTATGAACCGTCAGATGGATTATAGTCGGCCTTGGAGGCCTCTCAGTTGTTTTAATGTCTTTGGCGCTTCCATCTCAAGGATTGCTTTCACCTTCACCGGATCCACCTCGATACCCCTCATGGAGACTATGTATCCTAGAAATTTACCTGATTGTATGCCAAAGATGCACTTCTTGGGATTTAGTTTGACTTTGTATTCCTCCAGTCTGTCAAAGATAGCACTTAGGGTTGCTATATGATCTTGTCTTTTCCTTGATTTAGCTAGAATGTCATC
Organism: Sequoia sempervirens; assembly: GCA_007258455.2. Classification (NCBI taxonomy): domain Eukaryota; kingdom Viridiplantae; phylum Streptophyta; class Pinopsida; order Cupressales; family Cupressaceae; genus Sequoia; species Sequoia sempervirens. The sequence continues at coordinate 186,989,599 of VDFB02000015.1, forward strand.
GACATAGTCTTTGACTATTTTATGAATCATGTCATGGAATATTAGTGTCATGTCCCTTTGATAGGTTGCTCCTGTGTTCTTTAGGCTGAATGGTATCATGTTCCAATAGTAGGTCCCCCATGGACAAGTGAAGGCAGTCTTATGTTGATCTTACTTTGCTATCATGATCTGGTTGTATCCTAAAAATCTGTCCATTAGTGATAGCATCTCATGTCCTACTGTCATGTTTACTATCATGTCGATGTTGGGAAGTGGGAAGTCATCCTTTGGACATGCTTTCTTCAAATCTCTAAAGTCTGTATAGATTCTGATAGCTCCGTCAGGTTTTGATACAGGTACCAAATTTGACACCCATTCGGGATAATCAATTGGTCGGATGAATCCTGCATCTAACAATTTTTCGAGCTCCATTTTGACTAACAAAGTGATTTGGGGATACATTTTTCAAAGCTTTTGTTTGACCGACTTTGCTTTTAGATACACTGCTAAGTGATGAACCACTGTCTCTAGATCTAGCCCTAGCATATCAGCATAACTCCATGCGAAGTTTATTTGTCTTTCCTTTAGGAATGCTACTAGGAGTTCTTGCTCTTCTGTTAATAGTGATTCCGCATAGAATGTGATATGCGGGGTCTCCTTTGTTCCTATGTTGACTGGATTTCATTTTTCGTCCAAGACTACTGACTTTTCCTAGTGAATAGCTCTTAGAGGAAGATTGAATCCTTCATCCTCGGGCACCTCAGAGAGGTTTTCACTATTGGATATGTCCTTTATTTTTACTATTTTCTTGTCAGAGAGTGCCACAGTGTGGTTTTCACTCAAGGACTTGGATATGATTCTTAGTTTCTTACTTTTGTGACTGAAGGATTCAATTGTTTCCCCATAATAGGCATGTGTGTCCAACTCCATTATAAACCCTGCCTTGTGGTCTCCATCTGGAATGTTATCCCTCAATCCCATGAAATTTGAGAGTGCTTCATCATTTTCAAATGTGTCGAGAACTGGTGGTCCCCGTTGGTCATAGTCGATCAGTTGGGGGTAGGCTAAATGAATCTGATGATTTTGACTATCTGGTTCAAAGGATATGGTACTAATCATACACAAGGTGGTATCTTCGAATAGCCTAGGTAGGTTGGATAAGGTATCTTCATCATCGCTACTAATGTAGGGCTCAATTATAAAATTATGTGTGTCCCTACCTGTGACTATTGGTGAGTGTACTTGTACTAGCACTGGCTGAGAAGAAATATTAACCGTTCTAACCGGAGGACTCCGGTCACGTATGGTTATTCTCAGAGTGGCACATCCAATACCAAGATTTGTTATGGGTCGCATCTTTGGCATGATAGGTATTATGAGCCCATTGTCATTTTGTCCCAGTCTTTGATTTCGGTCGTAACCCATTGCAAGCATCATGTCTAGGCCCTTGCTTCTTTCATCCATTGGTAAATTAGCTGCCGGTTTTTCATCTTGATACAACATGTGAGATGGATCTACTTCAATAACCTCATGACCAATGTCTCCCCATCTTATAAATTCAGGATAATTTTTAGGATAGGTTTGTGATGTGGAAGCTTGATTTTCTTGTGGACATCCCCATGATCTAGGAGATTGTGGTAACTCTCCTATCACAAAAGCATTATTAGGGATTTTGTAGCTTCCACAACCATCCTCCTAGATGATGAGCTTGATATCGGAGATGGTGGGGATGGTGGGGATGGCGGGTGTCTCTGTCGCAGTAGTGGACACGAGAGTGGTGGTGTTGATGTATGGTGTGGATGGGCCTTCATCATTCTTTGGCACTTGGGGTATTTTGTAATACTTGGCTTCAAGATTCTTGCAATATGAAAATGGCTTAGGATCTCCATGGATAGTAACCTCTTGTCCATTATGTGTAAATTTCATACATTGGTGGAAGGTTGATGCTACGGCTTTCATCGCATGAATCCATGGGCGTCTCAGGAGGATATTGTATGGCAATTCGAGGTCCAAGACCTGACAGGTGGTTTCCATGAGTGTTGGCCCTACATGAATAGGGAGTTTAATTGTGCCTTGAGATACTCTTTCTTGGTCATCATATGATCTTATTGTTATGCCCTTTCCTTTGTCGATGGAATCTTCTGATATTTTCAACTGCTTGATGAGGCTGAGAGAACAGATGTTTAAACCTGCACCTCCATCCACCAAGACCCTTTTGATTTTTCTCTTGTTGACAATGGCTTCTAAGTGAAGTGCACGGTTGTGAGATGGTTGGGTGGGGAAATCTTGGTCAGAGAATGTCAGGAGATTAGGCATTATGATATTTCTGACCATAGCTTGGAATTGCTCTGCATCGAGATCTGCAGGGACAGTGGATGAGGCTAATACTTCCTCAAGGATCTTTTTATGCGCTGATGAGATTTTTAACAACTCCATTATGGAGATGTGTGTTGGCGTTCTCCTGAGTTGTTCTACAACATTGTAGGTATGTAGAACAACTCTAGATGAAGGGACTCTGTTAGGTTGGGATGATCCTGCAATGGTGACTTTGTCGCCTCTTGTGGTGACTCCACAATTTTGGCATGGGCGCCCTTGATGGTGATGACCATGTAGTCCTCATTTAGGGAAGCAACGACTATTTCGTACACATGATTTACACTGCCCTTCCCTTTATCACTTTTATTCCCTTTGTTTCCATGATTCGACATCGGATTCGTGTAGATTTGAAGATCCTGATTTCCAATAGGTTGTTCCATGTTTATGATTTTCTTGTCGATGAGATCTTGGATGATGTTTCTGAGTCTCATGCAATTGTTTATGGTGTGACCTTTGATTTTGTGAAATTCACAAAGTTGGTTCTCGTTGTACTAAGGAGGTTTGACATCGGGTTCTTGGTAATTTTTGAATGTGGGAGGTTTGATAAGTTTTTCGTCGATCAACTTTTTCATTATATCCTCCAATGGTTCCCCCAAAATAGCGTATTTACGTTTTGGATAAGTTTTGCATTGGGGTGGTCCCCTTTGGTTAGTGAGGTTATTGATGGTGGGATTATTGGTTTGGTATGTTGTGTGATGAGTGTTTTGGTGTTGTGATTGGATTTGTGGTGTAGGTGTATGTTGGCGAGGACCATTAATGACCACCTTGGCATCGACGACACCATCATTAGTAACGTTTTTGTTTCTTTCCCATGTTCAAGGTTTATCATTGTAATTTGATGGTGGGTGATTTTTTTGTTGTTCATGATATGACATTGATTCAGCGGGTTGAGTCACAGGGGCTCTTTCGATGCTAAGCGCCTTGGAGATCAATTTCTCATATGTGGTGATTCCCTGAACTTTGAGAAGAAATGCCAGGCAGCTTTCAAGGTTGGCTATGATTGTGCAGACTTGTTCTTCTGGCGTGGTCCACTTGCTCTGATTGGTCTTGGATCGCCATCATTGAAGGAATGAGGTGAAAGACTCATTCTTCCCTTGTTTTAGAGCTGATAATTCTTTGAGACTGACATCCATTGCAATGTTACATGCGTAATTCGTAATGAATGCTTCTCTAATTTCTTTGAATGTTCTAATGCCTGAAGGTAAGTGAGAGAACCATTATATAGTGGGACCTACCAATCTCCTAGGGAATAGCCACATCAGATAAGTATCATCATATGCGACCTCCATACAATGAACCTGGAATTCCCTGATGTGATCTTCAGGGTTTCCCATCCCTTGATATTTGTCAAATTTGGGGATTTCAAATCCCTTGGGGAATGGTTTCATTTCTAGGCTCCTATCAAATGGATAGGGACACAAGTTGCTTGGCGTTTTGGTTGTCTGCCCCGATTGAAGGTTGAACACTTGTTGTGAGAGCAACCTGAGTTGTGTCGTCACATCATTCTGGGGATCAGGGGGTGGGATGAAAGTGTTTTGAGGTGTTTGAATCATGGTTTGGATGGATGGGTTGGTCAGTGTGTTGTTTGATGGTATCTGCATGTTCTATCAAGCGAAGTAGGGTTCTACTTGCTTTTTTATGAATGATGCCTGTTGTTGATCTTGTTGTTGTTCCGCTAGGATTTGTGCTTGTTGTTGAGCTTGTTGTTGGGCTTGTTTTTTTGCTTGTTGTTGTTCCATCAATGCTTGTTGTTGGGCTGCTAGTTCTGCTGCTTCTTGTTTCTCTTAGTATTGCTTTAGTGCTTGTTGATATGCCTGCAATTGTGCTAATTGTGCAAGAAGTTGTGCTAGTGCTTGTGCTTGTTGTGTTTGATATTGAGCTTGCGCTTGTGCTTGGGCTTGAACTTGAACTTGTACTACTTGTGCTTGTGCGGCTTCTTGCTGTAATAAAATTTTTCCTTGCATGACCCTTTGTGCTTGCAATGCTTGCATAGCTTGGGCGGCTTGTTGTTGTTGCTGTTGCACTAAAGCTTGAGCTTGTGCAGCTTGTTGTTGTTGTTGTTGCAATAAAGCTTGAGCTTGTGTGGCTTGTTGCACTTGTAGTGCGGCTTGTGCAGCTTTGGCAGCTTGTGTAGCTTGAGCGGCTTGTTGCACGGCTTTTTGTTTCTGGACTTGTTGGTATCCTCTTTGGAAAGTAGCTTGCAATGCTACATCATATTGATTTGATGTGGTGAGAGTTGGAGGTGGTGGAGGTGGTGGAGGTGGTGGTGGATTTGGAATGGTATTCGTGAAGGTGGTGTTGATGTTTTGCATGTTGGATAATGGTATTGATGTAATGGGTCCTTGAGAGTTCACACTTTGTGATGTTAGGGGTGTGTTTACCATTTCTTGTGTATTTATCATTTGTTATTGTGATATCAATGATAAATTTTGAGTGTTTGATGCAATGCTTTGATTGATGGTTGGGATATAGGTCTGATTGATACTTGGTAGGGGAGGAAGCCCTAAACCAAGGAGTGGTGTGGATGATAATGGTAATGGTGGAAGAGGTGGAAATGTAAGGGGCGTGAGTTGTTGTGAAAGCGTTGTGGTGTCGAATAAGCCCCCTAGTCCGAACGTATCTCCCTCTTCTTGTGAATTTGTGAGAAGAGGTGTTTGTGGTGTTTCATGAAAAAATGATGATGATGGATCATGATGAAATGTAAGAGGAACATTTTTGTGCAAGGGGTTTCGGGTATGTTTTGTTCCAAGGTGGTGTTTGCGTCTACGTTTTGATTATTAACAAGGGGATGTGATTGAAGAGCATTGAGGAATGTGTTTCACTTGTTGACATTTGGTTTGGTTGGAGCAAACGATGTTGTGATTTGTGGAATGTTTTGTGTGACGTTTTGAGATGGGGGTGTAGATGAAATGGGGATGGTGGATGAAATTGGGGGAAATGATGTGTCCACGATAGTACTCACATCAAAATCCGAAGGCAACTTGGCCCCTTGTTTTGCTAGTTCAAGCATGTACAACGAAGGGTTAAGTCTCATCATGATGTTGATGATTCTATGGTTGTCCGGATTTTGGAGCATTTCTATCATTTCCTCGTGAGACATTTCAAAAGTGAGGTCCTCTCCTTGATTTTCTTCTTGGGGATGTTGTGATGATGAGAGGGTCAATGGGTTGCTTGATTTTATTGGTTTTATTTCTGCGTTGGTTTGGCTAAGATCACTTGAAGCGGGTGTTTCCTTGTTGGCTTCCATACTCTTCTTGTATTTAGATCTTGTTTGAACCATAAAACAAGGATCAAGAATATGGGAGATGAATCTCTTGATTCTTTGGATTGATCTCTATTTTATGTCCCAAAGTGAAGGTTTTAGGATGCTTTTGAGGATCAAAGGTGATGATATGATGATGATGTTATGGATGAATGATATGGATGCTTTTGACTTTTGATCAAACTTGAATGATACAATAGGTTTTTTAGGACTTTGGATTTTGATGCTTGGTTTTTGGATTTTGAGACTTTTGAGATTTTGTCCTTGATTTTGATTTTGATTTTGGATTTGGATTTTGAACAAAAAGACCCTAAGATGTTGGATGATGATCTAAGGGATAGCTTTGTCCAAAGGATGATAATTTGAATATGTGTGAGGAGAAGGATGCATCTACCCATACCTATTCAAACAAGATGATTGTTTCACTAAGCACATGGAGAAGGATTCATCTACATACACTAAGCTAGACAAGATCATTTTGATAACTTTGACTAAGCATATGCAAAAGGATGCATTTACACATACCTAGCCAAAGGTGTTTTGATAAATGTTTTCAAGGATTTTTGTCTCAATGATTTGGATGATTTTGATTTTTCCATAGAGCCTAGTTTCAAGATTTTTCCAAAAGGTGATGATGAGATGGATTTTGTTTTGATGTTTTGGATGGATGGATGAAAAAGATTTTGATAATGTTTTGATCCTAAAATGAACCTGAAAAGGACACTTTGTTTACCTAGATCTAGGTATTGAAGAGCATGCAAATGCTTCCTAATGACCTTTGTAACCAAGAAATGATTTCATTTGAACATTCATTTTCGGATTTTCAATCAATGATTTGTGCTTTGGGATTTGGAGTCTTCAACACATATGAAAGTTCATTTTTCTTAGCTTTGCTTAATGCCTTTATTTTACCAAAAACACTTTCTTCAATTAGGTTTTCAAACTAAGATGTCCTATGTCTTAATTTCTTCATACCCCACAAGATATGTTATGTGGAAATTTAATGAACTTAAGGCAAAGGGTTTCCCTATTGTTTACTTAAGGAGAAAAATTGAGATCTAATCCAATGCTTAGAAACCTCTAAGGATGTGAATCCCAAGGGAAAGCAATAACATATGGATTGTGTCAATGGTATTTGTCTTCAAAAGAGTTTGAATTTTGGATGATGTTAAGTGTTTTTTTTCATGATGTTTTCAATCAAGCAATGCATTTTGTAACCCAAGAATAAGTATAATCCTATGGATGTGTAAGACAATATTTCATGGATTCCCACTTGGACAAGTCCAGCTATGCTTATCTCTAGCAGATGGTTAGATGCTTGACTCCACTGGCTCCCCTCCACGACACTCACTTATACAAGGCAGCCAAGCATCAAAACCCATGAAACTCCCATGGCATGCTTTCCATCTCTACTAGAAGACCATAAAAGTGTGGGGTGGCTTCAGAATGACTGTTCTTGCACCAACAAATAGATAAAAAGGATTTTGGAAAATTATAGCACATGGGTTTTAGTAAGGAATTTCCGTTCATAGGAGTTGACCCAATGTGGCAAGAGTCCCCTTTCAGATCCATCTTGTCAGAGTCAACCGCGTGATATTGGTGTTTCTTCCAATATCCACATTTATATCCCGGCTGGAAATACTCATGGCTTTAGAGTGTTATCGGTTGAGTCATTCCCTTGGGTGATTACTTTTTCCCTAAGGCAGGCCCTCTAGGATAAACAAAAGTGAATGAAGAACAATATTCATAACTCAATCAATCCTTGTTGGAAACAAGGAGAGAGAATGTACGCAACAAAGTCCCCACTCACACTCGCACAATAGTTTGTTCAATTTTAAGCCCAAATCGAAGTGTGGAGGTGATTGCTTTGTCTTAAGCCAAAGTCATGGAAAAGACCTTTTGATTCTCAAGATCACTATAAAGCGCACGAGAAGCGCATACGTCCTTTTCCAATGCCTTTAGTCTAAGTAAGCCCTCACAAAAAACACAACTATACATGTTCTTTTTAGATCCTCAAAGCAATATGTGAGTTCATTTTAGAGCACCAAATCACAAGTGAAAGACATTTGTTCAATTTGTTAATCCCATAAACGAAATCTAGTAAGTTGTTGGTCCTATTGTTCATTTTAACCTTTGGAAGAAAAAAAATGGAATTGAATGGTTCTTTTTAAGCCTAAATGAAAACTAGTGTTCTAAAAAAGAAAAGATGACAAATTCCTAAGGAAGAGTTAAACAAACACTTAAGTGTTTAAAAACACTTTGATTGGACTGAATATCATCACCATGCTCCTCTTCCCTTACTTTTCGATTTCCAACCTACAAAGGAGAAAAAGAAAAACAGTCAGTTTCTGAAAAAAACACAGAAATTAAAAAGCAGAAAACAGAGGAAGAAGCAATCATAAATTAAAGCACGTGCTAAAAATTAAATTTCTCCCTTTTATTGTCTTCCAGCGTCGTAACTCGTGAAGGCGTCGCTATTTTTTCCTCCCATCGTCGCTCTTACAGCATCGCTTACCATTCAACGGTGCTCTGTGTCGGGACAGAGAGCACGATTGTGTCGCTCATTCACTCCATGTCGTAGTTTTTGAAAGTGTCAGAATTTAGAATTTTTTTGAAATTGATGCAAATCAGCGAGTCCAGCGGCAGAGTTTAGGATTTGAATTTTTTGGCGGGATGAGTCCAGCGGCACTAAAACAACGACGCTGATGAGCCCGCGGTGCTAAAACAATGACACTGATGAGCCTAAGGTGCTAAAATAACGACGCTGACGAGCCCACATTAGAATTTCCTGGGTGTCAAGAAAACACAGAAATTTTGAGGAAATGTTAGAAATGTTGATGTCAAGCCCTCCTTCTAGCCCCAAATGTGCGAACCCTTTTCCTAGTACCTATAAAACAACATGAATAAACAAGTTAGACAAGGATTTGCAAGCTAAAACAAGGATTCCCCATGAAATCCATTTACAAATTAAACTAGGAATGAAAATAATGAACACAAAGAAAATGATAAAAACTTGATTCAATCCTAATTCAAATAGCAAACACTTGATCCCATGGGGGAATTGGTGCCAATTTGATGTGAAAATTGGCCCTTTCCCAATTCCTATGATGCAAGATTTGAATGTTGAAGATGATGTTGATCCACTTTGATGAGAAGATGAGAACTCCAAGCCAAATCTGCAAAAAGCCTAGCTAAGAATTCGAATGATGAATGGAAATGGCTAAGTATTTTAGTATGGTAACTTTGCTTGGATTGTGGATGATAAAATGAGGAAAGGAGCTCTTCATTTATAGGATTTCAAGATGGATGAATTCCCAAATTTGAGCAATGTGGGACTAACATTCATCCAATGATATGGTGCCACTTGTCAAGCTATGAATGGATGATGGTTGTGCAAGATTTGGGGTTTGTGCCAATAAATGCAAATATTTGAAATTAAAATTTGTTGAAATGACATGTAAGAGGGAAGGGAAAATGCAATAAATGCCACTTGGCTCAAGGCAAATGACATGTAAGAGGTTTTAAATGCCTTGTTGGATGTACATGTTGACTTGGAATTTTTGAATTCAAATTGAGAGAATATTCCAAAAGATGCCTTATGAGGAAAATAGAGATTTAATAAATGAATTAAATCTATTTTCATGTGCAACTTGCATTATCTAGAGGATGTGACATGAGATTAGATTAAATTAATCAAGGGTTAATTAATTTAATAGGAGATTAGATAATGTGACTTATTTGACTTAGATGTATGGATTTATTTAAATCAGATAAGAGAGGAATATGATAGAAGGCTAATTAAATAAAGATTTTGATTTATTTAATTATAAAGGGATGGTGTTAGATTAAATCAAATAAGGTTTTAATTTATTTAATTTAATGGATAGACTTTAGGGATTTAATCAAATAAATTAATTATTTAATTAAATAGGGATAATTAGATCGGATGGGTTGATTTAATTAACAGGAGATTGACTTGATTCAGATAAAGTGATTTATTTAACCAAGAGAGGATACTAATGAATTTAATCAGATAGGGGAATTTGATTAAACGGTTATACCGAGGAATGATTTAGGAAGAAACAATGATAGTAAGTCGAGATCAGGTGCACGATGTCAATTGGTATATTTTCGATGTCTAAATTTTGCCCCTCTTTGAAGCAATGCACTTGTTGCGTTGGTTCAAAGAATAAACTTGCCACGATCAAAATTAAAAAATTCTTGATTTTTCAGATGCCCCAGCGGAAATAAGTACACTAGTACATTGCCCCCTCGAGAGGTCAAGTGAAAAGATTCAATTTGAGGGTCGATCTCGTGATAAAGAGGTTCAAAATGGATGGTTATGGATGATGATGCAAATGAGATGATTTTAAGATGCTTAGAATAACAAATCTATATTATCCTAAACAACTTAAATAATGATATGATGTGATGATGGATGATGTGATATGCTATGATTATGCAATGGATGATTTATGCAGATGCTTAGACTAATAGATCTATATTATGATGATGATATGTTGTGATTATGTAAATGTATGATTTATGCAGATGCTTAGACTAACAGATCTATATTATGAAGATGATGCAAATGAAATGCATGTGAAATGATCGATGTTTCCTATTATGTATGATATGAATGATGTTAGTGCGGAAATGAGATGATGACAAGAGGATCCCACAAGTCCATGATTTGACGAGACTTTATTAGAGATGATGATGATGATAGATGATGATAGATGGATGATAAATGATGATGATTACTTGCCGAGGAAGAAAGAAGAGACTAAGATCACAGATGCATCTCTACCCTCATCCGATATAAAAAATTCCTTCGAGAACTAGACCTAGCAAGTTCTTAGGGGGAGCTTTAAAAGAAAATCACTTGAACCCCCTTGATGTTTGGTGTGTCATTCCTTGAAACAAAGATATGTTGTGAGAAATGATAAGCTAGAGGTTATGCAAGTGGAATCAGAAGAAAATAAGAACGAATGATCATTTGTGGAGAAAATTAGGGTTTTTCTAAGTAGAGAAGAAGATTTTTTAGCATCTTTTTGAAATCTTCCACATTTAATGCAAGTTAGGGTAGAAAATTATTTTATAAATAAAATGTGTAAGGCATTTTGATCACTCATGAAATTGAAGAAATCGAAGAGATTTTTCAAGCATTCTTGAGGTGATTTAGAGTTCAAGTTGTGCAAACCCTAGTTCTTGTTCTTCATGAAGAAAGAGGTATTTTAATTTTCTATACAATTGTGGGTTTATGTTCTTTGAGTTGTTTGAATTTGAAATTGGAAGAATGGCAACCCTCATAGTCATTAAAGTGTCAGAGAGACCTAGACCATCCTATAGAAAATATGCCTCGAAGGTTTTTGAAGATGATCCTATGGGAACCTTCTCATCAATCCCTCATGGGGTTATGCTGACCGAGGACACAAGAATGTATATTCGATTAAAGACTAAGGAATTTAATCACACCAAATTGATCAACATTTGGTAGAATGAGATTACTAGAGATAGTTTCTTGATAAAACTTGAATACTCGATCCTAACTATGAAGAGGTTAGACATATGGAGCAACTTTCCCAGCTTTAGTTATGTGGTTGATGATGGATTTGTGAAGCCAGTCCTAAGCATAATTCATGATAAATTCTTGTGGAATGACCAACCACACCTAATAACTAAGGAAGCAATTAGGGCTACTATTGGCCTTTGGGATAAAGGACGAGTACTTGTATTGAAAGACATGAAGAATGAGGTGGTAATGGAGCTTACAGGAGCTAAATATGATAGGAGAGCTTTAACGACATAGTCCATCACCAATTCGGCTGTGAAGTATGCAACTATCATGATTGGTCACAAAATATACTTCACCAAGAAAGAGAACTTTGTTTTAGCTACAACTATTTATCCTAGTTTTATTATGGTAGTAAATGGTGTAGACTATGACTTATGTGAGCTTCTCCGACTATAGCTATTTGAGAATTTGAGAATGACCAAGGAAAGGAAGTATGCTTTCAAATCCGGTGTATTGATGGTATGTCTGTTGTTCTATTTCATGAAGAGACTTCTAGGAAGGAATGATGAAGTGTTTTGGGACTCATCCAGACTAGTGGCGCATCAAATTTTTGATTATATGCATAGTTTCGGTGATCTAAAGGCTCAAGAAAATGCTCTAACAACATTCTTTGTTGTATTTAAGAGAAACATGAATGAAAGAGATAGGATTTTGAGGAAAATTGTTGAGAAATACAAAGATGACATCATATTCCATGTTTCCTCTAATGAATGCATGATCAAAGCAGTAGAACCCCAGACCATATGGATTTAACCATTGGGATATGAAATTACAAAAGAAGAGGCTGAGGGTTATGTACAAATGTTGTTAAAAAAACTAAAAGATCCCAATGAACCCAAAATTGGTACTTATGCTGAAAAGTCTATGGAGATCCACATGGAGCACTAGAAGCCCATAATTAGAAAGAGAGTGGAAAAGAAGCTTAGAGAAGCTGGATTCACTAATGAGAAGATTTCTCTTGGAAGGGATAAGGGAGAAGAGTTGAAGGAAGAATCATCTAGCCTAAGGAGATCTGACATGACCCCTCCTAAACCCTCCATAGCTCTTGCAGTAAAGATTGAACCTAGTACCACTGATAAAGGCAAAGGCCTAGTTTCCTCTAGACCTACTACTAGATTTGGGAAGAGGAAAGAAACTCCTCAAGTGGCCCTTGGGAAAAGAGGAAAGAAAGAGAAATCTTCTAGGGAGAAAAACCTTAGTGTCACAAATGATCAAGATGAAGAGGAAGAGGATCCTATTGCAAAATTGGTGAGGAAAAGAGGAGGAAGTTTATCCTCTAGTGAAGGTGCTTCTAAGGAATTTGTTGGTTCTAAGAGAGTGCATGTTGTATCGTCTTCTGATGATGAGGAAGAGCAAAAATTTGGTGTTCATGTGCACACCAAACTAGAGTTGAAGAAGACTAAGGTGTTTGATGAAGCCTATGTTGACCAGAGTGAAGAAGAGGACAATCTGGTAAGTTCTGGTCCCCATTTTAAATTAGAGGATAATTTTAATTTTTTGTTACATTTTGAGAACATGATGAAGCCAACAATAGAATATTATGATAATGTTGGAAAGGAGGATAAGAAAACTTTACTTTTAGCCTTCATTCATTATGTTATCATCTTGGAAGTTAAATGGGATTATTTGAAAGATGTACCTGAGAATATGTGGGAAGCTCTGATGAAAAGGAGATTAGAGGCTATTACACTTGAAGAGAAAATAAAGAATGATGCATTTTATAAAATTGGGTCTTCCCTGACCCTGAATGATCTAGAGACTTTGAAAAGGATTTGTGCAGATATGTTTCAAATGAAAAAAAGGGTTAATATTCTAATGAGAAGGGATAAAAAGAAAATAAAGAAGATAAGGAAATAGTAAAGGTGGTATGGGATACAATAGAGAAATATGGAATGCTTAAGGTTGATGAAGATGTTGAAAATGTTGAGGAAGATATTCCCCTTGATACAGGTGATACAAGTATTTTTGAAGACATTGGTGTTGAAAATGATGTTGGTGGTGAAATTAATCCTCTGGAAATTAAGCCTAAAAAAGTTGATGATGCTCCTCCAAAGCACACTGAAGATGAAAAAGGCAATGATGAAAAGGGTAATACTGAAGAGGGAAAAGGAAATGAAGAAGAAGAAAAAGATAATCCAAAAGAAGAGAAAAATGAAAATGGAAAAGATGGAAAAGATGAAGAATACAATAAGGATAAAGATAAAGATGAAAATAAAAAGGAAGAAAAGAAGGAAGAAGAGAAGGAAAAGGGAGAGGAAGAAATTAAAAATGAGGAATCTGCCAGGAAAAATGAAGAAATTCAAAAATAGATTGTAAAAGCTCTTAAGCATCCTAGAGAATCATCCTCCAATAATGATGTTTTGAAAGGCTTGTTGTCCAAGCAAATCATATTCCAGCCAACAATTCCTCTAGAGCTTCTACAATTTCCTATGATTGAAGGATTTTTAGATGTGGAGAAGATGTCTTTGGTGCATAAAGTGGTGTTAGGAGATGCATTGCAGGCATCTAGAAGGAAGGAGATTCTTGAAACACATTAGAAAGGAACATAACTTATAGAATATGATCTTAAGGAATTGTAGGAGGTGACACCTGCTGCATGTATTGATGCATCCCTCACTCCTATTGAAATTTTGAGATTGCTATTAGATTCTTTCAAGGAGTATACCTTTGGGCTTGGAGAAAAGAAAAAACAAGAGGTTGAGGAGAAGCTGGCAGGGAAAAGGCTACTGGCATTGCATAACAAGTGTGCTCTTGTACACTCAAATGTTGAAAATAATCTAGAAGTTGTGAAGATCTATGAGTTGGAAGAAAATTTTGTTCTTTCTTATTGCTTGAAGTGGTTGGATGCCACCCAAAACATTAAGGTTGTTATGGACTCCATTGAGTCATAGTCGACTATTGTCTCTGGTACTTATAGTATATCCAAAGACAGAGATATATCAACCTAGAATGTCATCACTATGCATAAAGATATTTGTCTTACAGAAGCAAAAGGAAGAGATTATTAGAAAATTTGATCAGTTAAGTGACATTATAAGAGTGGAATACACTCCGATTGGCAAAGCCTTTACAGGAACAGAAAAACTTGATAACATAAATTTGACTCTTGCTACTTTCGATGGTGCAGATCAAACTCTACTAGAGTTGGAATCCCTAATAGGATGTTGATTGTTGTAAAGGATAGTGGAAAGAATGGTAAATCAATATAAGAAGGTATTCTTAAGGAGCTCCAAGGCTCACCATCCTCTGGTTGATGCATGCTTCCTTGTTTTCTTTGTTTTCATATTTTAATTTCAGTTTTGGGACACCCTTTGTCCTTGATGTCAAAGGGGGAGTGAAGAATGGTGAAATTTTGGTGTTAGGGGGAGAAGTGTTGTAAATATTATTTTTGGCACATGTTTCCATCAATGGAAAAGGGGGATATTGTTGTAAAAATGAAGAACATCTCATTTTGTTGTTTTGTGTTGTCATTGATGTCACCATGATATATGAGTTGCAATTGCAAGATCAAGTCTAATTTTTTTTTGGTATTCTGGTCTGGTATCTGAATCATTATAATGTTTATATCCTCCAGTATTTTGCTTACATGCTCTGGTATTTTGGTTTGCAGTTGTTTGCTAGTAATTTTTGTTTCTTATGGTTTTGGGAAAAGGTGCATGGATGTTGTAAACATGTACATTCAAGATCTCACGTATTCAGGTGCTCATATGGTGTATCAACATTACTCTGTTGATTGCAATTTTACTATTAGGTCTATCCTTGGCAGACCTAATGAATGAGTTGTGTAATTGTGAATTAATTTTTGTTATGTGGATATATGTGCGACCTATCTTAGGTCCATTCCGACATGATGTAGCGTATTGGGTGTTTGAATTACTTTCAAGAAGATTTTGTGAAAGCTCATAGCCGACAATTGGTATTTTTGGTGAATAAGAAGTGCATCTAATTAGGCCAACCTAATTGATGCTTGTAGAGAGATCATATATATATATATTGGAAATTTTTTGAAGATTGAATGAGATATTTTTGTGCTATGAATGTGAATGTGAAGAAGATCGAATATGAAGTGTGTTAATTCAGTTTACTAAGGTTCATTGGAACTGAACTGCACTCACTAGGTATACTTTATCAGTTCATTTTCTAGTTGTAAGCCATTTTGTCATTGTAATTATGTAGGCAGTGAGTCCTGGTAGTGAGCCATCCCAATTTTATAATATCTTATAATCATTTATACTATATTATGAGCTAACACTCACCATGGTTTTTCCCATTTTGGGTTTTCCATGTAAAAATCTTGGTGTTCATGTGTTATGTGGTTTCATGTTTTGTTAATGCTTTTACTTATCTTTGCTACTATATCCATTAGAATAATTGGATGGTATCTAATCAAAAAATTTAAGAAGATACTAATTCACCACCCCTCAGTATCTTGGATATTCAATAGTGTCACCCTATGGGGTCAATGCCTAGTGAGAGGCAGTTAGGGTAACCATAGATGGGGATTGACATCTAGACTATCAAGGTAACTTAGGGATGGGGGCCATTGGCTAGACTGTCAAGGTAACCAATGTTAGGGCCATGCAATGACACTCCTCCCTATAGAAACCTTGTATGCCTTGCTTGTTTTCCCCTCATTGTTCATGTAACTCTGGAAGTAGATTGTTCTTTATGTTTATTGTTTCATTTGTTGTGGAGTCTTGTTAGCTTTGTCTATTTGACTATTTTTAAGTTGTGGGTCCTTATTGTCATATCCTAGCATAGGGGGTGGGCCTTAGGGTCCACATGGTCAGGTGGAACGTGCTATGCACTCCATTGGGTTCCCAGTCAGAGTTTGTGATGCGTGGGGTGGTACCATTGCAATGATTCTAGAGCTTCACTAGATTTGGAGATAGCATTGATGCTATGCATTACATTCATTTCAGTTGTATTACTCTATGCAATTGATGTATCATTCATGTTCATGTTGGGAAGCATTCTTGTACCATTGTAATTATTGAATGATGTAAACTCATTTAATAAATGTAAAGTATATTGGTATTATCATGTGTTCTCAAATGGATGTATGTACGATGTTTATTCATTCTATATTATGGTGTTAAAATATTTACTTGTGATTATTTTATCATCGTTATGGAATTGGGTTATTTTAGGAGCATTCAAAAGTAATGCAGTCATGTTACCCCAGAGGATTTAGTTAGATGATGTACATGTATAGTTTCATTATTAGTGTTGTATGTTAATTCACATTTCATAGTAGTTTTACTTTAAAAAAGAATTGTTCTATAATTGTTAGTTAATTTGTCCTTTGGGGTTTGCGTGGTGGGGCTTTACAACATGGTATCAGAGCCTAGGTTCATACACTTGGTAGTCTGGATATATATGAGCCCATTACGTTGACCTAGTTGCTCATACTTGTGAGGTTATGTTTTCCCTTTTGGGTCATCCTCACTTATCAACCCGAGTTTTCTCTTTAAGTGGTGTTTCCCAATGGTGTAGTAAACCAGTGGAAAGGATAGGACCCTTAGTGTAGTGTGTATTGCACCAATATTCTTTCTACCAGGAATGCATTATGGACCCTTGTGTTGCCTTGTGATATGTTTCCCAATGATGTGAATCTGTGTGTGTATGTGAAGAATTATGTGTTAAATCTAGAATTTTTTGCTTATGAAGTGATAAGTTGTGTTTTCTATTTATGAAAAGGCATAAAATTTGTCACATATTTTTTACTCTTGAACTTGTGTTGTTTTCTTTCAATCACCCTCGCTTAATTTTTGTGGCCCTTGTTCCCTTGGTGGTTTGTGTATGATGCCTAGGGGTCAAGTTCGAGGTCGAGGTAGAGGATACGGTGGTGGTCATAGGGTTAATCACCAGGGAACTTTGTCTCAAATTTCCCACGAGTCTGCACATGAGGAATAACAGGGTCCCCAGGATAACACAGAAGGCAAAGGTCTGAATTCAGAATAGTTACATTCCAAGATCAAGGATCTTCCTACCCGCTTAGACCCTGGTTTTGTGGGTAACCCGCAGGTGACTAGTGAAAGGAAAATTTGAATTACCTATAAGAGGAGGAGCAAAACCAGCCCAGGAAATCCTATGATTATTAAGAGAAAATTGGTAACTACCAAGAAAGTTCACATTCTAACCCCTAGTTATAGGCTCATTCCCTCTGAGTATATAGTGATCAGTAGGAACCTATTACAGGCAGTGATAGTGATTCCTAATCACTTTTGTGCTAAACTAGTCATAGGCAGTCATGGTTGCCTTGTAAACAATGTTGTTTATTATTATATTATTTTCTTTGGGACGATGCTCATTATCATATGTTATGTACTTTGAGACCTTTTTGGTGCTTGTTTCACCATTCTGGATTGGTTTGGATGACATTTTATCTAACTTTGATGATCATGACATTATTGACTGATGTTTATGCTATGATGAATATATGGAGTTAGTTGTGGATTTGGACTAATTTGACTATGTGTATCATGTGGACATATGACTATGTTGTTGTGCATCTAGTTAGTAATTGTTAAATGATGTTGTTTATGATGCAATTATTGTTACTCGATGATGTAGTTATTGTTCAAGGTCTTGGAGAGGGGGACAGTGTAGCATCACTCATTCACGAGTGCCTTGCTATGCTCTAATTTCCTCTCACGCTGTGTTTGTTGTTGATATATATATATATATATATATATATATATATATATATATATATATATATATATATATATATATATATAGCTTGAAATCTTGTGTGATATAGGTTACAAGTACTAGGCATCAGCTCCACCTACACTATCAGGTCTAAGTGATTGCTAAATGATATTATTTATGATGCAATTATTGTTACTCAATGATGTGCTTATTGTTTGAGGTCTTGGAAAGGGGGATAATGTAGCATCACTCATTCACAAGTGCCCTGCTATGCTGCGATTTCCTCTCACGATGTGTTTATTGTCTGACATATATATATATATATGTTGGTCGACATCTTGTTTGATATAGGTTGTAGGTACCAGGCATCGACTCCACCTGCATTGTCAGGTTTGAGCATGCCTAAAAATTCCAATGGAAATGATGTGGAATAAGAAGTTGAAAAAAGGTCCCCAACCTTGTCATCATCCTCGACGAGGATGAGTACCCACTTAACTACCCTGTCTATCTGGTTTGCATTCTTTGTTAGTTGTCTTGCTTGGTTTCTACTATTATTGGATTAAATTGTGATGTCACATGGTGATTTGTGATGATGTTGCTTATAATTGTGTATGTTTTACTTTACTTTGCGACTTCCAAGAGTAATTCGAACCTTAGGGGGGGAGGATGTAGTGCCCCTCCATATTTGGCCTTTCTTGACATTTGAGTAAGTTTGTTTATTCGTGATGTTATGTTATTGTTCGTTGTTATGTTGTTTAATGTGTTATTGAAATTATGTGATAAACTTAATATTATAAATGACCTTGTTTAATTAGTTTAATTAAATTAAATTGATTATTAGGTAAATTAAATTAATTTGGAATTAAAGAAAATAAATAAATAAACCAATATTGTGAAATAAAAAGTATATGGTTTATTAATTAAATAATTAAATTAAATTGTTTTGTATAAAGTATTGTTTTAAATTATATTTAATGATAATTGCTGATTTTATTATCATGAGAGGATAAATAATTAAATGTGGAAAAGTAATATAATTTTAAATAAATAAAGAAGAGTATATTTTCAAATGAGCGGTAAAAGCAAGTTCAAAATGGAAAAAGACGAGTTCGAGCACATGTGTTGCTCCAAACGGTTTTAATAATGCTCCATTTTTGGGAAAGGGGGGGGGGAATCAATGAATTTTTGGTTATTGAACAAGAAATTGGTGTTGCAAAATATTTTTATGAATTATAGATTTTGAATGGAAATGGTGCTCGAAGGGTGAAAGTAACTTCAGAAGTTTGATAAAAGCTTCGAGGGAAGAGAATTGTGGCTGTGATAAAGCTGAGTTTGGCACCCTTTCTCCATCATCAAATCATAGGAATTTAGGTTGGTGTTGCATTTTGATTTTGATTTTTCCTTCTCCGCTTTATGTAAATGAATTCTCTCCTTCTTGTTGTTTGAAAAACAATCACTTGAGTTCCATTCAATGAATCAAATCATTTTTTTGTTTGGTTTATTACATCGATGTTCTTTTCTTCTTGGGTATGTGATTTAATTTCGTCTCCTTGGTGCTTGGCATTTTTTCAATTAACTTTCGACATTTGATTTCTTCATCCATCAACAATCTATTCTTATAGTTGAAACATATTATTATCTACAATATTCATGCAAAACCTAGATTTGTGTAGGTGATAAATTTCCATTCTTAACCTATGCATGGGGTTATGATAGCACTTCCATTAACCCGCCTATTTATTTTGGATTATTTCTATTAGCATTCGTTATACCTTCCCAGCTTGGTCAACTTACTCTTTAAGCTATGATTTTTCTTACCTTGTTGTTGTGCATGCGTCTCTTTTCCTTGGTAATCAGTGTTTCCATCTTTGCTCATTCGAATTGGGGATTGGCTCTATTGATGAAATCAATTCTTTTTTTATTCAAACCTGTGTTAGCTGCAGCCTCAATTGGTGATTCAATTTTATTCAATATACTCTTACTGCTTTTCATGGTATTTGCATAGTATTTTTGAGTTACATGCTTTTATATTTTTACTGTTTTGTATCAATGTATGGTTTGATCAGTTTGAAAAGGATTGAAGTTTTGGTATATATGTATCCTTCTAATAGGATTTACTATTATATACAATTGTTGTATTAAGCCTAGTCATTTTGCAAGACTTTATTTTTAGATTGTTTCAGTTAGCATCACCAATACTCACCTCATTTTCATGGTCACCTCCTTACTCCTATGCCAAACTAATGGTATAGCTTCCTTTATTATTCTTTATGCCTGGAGGATTTCACATGTCCTTGATATTGCTAGTTTTTGTTATTCAGTGGAGTGTGATATAAATTTTGTATACTGATGAATGGGTTGTAGGTTTGCAATCAATTTATTTGCACTCACTTTATTTGCTTTGTATTGTGGAAATGATAGGAATAAGCTAGCATATGTCATTAGTGAAGATTGTGTTTCATATGGTGGAAACATCTTATATTAGTAATCAATGGTCATGTTTAAAATGTGGGTATCAATGGCCATGATTTGTGTTTAGCCTTTCATTTTGATGTTTTGTGTCTTTCAAAGGGCGAATCCCTTGTGGTAATCGGTTTCTTAAGTTATGTTGAATATTTTTGTATTAGATTCAGTTTGGAAAATGAAATTTCTATACTTTTGTCAATGGTTGTGTGTTATCTAGGCATTAAAGTGGTCATCTATGTATTGATAAGCTTTAATCTGTAAACCTCTTTTCCTTTCCCAAATGTATCATGTTTATCACAAAATTAGCATGAAAAATTAAAATGTTTGAGTTTAATCGACCTCTCCAACTAAGGTGTTACTCATCATTGCATCTTCCCATATTCTAAATATAATCATTGTTGTTTGAGGATGGCATATTGTAATTCCTCATAGAATATTCATGAACTTATTCGTGCTAGTAAAATATACCCATCTTTTAAGACTAATTACATATACAACATATTGATAGTTATTTGATCTTATGGTACTATCCCCATATATTGCTTTAATAGTAAAAAAAAAAGAGATAAGATAAATTTAGCATAGTAAGAGCCTTCTTTTAGGGGCCACATATATCTCCTCATAAAAAATAATTCTTAATTAAATAGTTCCCTTGATTTTCTTTTAATAGTGAAGCTACTTTTCCATGGTGTGGGAAAAAGTCTTAATTTTAAAAGAATTAAATAAAATAGGTATTTAGTGTTATTAGATTTTAAAGTGAAGAAAAATAAGAAAACATCTCTTTTGATTATTTAAAATGTGTGTTTTTTTTATATAACTTTTCATTAATGGAAAATTAATGGAATATATATTTAGATATATTTATTCATATGAATATATTTTCATGTAATACAAAGATGAATAATTTTAATATAAACATATACATATACATATATATACATTATGGCATGAGTAAAATAGTAATTCTATCCTTAAAAATAATTTCTTTTTCTAGATAAATAAATTGGGATATTGAATAGGAAAAAGTTGAGTTACTGAAAGATAGCTTAATTGAAGGATTTGTGGTTAGATTTTATTAAGAAAAATAGATTTTCCTTGTTAGACAATGAATGTTGTTTACTACCACAATTATGTAATGGTGGATTTGTAAATTCGCTTATAATTAGTTAATTGGAATAATTGTTAAATGGATTAAGTAATGAACTAGGTGGAGTGGGTTAAGTTGGTAAGTATTCAGAATTGTGAAGGCAATGCCTTTTACGAAGTTTTCCCTAGTTGTTTTGGATGGCTGTTTCTGTTGAGTTGTTGGGTTGATTTTAAAAACGAGATGTGGATTGGTTGATTTTACTATCGCTATCGTGGTTGTTTGATGTTGAGAATCCTTTTGATTTTAAAAATGATTTTAATGTTGAGATCATGATATTGTCATTAATTCGATGGGGAATCATTGTGTAAGTGATTTTTTAAACTTCCAAAGGTTGGGGAAAGGAGCTTTCTTCTTGTTGGCTTTCATGTTGAGTTCTTTGTGCTCTGTTCACTTGATACTTGATTTATGTTTGTGGGTTCTAGCCTTGCACTATTGTTTT
>VDFB02000015.1:187017250-187133624 GCA_007258455.2 Sequoia sempervirens
GTTTTTAGATGTTTTTACATTTTTGGATACTAGTTTCGTCATAATGAAATTTCCAATTTATAGTTTTTATTTTCTATTCCTGGGTTGAAAGATATTGCAGTTTAGTTTCCCATATTTGCACCTAAAAACCTTCTGAGTGAGATTTGAAGCACTTAGAGCTCCCGGATCGGCCCCGAAACTTGCCGAAATCGGCATAGCCAATTATGAGCGCGTTATTGAGTTCGAGACCTTTCCAACGGTTCAAACGGTTCGTGAATCAGAGTCCTAGATCAAAAGTTATGGCCCCAGGAAGTTGGCGCACTTTCTAGAAGATACAATTGCAAATGCTATTTTGAAATTTGAACTTCATGTTGGAAATTTTTTGGCACCAAACCACCTAAACTCAATTTGAATTTTGTTTTGGCTCCAAACTAAGGAGGAGCTCTATTTATGGGCAGGTTTCTAATTTTTGGGTAACTTTTTTGGGGACAAGCTCGCATATTGCGAAAGGGTGATTCTGTAGCTTTCTGTAACTTGCATGTGTTGTAGAACTTGGGGATTTGAGATCCTCTGCATGTAAGAAGCTCCATTTTCTAAATAATAAAATTATTCTCTTGTTTGTGGGTTATTTTCTAAGTCTCGGGCTGCACCCTCATCTTTGTACCATTGTAATTATTGAATGATGCAAACTCATTAATAAATTTAAAGTATATATGTATTCTTGGTATTATCATGTGTTCTCATATGGATGTTTATTAGTTATTCAATGTAATGGATGTATATACGATGTTTATTCATTCTATATTATGGTGTTAAACTGTTTACTTGTGATTAGTTTATCATCATTATGAAATTGGGCTATGTTAGGAGCGTTCATAAGTAATGCAGTCATGTTACCCCATAGTACTTAGTTAGATGATGTACATGTATAGTTTCATTATTAGTGTTGTATGTTAATTCACATTTCATAATAGTTTTACTTTAAAAAAAATTGTGCTATAATTGTTTGTTAAGTTGTCCTTTGGGGTTTGCATGGCAAGGCATTATAGATTTTGTAGAATATATTGCATAATGATATTAGTTTGTAGTCATTAAGTGTCTCACACTCCTTTTTCTTGGGGATAAGAGAAATGACTATATTGTTCATGTATTTTACAAATTTCCCTTTATCTTTAAACTCTTGTGGTACTTTCCATACATTGACTCCAATTGTGCTCTAATATTTTTGGTAGAAGCTTGTTGGGAAGCCATCAAGGCTTGGAGCTTTGTCTGGGTGAAGCTGGAAGGTGGCTATTCTAACTTATTCCAATGTGATAGGTTCAATTAACCTATTGTTTTCCTCTTTCATGATGCTTTTTGGTATGCAGTCCCGAATTGATTCATGGCATATACTGTTGTTGTCCTTTTTTCCCCTGGGATATTTTCAAAGTACTTGATTCCTTCCTCTTCTATAGGTTTTTTATCTTTAACAATTTCTCCACTTTTAGTTCTTACTTCATTTATTCTATTAAATGCTCTTCTAGCTTTTGTTGTCACATGGAAAAAATTGGTGTTTGCATCCCCTTTTTGTAACCAAGATTCCCTACTTTTGTCCCTCCAGAAAACTTCTTCTCTTGCTAGTATTTCCTTGTGATAATATTTTAGTTGTTTTTCTATTTCATAATCCTCCTTGAACATTCCAGGTTTTATAATTTTATTATTTAGGTCTTTCATTTCTTTCTCTAGATCTCTTTTTCTTGAGAGATGTTTTTAAATACCTCGTTATTCTATTTCTTTAGTTTTTTTTTTAGAAGTTGGAGTTTTTTCATAAATATGAAGCTAGGTGTTCCATTGAATCTAATTTTCTTCCACCATTTATCTATGGACAAGATCAAGTTTTCATCTCTCACAACATATTTTTGAATTTAAAGTAGTTTTTAACTATGGTGGGACATGTCCTTATTTCCATCTGCATTGGATAGTGATAAAAAACTGAGATGGGAACAATAGTGGTTCCCAAATGTATATCCATGTTTATCCAAGTGTTAGATATCAAAAACTTGTCTAATCTCTCTACTATGTTTGTAAACCCTTCCCTTCTATTTGTCTAGGTAAATATACCATTGGAGGTTTGGCAGTCTACCACTTTGATTCCTTCACAAATTCTCTAAAGTCTTTCATATTTCTTGTTATTTTCTTTAGGCCCCCACTCTTTTTTCTTAGATCCATGATGGCGTTGAAGTCACCACCAATTATATACAATTGGTCACCGATCTGGTTTATCCTGTTGTTTAAGGCATTCCATGTTTCTTTTTTGTCCCTTGTTTGTATGGGGCCATAAACATTAAAGAGGTGGAACACCTTATTGGAATTGAGGTCAATTACTTTGCATTCCATCGAGTGGTTATGTGCTTGGGTTTTCTCCAATTTGACACTTTTTTTCTTCTAGAGAGCTGCAAGACCTCCTATAGTACTTGTGGCTTCTTGAAATGTTCCTTCCCATATTTTACAATGTTTTAGAAACCTCTCAGCGTCCTATTTGTCTAATTTTGTTTCTTACAACATCAATATGTCTGCAACTCATTTTTCCATCTGACGCTTGACCAAGTGTCATTTGTTAGGGGCAATCAAGCCCCTAACATTCCATGTGGTTATCTTCATTGCTCTCCAAGGGAGGTATTTCCCCCCTTGGATATAAGAAAACTAGATATGTTGTTATATAGACACTTAAAATATCCTAATTGATATCATGCACTCGATCCTGATTTACTAACATTGATTCTTCCTTAATCATTTCTAACCAATTAATTGAATAATCTTTATTTAATTAATTCATCAAAATTCCTCCTTTGATTAAATAAATCATCTTTATTTAATTACATCTTAATGTTTCCTCTTTGATTAAATAAATCAACTTTATTTAATTATATCCTAATGTTTCCTCTTTGATTAAATAAATAAACTTTATTTAATTAAATCCTAATGTTTCCTCTTCAATTTAATAAATCAACTGTATTTAATTAAGTCTTAATGTTCTCTCTTTGATTAAATAAATCAACTTTATTTAATTAAATCCTAATGTTCCTCATTTAATTGAATAAATCGAATTTATTTAATTAAATTACTAATGTTCTTTATCCTCTCATTTGATTTAAATAAATCCAAATATTTAAATTAAATGTCACAATCAAATAAGTTCAATCTAAGTTAATTAATCTTAATTAACTCCTAACACTAATCCTCCATCCCTCTAGCTTTTGCAAGTTGCACATGTAAACCAATTTATTTGATTTACTAATTCTTCCTATTTTCATTCAAATATGGCATATTCTTGGAATATTCCACCTATTTGAAATCTCCCTCCCAAAGGACTTGTGTCCTCCAACTTGGCATTAAATGCTCTTACATGTACTATCCTTGAGCTAACTCGGCATTAATTCCTCTTACATCCCTCCTTACACAAGTCACTTCTTCAAACTCAAATGCCACCTACATGCATTTAACATCCACATTGTTCAAAATGTGCTCCACTCTCCTTCATTAGCATGTTGACAAGTGGCACAATGCCATTGGTCCAATCTTTAATCCCACATTCTCCCCATTCTTCAATCTTTAATCCTTCTTCATTATAAATCGAGGCCTTCTCTATTGATTTGGGATCCACAATCATCCACAATCATATAGATTTTTAAGCAAGTTCAACATCCACAATTTCATCCACATTTTCATCCAAGTTATCATAGAGTCCATCATCCATAGCTAGGTTATTGGCATTTTGCATCAAGGATCACACATCCATCACACAGCTTATCAAGGGATTGGGAAAGGGCTTCTTTCCACATCAAAGAAGCAATTCCCCTATGGGATGTTGGTTTGAGCATTTGAATAAGATTTTATTAGCTTTTATTTCATCCCTCCTTACACAAGTCACTTCTTCAAATTCAAATTCCACCTACATGCATTGAACATGCACATTGTTCAAAATGTGCTCCACTCTCCTTCATTAGCATGTTGACAAGTGGGACAATTCCATTGGTCCAATCTTTAATCCCGCATTCTCCACATTCTTCAATCTTCAATCGTTCTTCATTATAAATAGCAGCCTTCTCTATTGATTTGGGATCCACAATCATCCACAATCATCTAGATTTTTATGCAAGTTCATTATCCACAATTTTATCCACATTTTCATCCAAGTTATCATAGAGTTCATCATCCATAGATAGGTTATTGGAATTTTGCACCAAATATCACACATCCATCATCAAGCTTATCAAGGGATTGGGAAAGGGCTTCTTTCCACATCAAAGAAGCACCAATTCCCCCATGGGATTGGTGTAGGAGCACCTATATTTTCTATGTTTTTCATTAAGTGTTTGATAGGAAATGTGTGCTAGGATGTTTGAAGTTAAGCTTTTGAATCCTAATAATGTTCAAGGTGACCATTCTATTGTAATTAATCAATTTTGAGGGGCTTTGTATTCATCTTGTAAGGTTTGCAAATCTTGAGGAAGGAATTGTCAAAGTTGATAAGGTGGTGTCAAGGTTGATAGCATGTTGTTTTCTATTTTGAGTCATGTTTATTAGGTAAATAAGGTATCATTAGACCATTTTTAATAGGTTAAGTGATTAAGAGGGTCAAAAGTGTAAACCTTGCAATGTGTATAAGGATGTCATCACTAAAACATGTAAAAGGTGAATTTTTGACCTCTAACGATCATAAAAGGTTTAAAAATTAGTTGTAAGATAGTTGGTCATTAGTTGGAGATGAAGAAACCTTTAAAAAGGAATGAGAACATCGTTTGTAAGGCTGGCTTGAAGATTGGAGGCAGTGGAATAAGAATAACTCTATTTTTTCTTTCATTTCTAAGTTTTCTTGATGTTTTGCAGACCTATACAAACCCATACAACCTGATCTTGCTTTGAAATCATTCATATCTTATAAAGGCCTATGTTAGCACTCTTTTTCATCGGATTAAAAGGAATTTAGTAAATTTTGGTGTTAGATATCTTTGATTTCTTACAATATACCGAAGACACCTTGTTTGAGGGTTTTGTAACCAAAAACATGTTTTAAGGGCCCTCACACCAACTGCATCTATTGTAACAAGTGTAATGGTCCCTAGGGAGTTTTAATAGAGATTAGGTTGCATAAATAGAGTGGTGGAGAAGGAATAAGAGAGATAAGCATGTTGTCCTATTGATTTTTGTTAAGGAAAACACATGAAAGTGGAGCCCTTCGTCTAGGGTTTGGTGAAATCAGTGTGAGTAGGAAAGTTTCTTCAACTTTTAAGCATATTGGGGTCAAAATACAAGTGTCTAAGTTGGTGGCATGATCTGGGAAGTTGTGCAAATGGGAATTTTAATAAACCCTCTTGGTTTGGCTAGAAAACAAGGGTTTCAGAGTTGGCTATGTTGGAAGGGTCAACCCTAGGAGTTGATTTTGGATTTAGAAGTTTGAGGGCATGGGAAATTCTACCCCAAGGTTTTAGGTTTATTTGATAAGTTTAAAGGGGTTTTTCTTTGTAATTTAGGCCTAATTAGCCTAATTAGGTCAACATAGGAGTGGTG
This sequence comes from Sequoia sempervirens, assembly GCA_007258455.2. Classification (NCBI taxonomy): domain Eukaryota; kingdom Viridiplantae; phylum Streptophyta; class Pinopsida; order Cupressales; family Cupressaceae; genus Sequoia; species Sequoia sempervirens. The sequence goes on from VDFB02000015.1 coordinate 187,022,780, forward strand.
GTTTCAAGGGTTTATTCTAAAGGACTTGTATCTAGTAAAGAGATATGTTGTAAAAATATAAAATGGGTATCTAAATCCAACTTCTATTTGTCAAATCTTTTGGGAAGTATTGGAGTTAGGGGCCAAAAACTAGGTTTGCATTGCTACTAGGTTACATGGGTGAAACTGAGAAATTATGCTTCTAGTTGTTGTCAAACTTGAGGACTATTTGAATTTCTCTAATAGGGAATTTTAATCTTGTTAGATGCCTCTTGAAGTCAGGTTTTCACTTTGAGTGAGATTGAGCCTCCTGGGTTTGCATCAAAGTGGTATCAGAGCACAATTGTAGATCTGGTGTTGGTGTTTTGAATTGGTTTTGTAGGTAGGTGAAGAGAGGATTGTGACAATGCCTCCTAAGGTGAATGTTGTTGCAAGGAATATTTACCACCATGACAAGGAAATAGAAGCCTTGAAGTAGGAAATGGCTATGATGAAAGCTAAAGATAGGGCTCTTTTAGATGAAAGTGAAACTGAAGAAGAGGAGACTTCTAGTGAAAAGGAAGAGATGGATCCAAATGATGTGAGAATGGTGAATCTTTTGAAGGCTGTAAAGAAGGATGGGCATGGAAAAATGGATGTGCCTATGTATGGAGGAAAAATTAACAGTGAAGAGCTCTTGGATTGGATAGGGGCTTTGGAGAACTACTTTGAGAGTGAAGAGGTTGATGAAGAGCATAAGGTAAAGAAGGCTAAAACAAAATTGAAAGGACATGCTTTGTTTTGGTGGAATTTTGTTCAAGAGGAAAGGGAAATACAAGAAAATAACAAGATCACTTCTTGGGAGAGGATGAAGACCAAACTAAAAGGTAAATTCCTTCCTTGTGATTATAATGTTCAATTGCTTGAGAAGTTGCAAAATCTTAGACAAAAGGATTTAGATGTGAAAGCATATACAAAATAATTTTATAGGCTAAGCATAAGAACTAAACATGAAGAAGATGAGGAAGAAATGGTTGCTAGGTACTTGAATGGCTTGAGGTATTAAATTTAGGATGAGATCAGCTTGTTGGTACCTAAATTAGTTGAGCAATGCTTTCAAATGGCAATGAGAGCAGAAGAAAAAATAAAGAGGAGACAGGAGAAGGCAAAAAGAGGAAGAGGAAACACTTCTAGGGGTAGAGGCACCACTTCAACATCAAGGCAGCATAAGGAAGACCATGAAGATGCTGAGAAAAAAAAAAGAACAAGCTCCTGAAGCTAGAGGAGGATGGAGAGGTGAAAGAACTAACTTCAGAAAAAGGAGAGATTACAATGAATTCTTAGGAAGGTGTTATAGGTGCAATTAATTTGGACACCCATATTTCAAGTTTCCTCAAAACCAATGTTCAACTTCAAGTGGTGATAGGAGTGAAAGAAGAACACAATTGATTCAAAAGGAAGAGTGTGAAAGTTCAAATAGACCTGTAGATCTAGAGGTAGGAGAAGCACTCATGATGAGAAGGACCTTGTTACAAGCACCTAAGGAGGAAGATATGAGCCAAAGAAGGAGTCTCTTTAGAACCTCATGCAAATGCAAAGGTAAAGTGTGCTGAGTTGTTATTGATTTTGTTTCTCAAGATAACATGGTGGCTAGGGAAATGGTAGAAATTTTTAATTTAGAGAAGATATCTCATGTAGCACCTTACAAAGTTTATTGGATGAATGATAGTCAAACCTTAGTGGTGAATGAGCAAGCATATGTGGATTTCCAGATTGGGGAGTATAAGGATAGAGACTTATGTGATATATTTCCAATGGACTGTTGCCATTTTCTCTTGGAGAGACCATGGAAATTTGATAGAAGGTCCATGTATGATGGCTGGGAAAACACCTATACAATTTGGAAGGATGATCAAAGTTTCAAGTTGACTCCTTTGCAAGGTGGTGCAAGAGATAAAGGAAAAACTAAGGTTGTGATTTTTGGAAAAAAGGAGCCTATCAGGGTTAAGGACAACATGTTTTTTTGATTTGGAGCAGGGTTATGGTGTTGAGATAGCAAGAAAGACAGCTACAAATGGTGCTAGGGAAGTGGTATTGAATGATGATGAACCTATTGAGAAGATAGGAAAAGGGTCTAAGAAGGTTGATGCTCAGTTAGAGGGGGAAAATTATGTGAATCCCATGGAGGTGACTAATTTAAGCGAGGTTACTGGTGAGTTGTTGATATCACAACAAGAAGGGATTAGGAAAATGGAAGAGAACCTGATTGGTACAATTGTATGTCCTATAACAACCCATGGAGTGGAAGGCAAGTCAAGTTTAGATAGGGAAAAGGATCTAAAAACTGAAAACACAGTGGTGTATGGGATTGTACAAGCAAGAGCAGTAGGTTTGATGCCTAATTAAAAAGGTTAGAATGGAGTGGGACATGTGTATAGGCAGGGACAAAGCCTTGAGGAAGGCTATGCTGGTTGGCCAAGGTAGAAGATGATTGGAATAGGTGGTACATCAACCATGAAAGGAAAAGAGATCAGGGGTAAGTACCAATCATAAATGGTAGCAAAAGAAAAGGTAGGCATGGGTAAAGGATGTTTTAGAGGCATGAAGGTAAGGAAGTTCACTTGTTTTGGTCTAAGGGCAGAGGATAGACCACCTACTGATCTGATTTTAGAGAAGGGGACAAGACTACATGCATACAAAGGTCAGAAGGTAGAGTGGACTACAAGATTTCATTTCCCAAGTCAGACAAGAGGAAGTACATGTCAGCATTGGCTTTGTGGAGAGAAGATTGGAGCAAGACAGACCCTTACTCATGAGACATGAGTCTTTTTTTATGGTGGTGTGTATGGTGCAGGAGCACCTATCTTTTCTATGTTTTTCATTAAGTGTTTGATAGGCAGTGTGTGCTAGGATGTTTGACATTAAGGTTCTGAGTCCTAACAAGGTCCAAGGTGACCATTCTATTGTAATTAATCAACTATGAGGGGCTTTGTATTCATCTTGTAAGGTTTGCATATCTTGTGGAAGGAATTGTCAAAGTTGATAAGGTGGTGTCAAGGTTGATAGCATGTTGTTTTCTATTTTGAGTCATGTTTATTCAGTAAATAAGGTCTCATTAGACCATTTTTAATAGGTTAAGTGATTAAGAGGGTCAAAAGTGTAAACCTTCCAATGTGTATAAGGATGTTATCATTAAAACATGTAAAAGGTGATTTTTTGATCTCCAACGATCGTGAGAGGTTTAAAAATTAGTTGTAAGATAGATGGTCATTGGTTGGAGATGGAGAAACCTTTAAAAAGGCATGAGAGCATCATTTGAAAAGTTGAATTGAAGATAGTTGGTCATTGGTTGGTTATTAGTTGTAAGATAGTTTGTCATTGGTTGGAGATGGAGAAACCTTTAATAAGAATAACTCTATTTTTTCTTTCATTTCTAAGTTTTCTTGATGTTTTGAAGACCTGTATGAACCTGTACAGCCTAATCTTGCTTTGAAATCATTCACATCTTGTAAAGGCCTTTGTTAGCACTCTTTTGCATCAAATTTGAAGGAATTTAGTAAAATTTGGTGTTATATATCTTTGTTTTCTTGCAGTAGACCAAAGACACCCTGTTTGAGGGTTTTGTAACCAAAAACATGTTTTAAGGGCCCTTACACTAATTGTATCTACTATAACAAGTGTAATGGGCCCTAGGGATTCTAAATAGAGAGTAGGTTGCATGACTAGAAATGTGGAGAAGGAATAAGAGAGATAAGCATGTTGTCCTATTGATTTTTGGTAAGGAAAACACATGAAATTAGATCCCTTAGTCTAGGTTTTGGTGAAATCAGTGTGAGTAGAGAAGTTTCTTCTACTTTTAAGCATATTGGGGTCAAAATACAAGTTTTTGAGTTGGTGGCATGATTTGGGAAGTTGTGCAAGTGGGATTTTTAATAAACCATCTTGGTTTGGCTAGAAAACAAGGGTTTTAGAGTTGGCTATGTTGGAGGGTCAACCCTAGGAGTTGATTGTGGATTTAGAGGTTGGAGGGCATGGGAAATGCTTCCCCAAGGTTTTAGGTGTCCATGATAAGTTTAAAGGGAGGTTGCTTTGTAATTTAGGCCTAATTAGCCTAATTAGGTCAGCGAAGGAGTGGTGATTTTAGGGGTTTAGTCCAAAGGACTTGTATCTGGTTAAGAGATATGTTGTAAAAATATGAAATGGATATCTGAATCCACCTTTTTTTTGTTAGATTTTTTGGGAAGTATTGGAGTTAGGGGCCAAAAACTAGGTTTGCAATGCTATTAGGTTACATGGGTGAAAGTGAGAAATTATGCTTCTGATTGTTGCCAAACTTTGAGGACTGTTTGAATTGATCTAATAGGGAATTTTAATCTTGTTAGATGCCTCTTGGAAGATCAAACCCATATTATAGTGCATCCATAGCCAAGACTAGCACATTTAGCTCTTGTTTCAGCACATATATAGGATATTTTAGCGCATATGCTCTCTATTTTAGTGCATATGCTCTTTGTTTTAGTGCATATTCTCTTTTTTTTAGTGCTTTTATAGTCAATCCTAAAATGGCCATATCTTGGTCATACAGAGGTTGTTTTTGAAGTTTTTTTTTGAAATGGGGTGGAATTTAATAATCTATGAAATGGTGTAAGTTTTTATCAATTGTTGTAGAGTTAAATTTTCAATTTTACACCTAAAGTCAAAACACATTGTAACATGGTTTAAATTTTATGGTTTTTATGCTTAATCATTCGTCTAACCCTCATATCTTCTTGTTTCTTGATCTCATCTAACATTTTGAGCATGGATTCTAGGTTTTAAGAGGAGCATGGAGCATTGAAGTGAAAGAAAAATCATTTGATATCCATTGTATAGGAAAAGGAGAATACAAGAAGAGCTTCCTATGGCACTTTCTTTTTCATAATTGTAAAAAAGTGTTCTTTAACACTTTGGGAGCATTTATAATCCTATCCTTGGATGTTGTTATCTTAAGCTTTAGGACTTAAACACATTTCGTTTGGGCTTTAAAAAGAATAATCAAAGGGTTAAAAAGAACATTAGAAACTCACTAGATTTTATTTTTGGTTTTAAGAATTGGATAATCAACTTCAAACACTTAACTTTGGTGCTTTAAAAAGAACTCACTATTGTCTTCAAGGATTTAAAATGAACATGTGTTTATCTTGTTTTGTAATCTTTTTTACAAACTAATACCATTGAAATACACATGCACTTCTCTCACGCTTCACGACGATCTTGAGAATCAAAAGCATTTTAGTGATATTAGTTTTTCTAAAAGATTGCCTCCACATTTCAAATTTGAGCTCTTAAAATTGAACAAAATCTTACTAGTGTGAGAAAGGACATTGCGTTTGTTCTCTTTGTTCACACAAACAAATATTGATTGAACTACGAATGCACCTACTCAATTTTGATTACCTTTAGAGGGACTACCTTGGTGGGGAAAAATACTCACCCCAAGGGAAGGACCCAAGCGATAACGAGCATAAGCCAAGCTCTTCCAAACTACTATATAAATTTGTGGTTATGATGAAAATCGTAAACAATGGGAAGCAGTGCATGATAACTCTCCCCCAGTTTCTTTATGATGTGTAAATCCCTTGTCCTAAGGGTTGGGAGATCTCTCACAAGGAGTTGATCATTGCACCCCCTAAACTAGATGCCCTTATTACAAACCATTGTGTAGTAGCCAAAAATTCCAATATTTGTTGATGTTAGGAGGTCGAACCTTTGGAGCCATCCCACATATTTGAAATTCTTTGTAGAAATGAAAATTTCATCATGGGATATTCATGAGAATTGAAGCTTGGTTGACCTATAGAAGTGAGTGTCGTGGAGGGGAGCTAGTGTGGTTAAGCTTCTAATCATCTGCTCTGAATAAGCACAGCTGGATTTATCCAAGTGGGAATTCAACAAATATTTTATTTTCCATCCTAGGGTTGTGCAATCTTTGAGTCAATTAAACACATTGCTTGGATCCAAAATCTTGAAAGCAAACATTTAGCAAGGGTATCAAATAATTTCAAACCTTTATAAAGAGTAAATATCTTTGAAAAATCCAAGTGTTACTGCTTGTCCCTAGGGATTTCATCCTTAGAGGCTTCTAACTATTTGGATTTATATCTCAATTTTCTCTCTAAAGTCAACATTAGGGAACTATTGCCTTGATTCTCTTGATTTCCACATAATGGAATTTGTGGGATGGAAAAAAATTGAGACATAGACATTTAGTTTAAAAGCTAATCAAGAAAGTGTTTGTGGTAAAAAGAACTCATTAAGCAAAGATAAAAGACAATTGAACCCCACACATGTATTTTCTCAAATGATTTCTCGCAAGATCAAAATTCCAAAACCAAAGTCCATCAATCATCACAAATGTCTTAGTCCAAGAAATCTCAAGAAATGTCAGACTATGCTTTATTAAGTTAGAGGTAGGTTGCTCTATAACTTTTACAAACTTGCATCAAAGGACAATCCCAATTTGTACTCATTTTATTATTGTCAAAATCCAACTCTTTTCCAACATTTTGAGTATCTCACTTTGTAGGGTTGAAAGGTCCTTGGAAGTATAGAATTTTCTTCAATACCTAGCTCTTGTAAAAAAAAGTCTCTCTAAGTTCACTTAGGATCAAAATCAACACTTTCATCCATCTCAAAACATCAATCAAAACCCATCTCACAAACAAACTCTTAGAATCTTGGAAAAATCCTTCATACTATAATTTTGGTAAAATCCTTCAAATCAACATCAAAATATCCTTGTTTGGCTAAGTGTATGTGGATGAATCCTTCCTCATACATCTAGTTAAATTATCATCCTTGTGGAAAAGTTTATTCCAAGATAACATCCAACATCTTGGGGTTTATAAGTCCATTATCCAAATCAAATCAAACCAATCCAATCAAAAATCCTAGAGTCTAGCATTGATCCAAGGTTCCTAAAAGTTCAACACCCATATCGTTCACACATTTCATCCTTCATCTCATCATTGGTCCTAAATCCCTTAGATCTCAACAAGGTCAAAACACAAGAAGAACATGGAATATAAACTTGATTCATACATCACGAGCAACCTAAATCAAAAAAACTATCAAAACCTTATAATGCCAATTGATTATCAAAACTCACATTTATACAATCCATACATGGGATCATTACATCCTACAAATATTAATGGTACAAAAAATGTGAGTATTCCCAATCTAAATTTTGGAATGCCTTTCCCAATGGTATATTTAAATCAAATTCCAAACCTACAAATCTATCAACCAAACAATCAATGCATGAGTCTTCAACAAAACAACATTATCCCACCAAATCTATACATGCCAAATGTGAATATACCAAGTATAAGCTTACCAAACATGAACATTTCAAATCCACACTTGGTAAACTTTGGGATAGATATGTTTGCAAATCATAAAAAAAAAATTCAAAGACCAAACAATGTGTTAATGACTCCATGTATTGATCCAAGTCAAGGTAACACCATGCAAAATCAAAGTTACCTAGATCAAGGAAGTATGATTCCCAACCACAATAATGTTCAATTTCAGCCTATAATGCCAAATCCAAAGATCTTCCCAAATTAGAACATTGTCCAAAATCAATTTGTCTATATCAAGGGTGTCAAGATCAAAATCAAGATCAAATTTTGCGAGATCAAATTGCTACACTTACCAAAATAGTTGATTCATTGTGCCAAGAGACATCTCCACCCCAAAATAAATACACTCTTCCATTGGTTAAGCCATTCCATCAAAGAATTGATTTGTGTCCACAACCACATCAAGAAAAATATCTCCAATGTCAAGAGGTTGGATATCAGGATCAACAACATCAACAACAAACCCAACCTCCACATCTCAAAGATCAATCAATACATCTCAATGATCAATCACCACATCTCCAAAATGAATCACCACAAGTTCAATTTAAAGTACAAATCTCACAAGGTAACAAATGAAAATACATGACACTTGGGGTACTAATCGAATTAGTCATGCAACAATTGGTACAAGAAAATCTCATCAAAATCCTCTTTTATGAAAATTATCAAGAGACTCAAGTTAAACCACCAGGGTATAACAAGAAGCACCTTTGTGATTTTCACAAAATAAAGGGACACACAACATCAAATTTTATTCGACTCAAAAATCTCATCCAAGACCTTATTGATCAAAAAATAATAACTATTGAGGATAATGATGAAGATTCAACCACTAGTGATAGCATTGACAATCTCTCCACCACAATTGTTGAAAACAATGATCAAGATCTATCCATCAATGAGCACCTTGAATATGTTTCTACTTCATCCAAAGATCAACTCAACATACATCAAGAGTCACTTTTTGATCATGGTAAATACCCCTAAACAATATCCAACAATGATCTATTCAAAGGAGTGTTAACATTATTTGATCCTATAATCGGCGATCCTTCCACCAATAATCATGTTGAAAATGTCCCTACATCACCTAATGATTTAGAGGACATATCTCAAGAATTTATTCCAAATCATGATCAACATCTTTCACCAAAGTCTAGCAATGGTCCTTTCCAAGACATATTGACATCCTTTGACCTCATGGTTATAGATACTAAAGGGATCCTTAACTCAACATTTGATCCAAGTCCACTCAAAGATCAAGAGGATGTTGAGCCACTTCCCATTCCTAATGAAGATATCCAAGAACCCTTTATAAGAAATCCATTCTTTGAAACTAACCCATGTGAAGAACTTGATCCAAAGCATGTCAAAAGCAATTCCAAAATTAATCAAGATCAAGAATTTGTATCTCCAAGATACTACAATGATCTAATGGACACTCTCCAATATATACAAGATGTCACAAATTATGATCACATCCACATAGCACATATTCCTTCGTCTACCCATGAGATGCTTACTCCTAATGGATATGTAGATGATCTTCATTCAAAACAAGAGTCTCATACTCTTGATATTATTACCAAGGAACAAGAGTCTCCTACTCTTAACATTTGTACACATGATGAAGATATATAAAAATATAGAGACATATTAGAAATGGGTCATGAAGAAGACTTCTACAGAAGTTGTGAAATAAAAAAATCCTATGAAGGTATTGTTACCTAGTTTTCACCCTCAGGCTCAATCAGGCAAGGAAAATTGTGTTTAACAGGTTCGAGAAGGCCAAATGGAGCATTCGGCCTAGGGAAAAAGTCATGAATCTGATGCTAGGTCACAAAGAACTCAGTGAAGAAGCCTGGCTTGTTCAAGTTTGGCATGAAAATCCTCTAAGGAGAGAGTCGCCAAGACCCCAGGAATGTCATGGCGAGTGGGATTCACCTACAGGTCCCTATCGGCAAGACATCGATCATCGTCCCGATGACAAAAGGATATTCATTTTGGCAGAAGTTCTTTTCTTCAGAGAGAAGTCTCAGCAAATGCATCGGGTCTCCCCGACAAAGCAAAGCAGGATCCCTTCGGCGTATGTGTGTGGGTTTCAGTAGAAGGTCTTACCGATCGAAAGAGGTCTCGCCGAAGTCAGGCAGCATCGGAAAAGTAAGCGAACTTTGCCAAAGGGTCTCACCGAAGTCACAAGGTCTCCCCGACTCTAAAGGCTCTCGGTGTAAGGATTGAGTTCTACAAGATGTCTCAGCGACCCGGGAATGTTTTGGCGAAAATGAAATGAGCTCAGCTGATGTCTCCCTGACAAGAAGCAAAGGATCTCGGCAAAGGTTGGTGCCCTCGGTGTAATGTCTCACTGAAGAAAGGAGGTCCCCCTAACATATTTTCCCTTGGTGTAACGTCTCCCTATCGGGGTGGTGTCTTGTTGACATGGTGCGGTCTCAACGATTGAAGCAGGTATTGGTATGACTGGGGGACCTTGCTATGAAGTCTTCCCGACTTGCCAGAGTCTTGCCAAAAGAAATGAAGAGCTTGATAGAATGGGGTATGTTTGGGGTGACATCAATCAACTCCTGCCGAAGATGAAGGGCCTTGGGGTAATGTTTTGCCTTCGGTAAAACATCTTGCCGACTGAAGAGGAGCTCAGGGAGATGGCAAAATGAAAAGGAAAAGAAGACAAGAGGAAGCTCGGTGAGAGGTCTCACTGACCAAAGAAGGATCCGACCGATACAAAATGAGCCCGGGTAGAAGGATCTGACATCGCTATGAGATCCTACCGATTCGGTAGTGTCTTGCCAATGTTTTGAGTGATGACAAAGCTGACTTCGATATAACTTTGGTGGCTCGATAAGAGCTCTCATCGACTGTCACATATTGTGCTGATAGTTTTAGGGGGGCATAATCGCATCGGTGAGACACTTCCAGTGTCTCGCCGAGATGCGATTCTGATCAAAGGAGTTTTTGACCGCCCGAAGAATCTATGTGGAGTTTACTTGATCAATCAGAAAGATCTGAAAGTGAGTCGTGGCAGTCTGAAAACATGAAATAGGATGAAAAGCAACGTGTATCTGCTCTGAGCTCAAGAGCATTCAAATCACTTGGCTGAAGAGATTCAAAGATCGACACGAGGAGCAGAAGTGAAGGTGGTGGTTGCAAAATTTTCAAGAAGGGAGTCCCTTGAAGGAAATATTTCACACCGACATGGAAACGTAGGGTACAACTTGAAATTCAATAAAAAAAATCTAAGGGGGAGTTTTTTCTAGGCCCTGATATTTTGTAAGCCCTAAGGGGCCGACACAGTTTGATATATAAGGCATTTTTTGCCTTTTTGTAGTTAGTTATGATTATACACTCTGAAGAGTTAGTGATTTCTATCAATCCTTTCTCGACTAAATGTATTTTTTTGTAACTCAATTGAAATCTAGAATCCAAAACAGAGTTCACCTTGAAAACAAGTACTAATGCTCTTACCACTCATTTATGTCTGTTAGCTTATGTATGTATTTCTTTAACAGTGTTTCCTAAATCTGTATTCATACCACAAAGCTGTGAAGTTTGTTCCTTCCTTCTTCAGATATGTATGTAGATCAAACCTATCAAGAGTGATACATAAGTCTAATGGGGTTATGTTGAGTAAGTAAGACATCTGCAATCTAGTTTCCCCAGTGTGTTTGCATCTTTTTTTCATTTCCTGATTTCTTATCAAATTGGTGTATCATCATAGGAATAGTTTAGTATAGTTTCATTTTGTATGCACTTTTTCTCCTTTTACCTCGCAAAGATCATTAGTCTAGGTGATACCCAAAGGAAGCTGACCTTCTCTGGAGGTTGATCTCTATCTGCAAGAAACCCACATCTTTAGAGGTCTTCCAATGTTACACTGAGGTGTTGAACATCGGTTTCAACAAGGGTGCAATTTCAGTTGATAACAGTTCTGGCACGCCCGGTGGGACCATGAACTGCTTCTCAGTTCATGTTTGTGCATTTTATTGCTGCTGTTTGGTGTGTACAACAATAGTTTCAGCCTTTTGGAGGAATTTTCTTTACATACCTGGCGACTCCGAGCTCAAATCTTCTGGTTTCATAGACACAGGTCTTGGTATGTCTCAAAATAATCTGTTAATTCTGAATTTCTAGCTCTTTGAGTGAAAACATTTTAAATGAGTATGAAGATGCTTACTATTACCCTCCATATCATGAGTATGTTCCTCCTACACATCCATATGAGAGTGTATTGGACCTGCTCCAACAGATTGACCATACGTTGTGGGATCTCAGTCAAGGTCTTCACAATATGAAGATTAATGATATTAGTAAGGTGCTTGTGTGCCTATCTAGGATATTGGTTGATATCAAGATGCAACAGGGTACCATTGTGCAACAACAAGAAGTGGCTGAGCAAGTCGGCTTTTATGATCAAGAAAGAGTGGCAAAAAGAATCCGGTTCGAGGAAGGCCTTGAATAGGAAATAGCTACTAAGGAAGAACAAATGAAGCTACTCTCTGCTAAGGTGTAGAACACTCAACTTATTCAGATCATTAGCACCAACTAATGGAGGAGTTGCAAAAGAGGCAATTGGAAGAGAACCTTGCCCAGCAGCTAGCTACAAAAGAGGATGAAAGGAGGCTAAAATTTTCCGAACAGGAGGTTCCCAAGTACAAGTTTTCTAGCTTTAGGCAAAGTCAGCCTCTTGACAACCCTAGTAAGTCTTCTCAGTTTGAAATTCCAAGCTTTAAGGGGTTCAATTCGATGGAAGAGAATGTAGTACCTGAACAAGATCAATCCATCATGCCTCAAGAGCAGCCCATTGATCCAGATGGCTTATTCCTCAAGGAGAGAATTAACAAAGTAAACCCAATGCATTTAGCTGTAGCATGTTACCGACTACAGCAAGAAAAGCTCAAACAGGATGAGAGACAAGAAGTAGGACAATTGATAGTTGAAGATCTTCACTTACAGGCAGACGATACCCAAGTTTCACTGCAAAAGGAGCCACACAAAGAAAAAAAATTCACTTCTTTATTTGATCAATTGCCTGGTTATGTTGAGCAAGCGGAAGAGAGCATGCAGGTTCTTGATTTACCAATTGATTTGGAACAACCAGAGAATGTTGCTGACTTGTTCGATGAACTTCCTCAATTTGTCGATGAAGATGAAGATCTCACATGCATGATAGCATCTATGTCTGGTATGGAGCACCTAAATGATAAAATTCATCTAGATTTAATGCAAAATTATGAGTTAGATGATATCATAGAATCTTTTTGTTCCAATATAGATGATGAACTAGTGTCATATGAAAGGGAAGCATGTGATCAGCCCATTCAAGTTGGTGAGACTATTGAAGAAGTTGTTGAAGATAATGCCTTGCAGCCTGTGAACTTATTAAATGAGCTTCCCCACTTTGTTGAAGAGGAGGTGTATTTTGTCATGAACAAGGAGCATAAGGAACCACATTCTGAAGATTTGTTTTTAGTTATCCAACAGGGATATCAGCTCCTTAGTCAAGAACATCATACTGTAGTAGCCAATGAACAACCTAAATATTACCTCCAATCAGCATCTTTTCAAGGAAAGGATGAAGTCTTGAGAGAAGATAAAGAGACCAGCAAGGAGAGTTCAAGCTTGTCCCTTACCAGAGGCTGTCCAATCAGGTACCTAGCTCAGATGGAGTCCAATACTACACCAAGAATGAATCTTACACCCAAGCATGAGGGTACTGCTCAGGAGGAGAGCACTCAAGTTACCTTTCCACCTTAGAACAGGAATGTTTACATTCCATATGAAAAGGTTAGTAAGCCTAAATATGTTCTGCAAGAGGTCTTGTAGCCATCAGTTGAATTGTCATGCCTGCTTCATTTCTCTTTAGTTGTTCTCCAGCGTAGCAAACATTGTAAATTTTTAGAAAGGGCAGTTATTTCACCCAACCTATTAATGGGTTTGTTTGACCAATTTCTTATTGGTTAGTATAGGGTAGGTTTAGTTGCTATTTCTTTCCCTAAGTGTTGTTCCAACACATGTATATAGTTTATTTTAGTTTTTCTTGTTTTCAATAAGTTTCCAAGTGATTTGTTTCTCGAGTTACCATATGTTTTGGCCATGTACAAAGCTGCTCTTGATCTTTTCTGAGTTGTCCCAATGACTCCATGCCCAATGGATAGGCCTAGTCTACTGGTCTTCATGTTTAGCAGGAAAACATTCAGCAAAGGTCGCCAGAAATGTTACCTAATTTTCACCCTTAGGCTCAATCGGGCAAGGAAAATTGTGTTTAACAAGTTCAAGAAGGCCAAATGGAGAATTCGGCCTAGGGAAAAAGTCATGAATTTGATGCTAGGTCATAGAGAACTCAGTGAAGAAGCCTGCCTTGTTCAGGTTTGGCATGAAAATTGTCTAAGGAGAGAGTCACCAAGACCCCAAGAATGTCACGACGAGTGGGATTCACCTACAGGTCCCTATCAGCAAGACATCGATCATCATTCTGGTGAAAAAAGGATATTCATTTCAGCAGAAGTTCTTTTCTTCGAAGAGAAGTCTCGATGAATGAATTAGGTCTCATCGATAAACCAAAGCAGGATCCCTTCGGCGTATGTGTGTGGGTTTTGGTAGGAGGTCTTACCAATCGGAAGAGGTCTTGCCAAAGTCAAGCGGCGTCGGAAAAGCAAGCGAGCTTTGCCAAAGGGTCTCGCCAAAGTCACAAGGTCTCCCCGACTCTAAAGGCTTTAGGCCTAAGGATTGAGTTCTACAAGATGTCTCAACGACCCAGGAATGTTTTGGTGACAATGAAATGAGCTTGGCAGATGTCTCCCCAACAAGAAGGAAAGGATCTCAGCAAAGGTTGGTGCCCTCGGTGTAATGTCTCGCCGAAGAAAGGAGGTCTCCCCGACATATTTTCCCTTAGTGTAACATCTCGCCATCTGGGTGATTTTTGGTTGACATGGTGATGTCTCGACGAATGAAGGCTCTTGGAAAAGGTAAATGAAGTCGCCATGAAGTCTTGGCGAAAGCAGAAGGTCTTACCGAAAGGATGCCTTCGGCGTATGTAAGCGGGCTTCGGCAGGAGGTCTCACCAAAGGAAAGATGTCTCACCGACATGAGGTAATATTAGCATAATTCTTGCCGATCCATCAAAGTCTCAATGAATAAAGTGGCATCAGCAAAGCAAGATAGTTTCGCCAGAAGGTCTCGGCGATTAGGAATTGTCTCACCGACCAGAAAGTAAAGACCTCGCCGAAAGAGCTTGACATCTGTATAAGGTCTTGCCGATATAAGGAGGCCTCGCCAAGAGTTGAAGCCTTCACAGTGATGTTTCGGTGATCAAGAATGTCTCACCGAAGGCCGGGGATCTCGCCCAAGGAAAGTCAAGTCGGCATGATGTCTCAGCGACCAGCAAGGGTTACGCTGATAGTGTTTCACCGGGGAGTTCTCGGCATAAAGCTTCCTCTTCGGTGAGATGTCTTCCCGAAAAGATGGGGTCTTGCCAATAATAAGATGCGCTCGCCCAAAGATTTAAGGCTCAGCGAGAGGTCTTACTAAAATAGCAATGTCTTGCCGACAGAAAGAAAGGAACTCGCCAAAGGATTTAGCCTTCGGCATAGGGTCTCAGTGACCAGTGGATGTCCTGCTGACCCGGGGGATGTCTTCAATGTAGCATTTTGAGGTAGTGGTGAGGCCTCAGTGACCTGGGAATGTCTCAGCAACAAAGGATGGGGGTGGTGTCGACAAGAAGTCTTGCTAATCAAGCAAGCTCTCCTCGAACTCAAGTGAACTTTCGGCGAAGTAGGGAGACTTCGATATAGGGTCTAAGCGATAAAGAAGTCTCAGCGACATGAAGGAAGCTTGCCGAGAGAAAAGTGATCTCGCCAAGATGTCTCACCAATAGGGTGAACTCTTGCTAAAGTGGAGTGGTCTCGGCCAAGGAAAGAAGTTTTACCATGATGCCTTGGTGAAGGCATAATGTCTCCCCAACCGAAGAGAAAGTAGCTCATCACCGAAAGATAAGGAGCCCGGCGAGAGGTCTGGCCAACAGGCCAATGTCTCACCAATAATAAAGGAGATCACCAGGAGTTGAAGCCATCGCCACAAGGTCCCAGCGACCAACTAAAGTCTTGTCGAAGGGGAACCAACTCGGGAAGAAAGATCCAACAAAGCAGAAGGTCTCACCGACCAACAGAGGGTCTCCCCCATATAAAAGACATCGGTGTAGCTTACAGCCATCAGAGTAGTGTCTTGCCGACATGGTAAGGTCTTAGCGACTGAAGTGGGTATCGGTATGACTGGGGGACCTTGCTATGAAGTCTTCCTGACTTTCCAAAGTCTTGCCAAAAGAAATGAAGAGCTCAGTAGAATGGGGTGCGTTCGGGGTGACATCAATCAACTCCTGCCAAAGACAAAGGACCTCGGGGTAACGTTTTGCCTTCGGTAAAACGTCTTGCCGACTAAAGAGGAGCTCGAGGAGATGGTGAAATGAAAAGGAAAAGGAGACAAGAGGAAGCTCAGGAAGAGGTCTCGCCAACCAAAGAAGGATCTGACATCGCTATGAGATCCTGCTGACTCAGTAGTGTCTTGCCGATGTTTTGACCAATGAAAAAGCTGACTTCGATATAACTTTGGTGGCTCGATAAGAGCTCTCATCAACTGTCACATGTTGTTTCGATAGTTTCAGAGGGGCATAATCGCATCAGTGAGACACTTCCGGTGTCTCACCGAGATGCGATTCTGATCAAAGGAGTTTTTGACTGCCCAAAGAATCTGTGTGGAGTTTACTTGATCAATCAGAAAGATCTAAAAGTGAGCCATGGCAGTCTAAAAACATGAAAAAGGATGAAAAGCAATGTGTATCTACTCTGAGCTTAGGAGAATTCAAAGCACTTGGCCAATGAGATTCAAAGATCGACACGAGGAGAAAAAGTGAAGGCGGTAGTTGCAGAATGTTCAAGAAGGGAGTCCCTTGAAGGCAATCTTTCACACCGACATGGACACGCATGGTGTAGCTTGAAATTCAATAAAAAAAATCTAAGGTGCAGTTTTTTCTAGGCCCTGATATTTTGTAATCCCTAAGGGGCCGACACAGTTTGATATATAAGGCATTTTTTTCCTTTTTGTAGTTAGTTATGATTATACACCCTGAAGAGTTAGTGATTTCTATCAATCCTTTCTCGACTAATTGTATGTTTTTTGTAACTCAACTAAAATGTGGAATGCAAAATAGAGTTCACCTTGAAAACAAGTACTAATGCTCTTACCACTCTCATTTTTGCATGTTAGCTTATGTATGTATTTCTTTAACAGTGTTTCCTAAATCTGTATTCATACCACAAAGCTGTGAATTTTGTTCCTTCCTTCTTGAGATATGTATGTAGATCAAACCTATCAAGAGTGATGCATAAGTCTAATGGGGTTATGTTGAGTAAGTAAAACAGCTGTAGTCTAGTTTCCCCAGTGTGTTTGCATCTTGTTTTCATTTCCTGATTTCTTATCAAATCGGTGTATCACCATAGGAATAGTTCAGTATAGTATCATTTTGTATGCACTTTTTCTCCCTTTACCTCGCAAAGATCATTAGTCTAGGTGATACCCAAAGGAAGTTGGCCTTCTCCAGAGGTTGACCTTTGTCTACAAGAAACCCACATCTTTAGAGGTCTTCCAATGTTAAACTGAGGTGTTGAACATTGATTTCAACAAGGGTGCAATTTCAGGTGATAATAGTTCCAATGACTCCTTGCCCAATGGATAGGCCTAGGCTAATGGTCTTCATGTTTAGCAAGAAAATATCCAGTAAAGGTCACCATAAATGTTACCTAATTTTAACCCTCAGGCTCAATCAAGCAAGGAAAATTGTGTTTAACAGGTTCGAGAAGGCCAAACGGAGCATTCAGCCTAGGGAAAAAGTCATGAATCTGATGCTAGGTCAAAGAGAACTTAGTGAAGAAGCCTGCCTTGTTCAGGTTTGGCATGAAAATCATCTAAGGAGAGAGTTTCCAAGACCCCAGGAATGTCATGGCGAGTGGGATTCACCTACAGGTCCCTATCGGCAAGACATCGATCATCGTCCCAGCAAAAAAAGGATATTCATTTCGGCGGAAGTTCTTTTCTTTGGAGAGATGTCTTGGCGAATGCATCGGGTCTCACCGAAAAGGAAAAGCAGGATCCCTTCGGCGCATGTGTGTGGGTTTTGATAGGAGGTCTTACCGATCGGAAGAGGTCTCACTAAAGTCAGGCGGCATTGGCAAAGCAAGCGAGCTTCGCCAAAGGGTCTCACCAAAGTCACAAGGTCTCCCCAACTCTAAAGGCTCTCGGTGCAAGGATTGAGTTCTACAAGATGTCTCGGTGATCCGGGAATGTTTTGGTGACAGTGAAATGAGCTTGGCAGATGTCTCCCTAATAGGAAGGAAAGGCTCCTGGAAAAGGTTGGTTCCCTCTTTGTAATGTCTCGCCAAAGAAAGGAGGTCTCCCTAACATATTTGTCATCGATGTAACGTCTCGCTGTCGGGGTGGTGTCTTGTCGACATGGTATGGTCTCAGTGACTGAAGCAGGTATCGGTATGACTGGGGGACATCGCTATGAAGTCTTCCCAACTTGCCAGAGTCTTGCCGAAAGAAATGTAGAGCTCGGTAGAATGGGGTGTGTTCGGGGTGACATCAATCAACTCCTGCTGAAAATGAAGGGCCTCAAGGTAATGTTTTGCCTTTGGTAAAACGTCTTGCCAACTGAAGAGGAGCTCGGGGAGATGGAGAAATGAAAAGGAAAAGGAGACAAGAGGAAGCTTAGTGAGAGGTCTCACCGACCAAAGAAGGATTCGACCGATACAAAATGAGCCTGGGTAGAAGGATCTGACATCGCTATGAGATCCTGCTGACTCGGTAGAGTCTTGCCGATGTTTTGAGCGATGACAAAGCTGACTTCGATATAACTTTGGTGGCTTGATAAGAGCTCTCATCGACTATCACATGTTTTCATGATAGTTTCAGAGGGGCATAATCACATCAGTGAGACAATTCCAGTGTCTCACTGAGATGCGATTCTGATCAAAGGAGTTTTTAATCACCTGAAGAATCTATGTGAAGTTTAATTGATCAATCAGAAAGATCTGAAAACATGAAACAAAATGAAAAGCAACGTGTATCTGCTCTGAGCTCAGGAGCATTCAAAGCACTTGGCTGAAGAGATTGAAAGATTGACATGAGGAGCACAAGTGAAGGCGATAGTTGTAGAATGTTCAAGAAGGGAGTCCCTTGAAGGAAATCTTTCACATCGACATGGACATGCAAGGTGCAACTTGAAATTCAATAAAAAAAATCTAAGGGGTAGTTTTTTCTAGGCTCTGATATTTTGTAAGCCCTAAGGGGCCGACACAGGTTGATATATAAGGCATTTTTTTCCTTTTTGTAGTTAGTTCTGATTATACACTCTGAAGAGTTAGTGATTTCTATCAATCCTTTCTCGACTAAATGTATGTTTTTTGTAACTCATTGAAATATTGAATGCAAAATAGAGTTCACCTTGAAAACAAGTACTAATGCTCTTACCACTCTCATTTATGTATGTTAGCTTATGTATGTATTTCTTTAACAGTGTTTCCTAAGTTTGTATTCATACCACAAAGCTGTGAAGTTTGTTCCTTCCTTCTTGAGATATTTATGTAGATCAAACCTATCAAGAGTGATGCATAAGTCTAATGGGGTTATGTTGAGTGAGTAAAATAGTTGCAGTCTAGTTTCCCCAGTGTGTTTGCATCTTGTTTTCATTTCCTAATTTCTTATCAAATCGATGTATCACCATAGGAATAGTTCAGTATAGTTTCATTTTGTGTGCACTTTTTCTCCCTTTACCTCTCAAAGATCATTAGTCTAGGTGATACCCAAAGGAAGCCGGCCTTCTCTGGAGGTTGACCTTTATCTGCAAGAAACCCACATCTTTAGAGGTCTTCCAATGTTACACTAAGGTGTTGAACATTGGTTTCAACAAGGGTGTAATTTCAGGTGATAACAGGTATATAAAAAATGAACCATGATGGTGACTTCTACATGGACAGTGAATCATCAACACCTCTTGAAGAAGTATTAACATATGATATTTCACAAGATCAAGCCAAAGATATGAATCAAGAAGGTATCCCACTTATGGAGGATCCTATCACTTATAAACTTGGATCACTTACATTTTTTAGGGCAAGCTCTCACCTTTGAAGATCCACAATAGAGCAAAGAAGGAGTAGCACCTTGTTTCCAAGGTAAATCATATCCTATTGCAAATAAAATGTTTCAATAGATGAATTATCAAGGAAAAGGATTAGACCTACATGAACAGGGTATCCTAGAACTAGTATAGATTATTGGCAATCCTAAGCATCAAGATCTTGGTTATTCAACAATTAAGGGATCTAAACATGTCAGTGATACCTTTATAATATTGGGGGCAATTTTATCTAGTGCAAGCATCAACATAGGGAGCACGAAAAGTCCTTATGAGGAAACCAATGCGAATGCTACAACTAGCCACGTCATGAATCTTCATCCACCCATCACCCCATCCATGAATTGGGACCAACATTAAAAGAAATATTTGAATCAAAGCAAAAAGAATGAAGCTGAGAAGCATAATGGACAAATCAAATACACATGGATACTAAAAAATACAAAGAAAGATTATCCAGGTATCAAAATCTATTAGTCAAAGAAACTATGGGGAAAAATAAAAAAGGGAAAAGTATCCATCAAAGATGTCCATAAAGGAAAAAGAAGGCTTCTGAAGTGATGTAAATAGTATATCAAGCAATTGGTCCTAATTCCATGTACACTTTCATATCCACCCATCATTGCTCATATTCCCAAGTTTGGAGAGTCAAAGGTTCCAAACTATCAACCAATCCATCTTTTATTCCTAAAAAAACTCCATCCACGCCTCCACGCATGATATCCAATTCTCACATTGACCATGTAGTGGTAGCCACCCTTCATCATAAGGATTCAAAAGGAACTCTATTGCGATGTGTGCGTAAAGACAAAGTTAACTCCAGTATCAACAAAGAAGATCAAGAATCTCAAAAAATTTATTCAAGTGCACATATCTTGGCAAAACAAATTATTCATGTAGGATATCGATGGCACATTATGACCAAAGCATCTACATCAACACCACGAGGTGATTCAACATGAGCTTAAAAATCTTTCACAAAGAAAAATAAAAAAAATATAAAAATAAAAAATAAAAAGGATTGAAAATAGTAATTAAAAAAAGTGTCCTCCAATGAAAACCACTATGGTGGGGCTTTGGGCAGGTACCATGATGAAAACTTGGAAAATAGTTGTCATGTGTAGAATCAAGCATCTACATGCGCTAGTTCAAGTGGAAGCATCTCATCCCATCCATAATAAATCCAACATTCTATCCATCTTATCCATAATAAATCCATTCATCCATAAACCATTTATCCAACCCATTACCATCCATAGTCCAAGTTATCTTGATCTTGACAAAATTTAGTGCACACTTTACACTTGTTTATGGTAAACATCTTGACATGGGTCGTTGTCCTACCCAACATTATCTAAGCCATGAAGCACTATCCAAATGAGCATCCTCTCTTTGAATACCTTATCGTATCGCAAGATAATCCATATCCATCCATCCATACACCTATCTGAGCATCCACCCATGACATTCCATACATTGCTAGACATTGGGGCAGGTATTCACATCTTGCTTCAGGAATAAATCTTGATCTATATCTTCCAACTTATGTGGTGATCTGAACATTGACAAAACGTGAAATCAAATTGGTCAAGCATTTGTGAGCCAAAATCCAAATCACTAGCCCATGGCACATTTTGTTGAGAAGATGTTCCTTATCAAGTTTTATCTTTAATCGAACATCGATCCAAACAATCAATATCAGTTGTATCTAACATGTGCTTTAACATCACATCAAATTGTTAAAATAGATTCTGTTCCAAACCGAGCTTCAAAATCTTAATCAATCAAATCCAATCAATCCATCATCATCTTGGGATATATCCTTCCTAGTCCTCATGCTGCTTAACACTATCCTTGAATTTTTGTGTATCCTCAACAATGTTATCATCATCAATCCTGATCAATTGAATCCAATCAATCCTTCATCATCTTGGGATATCCATCCTAATTCTTGTGTTGCTTAACACTATCCTTGCATTGTTGTGTATCCTCAACAATGTTATCATCATCAATCCATCGATCCGATCAATCTACCTAGCTTGGTTTTCAACAAGATCCCAAAATAGAGCACTAATATCATCATAGATATCCATATCCAAATTGTCAAAATCATGTGAAAATCCAAAAAACATCCAAATCATATCAAAATCCCAAAACACTTTAAAAAGTCAGAAAAAATGTCAAAAACATGGTATCCAAACTACGTCATCTCTAAGCTTAAATGTAGGCAAGGCTAATCTTTGATCAGCCCCCAAGACACAAAATCCAAAAAACATTCATAAAATCTCAAAAACACCAAAGCATTAGAAAATTCAAACACAAAACATTTGCAAAAATCTTGAAAATACCAAAAACAACCTCAAAATATTTCAAAAATACTAAAAACATTCAAAAAACCAATAAAAAAATCCATCCATCTCATTTCACATTCACCGGAAACAAACATCCACTCATAATAAATGGTCGTCATCTCCCAACCTTTGGTGAAACAATCGGAAACAAGTCTAGCAGTCAAAAGTGAAAACTCAATCGTCAAGTACTCAAGTCTAGGTCAGTAGGAAAACAAGTTGGTAAAATCTTGATACTAATAGCCCATCGTCCAATCAATCCCAAAATCATCTGATAACATCATGTCCTAGGATGCATCCTTCCTTCAATGGACATCAACATCAAGCATCACCAAAGTTTAGTCTTGGCTAGAGGTATGAAGAACATTAGCTTGTTTGTTTACTTAATCTTTGTCTTGTTGACTTATCTTATTACACTCATTCCAATGACCTCTCAATGATGTCTAAACAAAACAATTTATAGAGAAAGGAATGGGGCATTGATCATTATCTTTTGTTTGTTGTGCTTGTTGGACATTCTTGTAATATAGCCTTGGAAAATACTTGCTTTGTTAGGTTATTATGGAAGGTGTTTTGGGCAACTTGTTGACTATTGCATTGATAGGCTATACCTTTTTGTGTTTTGGTCTGAGATGTTTGAAACTTTGGAAGTGCACCCTAGCAAGGTTTTCGTATGTTAGGTGTGAACAAGGATACTCCTATTTGGTTGTCGATTCAAAGTCCATCACACTAGGCACAACGCCATCCTGGTTCTTTATACCTTGATGCATCGTGCCTACGTGTGTTATCAAACATAAGGTAAGTAAACTTTTTTAAAATATCAATCCTTGATAAGCAATACATCATCATCATTCATCATCATTTTTAATAAAGTCTCGACAGATCATGGACTTGTTGGATCCTCTTTTCATCATCTCATTTCTTCTTTCTTCTCCCCGCACTAAAATGGTATCATGACATTCAACCAAACATCACTAATGCATCCATCCTGCATCCACAAACCGTCACCATATTGCATATCATCATCATAAGAAAAAATCATCCATCTCACATGCATTGCATTATCATTTAAGTTGTTTAGGATAATATAGATTGGTTATTCTAAGCATCTTAAAACCATCTCATTTGCATTATCATCATAGCCATCCACACGTCCATCTTGAACCTCTTTGTCACGAGATCGACCCTCAAATCAAAATTTTCACTCAATCTCTTGAGGGGGCAGTGTACCAATATACTTCTTTCCACTGGGGCATCCAAAAAAAAAAGATTTTTTTTGAATTTTGATCTCAACAAGATATTCTTTGAACCAACGCAACAGGTACATTGCTTCAAAGAGGGGAAAAATGTAGACACTCAAAATATCCTGATTTACTAACACTGATTCTTCCTTAATCATTTCAAACCAATTAATTAAATAATTTTTATTTAATTAATTCATCAAAATTCCTCCTTTGATTAAATAAATCAACTTTATTTAATTAAATCTTAATGTTTCCTCTTTGATTAAATAAATCAACTTTATTTAATTAAGTCCTAATGTTCTCTCTTTGATTAAATAAATCAACTTTATCTAATTAAATCCTAATGTTCCTCATTTAATTGAATAAATCAAATTTATTTAATTAAATTACTAATGTTCTTTAACCTCTCATTTGATTTAAATAAATCCAAATATTTAAATTAAATGTCACAATCAACTAAGTTCAATCTAAGTTAATTAATCTTAATTAACTCCTAACACTAATCCTCCATTCCTCTAGCTTTTGCAAGTTTCACATGTAAATCAATTTATTTTATTTACTAATTCTTCCTATTTTCATTCAAATATGGCATATTCTTGGAATATTCCACCTATTTGAAATCTCCCTCCCAAAGGACTTTTGTCCTCCAACTTGGAATTAAATGCTCTTACATGTCCTCTCCTTGAGCCACGTTGGCATTAATTCCTCTTACATCCAACCTTACACAAGTCGCTTCTTCAAATTGAAATTCTAGCTACATGCATTTAACATGCACATTGTTAAAATGTGCTCCACTCTCCTTCATTAGCATGCTGACAAGTGGCACAATGCCATTGGTCCAATATTTAATCCCACATTCTCCCCATTCTTCAATCTTCAATCCTTCTTCATTATAAAGAGGCCTTCTCTATTGTTTGGGATCCACAATCATCCAAAATCATCTAGATTTTTATGCAAGTTCATTATCCACAATTTCATCCAAATTTTCATCCAAGTTAGCATAGAGTTCATCATCCATAGCTAGGTTATTGGCATTTTGCATCAAGGATCACACATCCATCATCAAGCTTATCAAGGGATTGGGAAAGGGCTTCTTTCCACATCAAAGAAGCACCAATTAACCCATGGGATGCTGGTTTGAGCATTAGAATAGGATTTTTTTATTAGTTTACTTCATATTTTATTTTGATTTCATGCTCTTATGCTTGAATGAATTTCATGGGGAATGCTGGTTTAAACAAGTTTGAGGACTAATGTTTGTTTTTTTTTCCATGTTTGAACAGGTCTAGGCTGAAGCGTTCCCAACTCTTAAAGTGCTTCTCTATTGCCTCTCTTTTTTTTGCTTTTCTTTCTACCTCTACCTTTCTTTACTTTTCCCAATTCCCTTGTCGCAAACTAGCTAATACATCTTGGGTCTATGATGTCTAGCTCGTCTACTTCTATTTGGTCCTTGTTCCATGTATATGTCTTCAAAGTTTGTTTCTTCTTCCTCTATATCTCTTTCTTGAGCGACAACTCTTGTTGTGTTGGGCTTTGAGTTATTAAGGGATTCCCCTTTGTTAAGATTTCTTTCTTCACCATGCTCTGTTTGTATGCCAGGGTTCATCTTTACAGGAATTGTTGTCTTATTTTCTGAATCAGTTTATGGCTTGGTTAGGCTCAAGTTTTCTTTCCTTCTCCAAACCATCTTTTGTTTTGTCTTTTTTTATAGGATTCGATAGTTGAAGGTTTTCTAGTTTTCGGCATCTTTCTTCTTCCATATCATCTTTGTTCCTTTCTATTCCTTAGGGTTTATTAATGAAAGTGCTTTATTGTTTTCCTCTTGTTGTCTCTCTTCTTGCTAAAATTTTCTTTTATTGCACTCCTCCTCTCTATGTTTTCTTCTTCAAACATTTGAGGTAGTACTTTTTATCTTCCTCCACCTCCATGTTTTGCATCTAGTGTGTTCCATTAACACACAGTAGGATTTCCTTAGGAATTTTTTGGATAGCAGCTATCTTGATTTTGGCATATAGGAAGGATTCACCATTAAAAAGATCTACATCTATATCAACCATGGTTCCCAACATCCTGCCGATCTTTTCCAGGCATTCCTCTAACTAGTATTCCAACGGGAGATTGTTTAGTTGAATCCATATTGGTTTCTCATATGGGTATTTTTTGATTGGATTGAAGTTTTGAGACCACTTGTGCATATAAATAGGATACCCTTCTATCTCCCATAATCTTGTTTCAAAAACCTTTTCTCTTTCCTCCACATTGGCAAAGACTACAACAAAGAAACCTATTGGGAGGAATTTGATTAAAGTTAGAGTCTTCCATATATTTTTTGTCCAGTCTTTGATTGTTTTCCTTTCCTTTTTGGGCTCAATAATCTTGCAAATAATCACAACACTCTCTAAAATTCCTAGATCTTCTTCAATCTCCTTAGTTAGGTCTATGGTTGTGTGATTCTTGTGTTGACTTGATTCAGATTTTTTGGTTGGTCCAGTTCCTTGTTCCTCCATAGTGCATAGTTTTGGGTACCATCAAAGGTTATATGTAATTTTTTTTCTTTTTCCTTCCTTTTTCTTTGGATGTGCCACCCACTCTTTTGTCTTTGTTACTAGTTTATTGATTTTGATTCCCTCTCTTTTTTGTAGGTTGCTTATTACTTAAATTATTTTTGGGATTTCATTGGGATCGCTTCCTTTGTTCTTCGTAGGTTTTTCTTTTTTTATTTTTCCAATAGAATTTGAAGCATTATATATTATTATAATGTTGACATTGTACATTTATTTTTATTTTGATTTAGTTTTGTGTATATCTTTAGAAAAAAAATTAGTGCAATTACATATTGTAGCATTGTAAATTGTCACCCTTAACAATTTCACACTAGATTTTTCTACCTCCTATGTGCATGGACCTAATTGTGTTCCTAATTTCCAAAATTAAGCATTTTGTTGCCCATTTTAACACTTATCAAGGAATAAAATCAAAGTAGACAATTAATATTTTTCTCCTGAAACTTGACACCCCACAAAATAGCAATGGGACAAGGGTGCCTTGGGTGACTTTGTCCCCCTATTTTGGCTCCAATTTTTAATATGTCAAAGTTGGTAGTTTATTATTTGAATTTCAAATGTCAAATGTTGGCTATTAGAATTTAATTTGTGGGAAATTATAATTATTGCATATAAATACCTAGTCATTGCATCATCAAGAAAACTACCAAGGAGAACAAGCAATAATTGGAAATCAAGAGCATTATCAAACAATTATTATCAAGTTAAGAGTAGTCAAGAGCAAGATCATTGCATCATTTCATTGTTAAAACATCATGTCAAGTTTTATGTGAGTTTTTTCATGTTTATGCATACATTTTTTTTGTGAGGACTAACCCTTGTAGGTCTTCAAAATTATCCAATCCAAATTTGCAATCAAGCCTTGAGGAATATGAAGGATTCTTTTTATTCTCAAGATCACACAAAGTGTAAGGAAGAACATATGAAAACCTAAACATACAATTATTATAATTTGAGTTTTGATAAGAAACCCTTACAAAACAAGTGTTAGTTATTTTAAATCATGTCTTTGTCCCACATGATGGTTACACTTAAATAAGGTTAGCGATTGAAACATATTCCTATAGCACTAAAAAATAGATTTAGCTTTATAAAATAGAAAAATGAAGGTTCCCAAAAAATTCATTGTACTTTTTTGATAAATTTCATTTTTTTTCCAAAACATTACTCCATATGTAAAAGTTATGGCTATCAAAAGAAAAAAGAAATAAATAAGCTTAAAAATAAATATTTGATACTTGTAGCGAAATTTGTAAAATTTACATATACCACTATAAAGAGGATAGAGAGAAAACTTTCCAATACCTACAAGAACACACACATATTTCTCAAATGAAAGTTACACTGGTTAGAAAAAATACTCACATAAAAAAATCTCGTAGGTCCTTATAGAGTGGCACCATTAGGTGGGAATAATACAAGTGAGGCATAGATAATAAGATCTAAGGGGAAGTAGTTGACTTATGGAGCTACTCATTGGCTATTATGGTGGCAAGGTGGAGGTGGTTTGATGTAGTGGCACTACCCAAGGAGAGTTGGGCATAGTGTAGTGCTTGAGCACAAGGCTAAGTGGTGAGTAATTAGTGATCAGTGCTAAGATTAAGCATTGATTTCAAAAAAAATTCTCATAGAAAGGGCTACCAAAAAGCAATTCACAAGATATAGGATGAAAGTGTTTGAGTGTATGGGTTCTTCAAACCCATAGCACAATTTTTTTTAAAATAAACCTATAAAAAATTACAAAAATTAAACTATACCCTTATACACCCTCTAGACATAGGGAAGATCCATAAAATATGTCGGTGATTATAAAAAACAAATGCATGTTGACTATATGGAATTTATGGATTACATACAACTATATGGATTTTGACCTCCAACATTCTGCCCTAAATTCAAAAAATAGCCAAAATTTCTTGACACCAAAATCTATTAAATTTATATGGGTTTATAAGTTTTTGGGCCTTACAAACTCAATGTCAAGGTTCATTTTGATTCAAGATTCACCAATTTTTTTTCCAAATAAAAAAATAGAAATCTTTATAAAATCAAGCTCAAAAGATCTAACAAAACTAAGATTTTTTAAGGACCAATGGGTCCCACTAGGTGTAATAGAATGCATATGTAAGATATATAATGGAAAAATAGAATCTAAGAAAATACCAAACCTCAATTTTAAATAAAGGAAAATGATTTCAAATTGGTCACACAGAAGATCAAATAAAATTCTTTAATTAACCTACCAAAGTAAGATATCTCCTCTGTTTAGTGGATTTTATCATGGATATGAGTGATATAGTTGCTCTATGGATTGTTCAAAACCTTGACATCATGTACTTGTTACCCAATAATGTTTCAATAATCATACTCTCACCACAAAAGAATATTCTTACCATAGAGACATTTGGCTTGTATCACAATTTTAGAACATTAGAATTCTACAAATGAGGCCTTACTATGTGGCACCGAAAAATGATTCCCAAGCTTCCAATAGATAGAATAGTTCTTAATGATTTGATTCTACAATAATGTAACATGAATTTTCAAAATAGTTGTTAGTCAATTATATGAATTGCTAAATTTATTATGAAAGAAGACATAGTCGGGCTATGTAATAAGCATCAAAAATTTGTGCTAGCTATTGAATACGTAGAAAGTCTTATTGGTCAAAACATAGGTTTGTGAGTAGAATTGCATTAAGTTTCATTGCCTAGTCTTTATTGCATTAATTAGAGAATGTCCCCTTCTACAAATTTTACTATGCATAGATCTATGTATGACCTTGTTTGTAAACATATAACATCTTAATTGCTTGCACTCACTATATAAGAACCATTCATTCTATAAGGAAGACATGTATGTTCATCTTCACATTGGGAAGTAAATTTTCAATAATAAATTGGAGACAATTAATCACAAAGGAACTGATTGAGTTTAATAGGAAATTGAAGAGTCTTTTTAGCGTAGATCGTCTTAGAGATTGTAGTTCACACATTGAATGTCCCATGATTCTTTGAAGGTCAATGCCTCATGTTATACAACCTTATAAAAAGATTCTGAATGTAAAAATGTCATATTTATGTTAATGTGTTATTTCATAAAACTCCACTATGAATGTTTGTGTATTTGTTTGTATGTTTGGATAATTCTTAAGTAGGTGCTGTAGCCATGACTCCATCAATAATGCTAAAATACAACTAGGAGATAATCAAGTATAATATGATGTCTATAATAAACTAGGGTTACAAAAATAAAATGAAATTCTTTCACACCTTTTAATTAGTACACAATATTTACAAAAATGTTATTCTAATCAAAGTGCCCAACGGAAGGGAAAAAGGCATGGGTGTGCAAGTTTAGCCATTAAAATTTTGACTGTATTCACATTATAAGCCTGGGCTGAAGTAGATTCTTTTTCGCTGCACTCCTTGCCTTTCCTGCTAATTCTAAACCCACTTCACAAAAAGCATAATGTATGCTTCAGGAACCTTATAAGCCATAATTGTAAATCTACTTTAAAAAGCAAAGAGCATAAAGCATTCCCCAGTTGGGGGAATGAAATATTACTTGCAACAGTGTCTTCCTTTGACGGCAGACAATGTGTTATCTTTCAGAGGAAGAGGGTTGCATGTTATTTGTGACTACAGCAATTATACAATCATGGAATTCCTAGAACTAGATTAAACATCAAGATAGATTTTAAACTTTAATTCTTGGTTCTGTTGAAATTTATTCACTTAGTTATTCTCACAATGTATTCATTGAATAAGAGTTTGTGCTCAATTGCATATAAGTTTCATTTATTTTTCTGACTCTATCTACATTCACTGTGACCTGTTATATGCTTTGATATTATTTTGGTCTTATATATTTGTGGATAGTCATTATTAATTTCTATCTTAGTAATTGATTTAAATTAAATATTGATGGTAATTCTAATGTATACACAAACTTATTGATGCCAATTTAAATAATTTATATATGAAAAATATAATATTAGTTTAAATTTTAGTATGAGATTTGAATTCATAATATTTAAATGATTAAATTTGAGTTAAATCTGAATGGTAGATTTTCATAAAAAAATAATGATTTATATTATGGTTTACAATTGAACATAATATGGGATGTTGAATAATATGATTTAAATCGATATGTGAGTATCATTATGATTTTTCATAAGTGTTAATATTTGAATTATTTGATGCATGCAAATTAACTCATGTGTGTGTGTGTGTGTGCATGTGCATCTATGCATGTATAGATGTGTCTGTGTGTGTGTGAGTAGTATAACCTAAATTTGTTTTGTTTCAATTATAACTTCCATGAAAAAATCTAATGTGCACAATTATTGTGTTGACCTTTATCAATAGACCAACATGAGACATATAAAAATTATCAAGAATCATTTTTCATCCCACTTCAAATTGTGAAGTAATGAGATTATGACTATTTTTTCTCATGAAGCCAAAATTTCATGGTTTAGTGTAACATGTTAGGACTAGTGAATGAGTGTTGTACGCCTTGCAAGTCCTAAGTCTAGTTATAATTATTTATCAGTATTTAATATTGAATTTGTGTATTTGGAAGGGCTCTTAGATCATTTGGGTAATGTCCCATGAATGATTGCTAGAGTCCTAGCTCTTTCCTCTTCTCTAACTCATGAGCATAGGCCTAGTCATATTCAATTTATCAAAAGAGATCAATGGTCATTTTTTCAAGACTCCAAAGATCATGAAGGCTATGGTTGGTCTCAACCTTCTCAACTACCTTTCACCTCTTCTCATGGGCATAGTGCTTTAGGCTAGCCATATTATATCAAGTTTTATTGCTTAGAACTAATTATTTATCTTGTACATACTCAATAGATTATAGATAAACACTACAATGAGGAGGGTGCTCTCATTTATTGGTAGCATATTGATGATGCTTCAATCGTTTTTGATGTTCGCGGTAAACTATATGATCCCCCTCTCACCTATGTTGCTTTCTTTGCTTGCCATTTTTTATGCTTGTTGATGTTTGAGCTTATTGACGTTTGAGCTTATTTCCATTTCTATTTGGAACTAGTCCTACTTAGAATTTAAGGGTATGAAATTTTACCACCCAACTTTTTTATGTGAATAGTGTACTTTAAATTTCTAGTTCTTACAAATTAATAAAGGCTTTATGCATTAAATATATAGTATATATAATCTTTTTATATAAAAAATGGTGCCCCACTTGGATTAAACTTTGGGATTCCAAAGTTGATACTATATGCCATGTGTTAGTAGTCTTATGATGGTTTTCTTGGTTTTAAAATAATTTAGGGTTTAGATTTTAAGATGTAGAATTTTATGTTTATGACATCTAAGGTTTCTAGGTTTTACAATATATAAGGTTCATGTTTCTAACTTAATATTTAAAATAAGTAGTCAACATATGTTTTATATTTTAGGATTTATAGGCCTAAGATTTTTAAGTAGATTCTAGGATTTATCCTTTACCTAATTATAAAGGGTTTATTCTTTTTTTCTAAATGATCTAAAGGCCTTAGGAATTGGGTAACTTATACGAGATGGTTTTAATACATATATACCTAGTTTAAATATATTTTTATCTATTTATTTCTCCTTTGAGTTATAACAAATGTATATAGATGATGTAATTTTTGGGGTTTGGAGTTTAATATTTATGTTTGAAAGGATGCACAATTTAAGGTTTATAATGCAATATTTCTTATATCTAGAATGTATAGGAAGGATTAAGATAAATAATTTGTAAATAATTTATATTTTAATATTTCCCTATATTTTAAAAAATTGCTTAGGGTATATAGTTTACCTAAATATAGCGGTTGAAGGGTTTGCTTGAGGTTTAGGGTTTATCATTTATGAAAGAGATAGATATGTTAACTTATCCTTTAGAGTTCAAGGATTAAGGTTTAGACTTTATTATGGATAAATTTAAGAAAACCCCTACAAAAGATATAAAATTTAGAGAATATTTCATTATATTTTAAAAAATATATTAATTCTATTGGTGAACCTTTTATTTTTTTGGAAATAAATATAATTTTATTAGATTTTTTAAAAATCACTAGAAATTTGTAGAAAATATTGGAAAAGTATACTTTGTATTCAAACGAATAAAATAGTGGCATTGGTGAATTGAGATTTTATTCAAAAATAAATAAAAAATTGTTGGTGAATTAAACCTATTTTCAAACAAATAAAATTATTTTATTGGTGAATTAAACTTGTATTCAAACAAATAAAATAAGCGTAGTGGAAAATTATATAAATATTTAAAACTATAAAATTAATTATTTGACGATGATGTTGGTAGATTTTTGATAAATCATAATGTGGTGGTGAAAACATCAAATATGAAATGATAATGTTTAAATTACTTGGAAAATATATAACTTTAAATATATTTGCATATACATCATTGGATGATTGTAGTTCAATGATATATTAAATTCTATTTTGAGCTAAAGTTCTAACACAACCAAATTCATACATAATATCTTTGAAATAGATACAAGTGTTAACAACTCTTTGGGAAGTGCTCAATGTATTGGCAGTTGAAAACCTTTATTGTCTTGTGATGAATTAAATATTGAATGGATGAGTATTGATGTCTTTGATGTATATATACTTCACCAACTTGATGTTCTAAATTTAATCTTTCAGTGGGAGATCTTTAAAAAAACAATAATATCATTTTTTGATTAGAAGAGATTGAAATTTATTGAGAGTCAATATTGAAAATGGCATGAGGTATAACAGGCCATTTAATTCTCATAGTCCACTATATCCTCCTTCACTACAGTTAAACACTCCTAATAGATTTCATATCTTTTCAATGCTTCGAAGTACTTTTCCCAAAGCCATATGTCAATCCAAATAAAAATTTTAATGGCTCTCCTGTGTGTTGTCAATGACTCCAAAAAGAATGAATTATACATCACATGAGTGAATGCCATTAAATTATAGCTTTGGTAATATTTAACTTCATTCGTTAGTTTTACTTGGTTCTCTATAGGCACTAGTGTTTCAGCTAGAGATCACAATGGCTACCCCTTTGAATAGGTGATTGTTCTTCTAGTTGAAAATTTAGAGACCCTAATTGATAGTGCGATTGATGCAAAAGTATTGGGGTTCATATTTAAAATAAACTGCATTGAAGTGGAGGAGGAATTGTGTGTTGTATTAGAATGTGAGCAACTTTTGAACCACCCATGCATAATCTTTCCCTCTCATGTTACCTTAGCATTCTCATCCAATGCATTGGACTTGATACAGGATGCAAGAATAGTCTAGGAGCTAGCATTTGCTATATCTAGGAGCCCTACATCTTTAAGGATTCATTTTCTAAAGACCTTCATGAATATGATTTATTTAAGATAAGGAATTCTCTTGTTGGTGGTCTATTCAATGTCATAGATGTAAAAAATTATCCACTTACAATTTATGTTCTCTTCCATAATTAAGCATGGCCTTCACAAGTCATGCAACATTAGTGTACACAACTTGCTTTAGGATCATAGAGGAGAGTTAGGTGGCGAGTTTTTAGAGTGTACTGAAGAGATATTTTGGGCTCTTCTTTTCTTGTTAATTCTCCACCCACCTTCATTGACCCCTCATCCTTAGTTCTAGACACTGATGCTACCTAGCCTGGTTTGATAAACATAAATGATCCTCCAAATCAATTTTGTTTAAAAAAGTGTTTGTACCAAGCTTCTATAAAGCCATTTTCCTAAGTATGATAAAGCTTTTGTCTGTTATCTTAGAGCCTCTGTAAAAGTGTTATTCTGGCTATCAAAGGGCTTTTTGTAGTTCATATACTATTATATAAATATATATTTTAGGTGCTTTCCACCTTTCACCTTAAAACATATCTTTTCACTATATAAGTGTTATTATATCCATAAAAGGGCCTTTTGTAATTTGTATACTTTTATATTAAATTTAATAAAATGTCAATTTATTAAACTTATAATGATTAAATTTAAATTGATTACTTAGTTAAATTTATTGATGCTAAATAATTTAAATAATATAACCTTAAATTATTTTAAATAATTTGTTATAGTTGAATTATTTAACTTACAAAAATTATTTAAATAATTTGTTAAATTTATTTTGTTTAATTTAAATTATTTACTGGAGCACAATTGCTCATTGTAATACTAGATTGAAATTATTCTTTTTTCTAAGTTATGCTCTTGTGCTTTGATTCCCTGCATACTTTCTCAAGGATCTATGTTGACAACTTTATCATTGGGCCACCATATTCTAAGTGGAAGTTTCTCATTATAAGATGACACCTCTTCATAGTGCAATTTCATGATATTCATGCAAATCAAGCCTACACTAATGTGCTCTAATGAATTATAATTAATGATGTTGATTGTACATACCAATGAAGCTCTATGAAGTCTTTTCAAGCATGTGTGCTAGCATTTCAAGGCTTTACAAAAATTTAGATCACATAGATTGTTGCAAGATGGTGTGTCCCTTGGTCTCCTCTATGCAACATAGTGCTTGGGTTCATGACATGGCTTAACTACCTCATGTGGATCTTGTATAAATATGGTGGTTGTATTGGGAATTAATAGGTTGATCTTTTGGTGCAACAACAACCACCAATGTAAAAATTTCTATTGGAGTCGAGGTCACAAGTTCGAAACCTTCACTTGCACGGAGGGGGGATTGTCACAAGATAGTGTGTCCCTTGATCTCCTCTATGTAGTGTGACACTTGGGTTCATGACATGGCTTAACCACCTCCTGTGGATCCTATATAAATTTGGTAGTTGTATAGGGCATTAATAGGTTGATCTTTTGGTGCAACGACAACCACCAATGCAACATAGATTTTGGATATCTATTGGACAATTGTAATTGATGATTGAGTGTTGGGTTAACCTCAAAAAATTTCTATAAAGAGGGATGGTGAGTTCAAATGAAATTGTTCTTAAGTCCATAAAATGGTTTTGTGTGCAATTTTTTAAATCTTGATAAGTGTTTTGTGAGGTTAACAAGGATTACGCCATGGAATTATTGGGGATATTCTAATTTCTCTTGTCTTGAGTTATGTAGTTTTAGAGGAAAAGAGAGACAAATTCTTCTTACAATGGGTGGAATTGGAAAGGATTTGATCTAGTTCACTTGACCCTTATGTTGAGTTCTTAACCAAGATGAAGAGCTCTGACGGAGATAAGTTCTTTCACTAGGAGTGTGGGAGTAGAAGTATTTTAATATTTTATCTAGAGAATCCTACCAACTTCTCATGCTCCATTTTAAGAGAGGTATTTCTAGATCCACCCTTGTGGACTTCAATTTTCTATGATCAATGCTAATGGGTATAAGTGGTGATCCAGGAGGATCTAGAAGAACCTAAAATTTTCATAGTCTCAAAATCTCTCAGAACCAACATCATTGTGTAAGGCCCGCCGACATGAACTTGATGCAACTTGAACGGGCTCAAAAGGAGTCTGTATGCAAAAGTTGCGAACAATCAAAGTTTTGGAGAACTAGCAAATCATAAGGCTCAGAAAAAGGGAAAAAAAATTGAAGTCATCAAAGGTGGTCAAATGGGTGTTGTTGTGAAGAGCTCGCCGAGAGCTTTATGATGCAACTCGTTTCATCGAAAACAAAATCCATTTGCACAAGATATAAGTAGTCAAAGTTGGCAACATACCTTGACCAGTCAATGCCTCAGCATTAGTCCAGTCAGCACAATGACCAATCAGCCCTTGACACTCATAATCATCTCACCTCTCAATGTGGCAGGCCATTATTGAAAAAAGGTGGCATAAATATGGATTAAACCATATTGTTAAAAAAAACACATTTGGTTTAAAAATTAAAATATGATTTCAAGGAGGATTTGGTGGGATTTTATCCCTTAAAATCCTCTTGCCTTCCCCTTAAAAAAAGGAGAAAAATAAAACCCATAAACTTATATTTCAACAAATTAACCCCTTTAACCACCTTTCTCATATTTCAACGAATTATGATATTTTAAGGAGCTTAAAATAATTGGTTACATATTTTTATGATTTAGAAGGGGGGTTTAGAGTATTTCAAGGATTATCTTGTAAGGCTCAAATTATAAGAGCCGTTATTTTTTTAAAGGGGTTAGGATTATTTGAACGGATTTTGAAATATTTTGGAGATTTTTATTTAATTAGGGGGAATTGGTTGGAATTTTTACTTGTAAACGGGAGATGCAATATTTGCAAAATAATATGGTTAAAGCCATATTAGAAAATAATTTTTTATAAAAAGGGGTCTTATTTCCTTGTAAGGGGGAGAATTATCTTGGAGAGAAAAATAGAGATTAGAAATTATTGGAAAAGGTGGAGAGTTAGAGTTTTTTTTGAGAGAAAATTATAAGGTGTTTGCATACACCAAAAATTGTAAAAGAGTGAGAGATTGTGGAGAGATTATTGAAGGTTCTTGGAGCTTGGGTATTGTAACAAAGCATATTTTTTCTTGGCGATATCAATAAAGCAGTCCTAGCATTGAGAAGTAGACCCGGAGATATAGTCCACATTGGATGAACTCTGTTATCAATTTGTGCATTGTGATCCTTCTATTTCTCTATCTCATTCTTCTCTCTTATGTCTCAATTTCTCTCTAGTTCAATTTGGTTTATTTTTCAATAATTGATTTTAAAGTGTACCTTATTGTAATTTCAACAGTTAAAAAGCATAATCACGCAATTATGTAATAGATCAAGAAATTACTGTAATTAGATTTAATTTACAAGTTAATTTGTAAACCTCTAATTACATATCAAGTGGTGTGATGACCCTGAAAGAGGAACTTTGGACTTTCAATGTAATCCCGATTTGTCTTGGTGGCTTGGTTTTCCCCAAAGATAATGGCATAAAATTTACTACCAATTAATCTTCTTCTCCATACCTCTAACTATTTTTTATAAAGTAGCATTTTCAGGGTGTTGTACCCTTCACAGAGAGCCACAAGGGCCAATAAAGTCCAAGGTAAAAAAGAAACAAAACAAAACACAAAACCAAAAATAGACACAGACTAACATCACACAGACCAACAACAAACTAGCAGCAGACTAGCTGGTGTTCTCCCAGTTCTTAGACAGAAGTTGAACCAAATCATCGCCGATCTACTCCTGGTGGTCTTCAGTCTTCTTCATCTCCATCTCGTCCTTCATGATGGCCGATAGGGTACTAGTGACATAGTGAACTAATTTGACCATGAAACAAGTCAAACCATTAAATTTTTTGTCCATTTTTTCCATTCTTTCTTTTAGCACACTGAGATCCTCACCACCGCCCAAAGTGTAGTCAAGGTCATTCTGCTCAATTTCTAATGGTTTCGAATAGTGAGAGGCCGAAACCTCCTTCTGAGCTTTACCCTTGTCAAGAATGGAAGAGGGACCTCTAGTTTTCTCACCTTCTTCAGCTTTCAACACCTCTTCAACTCTGCTATCTCTGCTGTCTGATAGCTCCTCTTTAGTATCCAAATCCCTAACCTGCATTTTTTTCCTTTCTTCACCAATCTACCAGAGTGCTGAATAATGCTATCACAACCAATAACCGTAGTCTCCACCACCACCGTGTCACCCAATGGATCCTTGCTCATAACATTTTTCCCTTTATTCAGAGGCTCCTTCTCCTCCTTACCTTTCTTTTTCAGACCAGGCTTACTAGGAGTCTTAGCAGGGGTAGACTTGAGATCACATAGGCTCACTGCCACACTAGTTTGGGAAGCTCCCTCGATACCCTTAATTTTTTTAGTAGTAGGTTTGGGTTTCTGAGAATCATCAAGGACCAGGTGATTTTTCTTGGTAGGGCCTTTGGATTCGGCTGGAGATAAGTTGGTCTCATTGGGTGGCTCAATTTCCTTGATATAGACAGCTGAAATGGGTTTTAGAGGGCATAAATCTAGATGAAAGTGGTAGAGTCTTATGATAAGACCCTGGTGGAGCAGTAGGAGAGTGGGTTCATTGGGATTTAAAGCAAAAAATTCCACACATTTTTCAACAAATTTTTCAAGGTCCATGAATAGAAAAAAGGGAAAGCTTAGTAACACTTTATGCCTAAGGTGATTTAACAAGGAATAATGGTAGAAGTAATAGGTCTTGTACCTTCCCTCCAAGGTGATATATTTCATCAACGAAGACATACCCAGTTCCACGGCTGAGGAAGAGCCTCCCGTTTGAACCCAAATTGGTTGCGCATCGACTTGTCATCACCCACAAAGAATTTTTCCATACTAACATTGTCCTAGGTCTTCAAATGTTTAGGATGCTTCATGCCAGACCACTGGAGGCCTATCACCTACACAATCACTTCCTCATCCACTATAAAGGAGATGCCTCCCATAAACACATGTCGATTCTTCCAAGAGTTGATGAACTGGGTCAACAGATTAGGGTCATGGCCCACAAGTTTCTCCATTAGAGGAGTAATGCCACCTTCAACAAAAATGTGCTAGACAAGAGGATCCTTATGAAACTCATTGCAATTATCTAGCTCCATCTACTCCCTATTGCCCCCCATGATTCTACACTACTCACAGTATAACCAGGAGCCCTAAAAAAATAGAAAGTTAGAAATAATAGCAAGGTGAAAAATCACCCGCACAATAAGGCATTTAAGCCATAAATGGTAATCTTTGGGATTCAAGCCTAAGGATAGGTCACACGCATGAGTTAATAATTTCTCGGTAACAAGCTTAGCATAGGATTTGATGAGGATTTCCTCACATCACCGGCTAAGCAAAAAGGACATGATCGGCAGGGAAGGATTTCCTTCCACATAGCAAAATTTTTAAAATCTAGGCAAAATAGTTGTGGGGATATATTTAGAAATATCTAAATTGGTAGCAATTAGGGGTTGTTCAATTTTAGTTATACCATAGATAGAAGCTATAAAGCACGAAACCAAAATAGTGGATAAGGAAAAGCAAAAAGGGAGCTTTGTCTCAGAATTACAAGTCACATCAAATTCAAAAACAAAGAATTTGAAACTCTGCGATCTTAAGAAAATCCCCATAAGGAGATTATGACAAGTACAAACCAGCTTAGAGTTAAGCAACCAGCACTTTTCATAGAAAAACATGATTTCCTTTCTCCAAACATGCTCCATTCTATAATTTGAAAAAATCCACTTGGTATCTATCCCATCGATATAGCTAATCATCCATCTCATCAAAACAATAAGACCACAAAGCCCAACTAAAAGGCTTGTGGACCTCCCAAGAATCCAGCTAAGCACATGTTGTGTTTCCATCATGAGTCAAGTAAGGGCTTTGTTCCTTCACTATAATACTTTGAATATTTGGAGGAAGTAGACTTAAATCACACTAGCATTTGGATAAATTCTAGTGAGAGCCAAAATTGGCTAAGGCGTCAGCCACTTGGTTCTCCTCTCTGTAAATATGACCAGCCACCTTTAATTTTAATTTAGATAGAAGGAATCTAAGAATCAATAATGGACTTAGAGTCACCTTCAATGTGGAGGTTCTCTATCCCCAAGGAAACTGCAATCTATAAGCCCTTTAATAGCGCTCTAGCTTCCGCTATCATAGAAGAAAGTTGACTAATCCCCCCAGCATAACCAGCCACTAACTTTCCTTTATGATCCTTGATAACACCTCCTATACTTGCTCTGCTCAGGTTGCCCTTAGCAGCCCCATCAAATTTTAGTTTAAACCAACCTCTGTCAAGGGGTTTCCAAATAG
Organism: Sequoia sempervirens; assembly: GCA_007258455.2. Lineage (NCBI taxonomy): Eukaryota > Viridiplantae > Streptophyta > Pinopsida > Cupressales > Cupressaceae > Sequoia > Sequoia sempervirens. Next base: position 187,062,222 of record VDFB02000015.1, read on the forward strand.
TGGCTCTCCTAGGAAGAATTTTGGAGTTTTCATACAAGCTAGCATCCAGGTTTTGATGCCAAGCTTTAGCTATTCTTATTTCCAACTCAGTGGGACCTTTATTTAGGGTTTTCCCTTTGAAGAGAGAGACACTTCCCCCAATAAGTTGAGCTCCTATACTAAATACCTCTTTTGGGTTCATCTCAATGTTCCTGAAAATCCTATTATTCCTCTCTTTCCATAAGCACCAACATATAATGGGAGGCACTTGCTTCCATATTTCACCAGTTAGTAGATGGGTAAAAGGTCCAGACCAACTCAAAATAAAGGATGTAATGTCTTTGCACATAATCCACTGTATTCTCAATTTCGCAAAAGCCAGCTCTCACACCTTAGCAACAAAGAGGCAATGTAAAATTAGATGATCAACTCATTCTTCATTGCATTTACACAAAAGGCATCTGTTGGGGATCTAGAATCCCCTTTTCCTTATATTATCCTAAGTAAGAATTTTGTTATGACATACAATCCACCAGAAAAGGTTCACTTTCGGTATCATGTATCTATTCTAAAACTTTTTTCCATAGATTATTGGCCACCCCCTGATTAGTCAACTGTTTGTAAGAAAATTTAACAGTAAGATCAACTTGATTACCATGGATCTAGAACAAATTATCCTCACGGTGAGCAAGGGGTATCCTAGTGAGAGAGAGTAACTCCTGCAGCTTCCTGGATAGAAGACACTGACTAATATCATTCCATTTCCTAGCTCTCAAGGGTCCAAGAAGATAATCACTAATATATATACCTACCTCTAACTGTTATCAAGGTACCAATCTCATTTACATGTACCTTTAGGTTCAACAATCTAGGATAGTTACATTTTCTATGTTGACAACTTTGAAGCATGTTTGGTAAAACCCATGGTTTGAGGATATGATCTTTTTCACATCCATACACTCCACCACCACAAATTCTTCAACAACTAAAAATAATTGTTGGTTTTGTAATGAGCTAGAGAAAATCCAATGGGTAGTTGTACCCATTCTATTACACCACTACCTTGAACTAGTATCAATTGTTTCAAATGTAAAAGTGTATGTGTAATTTATACATGAGCTTGTATGCTCTACTCACCTTTAAAAGGGGATGTAACATTGTAATTCATTTGAAGTAAGCAATTATTTTGTTTTTTAGTGTTTATTCAAGTTATAAGTATACCTGTATCATAAAATACTACTTGCACACCTACATCTATTAGTTTTCTCAAAAATAAAAAAAAATTGTGCTAATCCAGGGATATGAAACACACCATTAATCCTTTTTATTCTACCATTAGGAAACCTAATTCTAAATTTACCATGACCAAAAATATTTAAATAAGAATCATCACCTAAGTACACCTTACCTCCATCAATTTCTTCATATTCAAAAAACCAATCTCTATGAAAGATCATATGAAAAGATGCACCTGAGTCAATTTGTCATGCATCATTACCTACACAAGTTGCCAAAGCTACAATGAATGCATCACCATATTCCTTCTCAAACTCATAATAAGAATCAAATCTCTTCTTTTTCTTCTTTTCTTCTTTGTAGTCCTTATGAATATGTCTAGTCTTATTGCAATTCTAACAAATAACTTTGGACTTTCCAAGAGACTTGGATATCCCCTTGGACTTGGATTTATCACACCTCATTATTCTTGTCTTTTTCCTTAGGTACTCCATTAACATTTAGGGACTCCTTGGAACTAATGGATACCTTCATCCTCATTTCTTCAGAAAGAAAAGAACTCACCACATCTTCAATCTTCAAGATAACAAAAGTACTCCAAATAGCCATAACAAGAGAATATCATGAATTGGTAAAAGAACAATGCATGATCTAACATTTCTCCTCCTCATCCATTTTGACACCAACTGGTTCCAATCGATCCACCAACATATTCAATGCTTCCAGGAGATATGTAATTCATCCACTCTCTTCCATTCTCAAGGAATACAATTTCTTCCTCAAGAAAATCTTGTTCACTAAACATTTGAATTGATACATCTCACCAAGTTTCTTTCATAGTTTCTATGCAAAGGTCTCTTTATGGATATTAATTAAAATAGAGTCTTCCAAGCACAATTTGATTAGAACCTTGGCTTTATGGTCCATAACATCATATTGAGCAGCCAAAGTAGGATTTGTAGGCCTTGAAACATTCTCATCAATAACATCCCACATATCTCGATCTATCAAAATATCATCCATGTTCAACTTCCACATATCAAAATTATTTCCAAAAAATTTTCCACCTCTATTCTCCCTGATGAACTTGCCATCGGGTAAACCCACAATAGTGGGTTACAATTTTTCAAATGAAGAAAAATTATAAATTCTCATAAAAAAATTTAAAATGGTTTACCCCTTCTAATGAAGGGGGTTTGAATGAACCACCCCCCTTCTAATGAACCCCCCCTTCTAATGAACCCTCCCCCCTTCTAATGAACCCTCTTTTGCACCATATAAGGGGGGTTCGAATGAACCCCCTTCATTAGAAGGGGGGTTCTAATGAACCCCCTTTTTTCACCTTCCCCTCCACCATTTCAAAATTTATGCATTTTTTTGACTATCTAAGCTTCGGAAGGAGGTGCAAATGGAGTCAAATTGATAAACCAAGTTGGATGATTGTAGTGATCAAAATGTGCTTTCCAACAACTATAAATTTAATATATTTTGTTTTTATTTTATATTTTATTTTTTAGTTTTACTATACATAGGTTTTTCACCGAACGTCAAGTTCGATGAAAAATCATTGTGGAAAAATAGTAAATTTGAGGAAAAAACATTGAAAAATATATATCCTCTAGGTATTGATGTCCTCGTTCTAACAAAAAAAAAAATTGAATTTCAATACATACCAAAAAAGTTATGTGTGCCGAAGTGCACCTATGTCTAAATTGTAAATGTTTTGACTTCAAAACTTAATTAAAAAAAAAATATTCAACAAAACGTTATGAAACAAAATGAAACCAATAGATACCAGTGTTAGCAACCTAAATTAAAAAGAATCAAAATTTTATCCTTTGTAGAAAAAAAGTTATGCGTGTCGAAGTACACATCACTTTTAAAAAATGTTGTTTACTATTAAAAACTAGTTATCAAAGGAGACGAAAAAAAAAAACAATTTAATTCCAATTTTTTAAAAAAATTTATATTTAAAATCTACAGAAAAAATCTCACAAATCACTAGTTTACATCATTTTCAAATTCCTAATAGTTTACCTACTATAAGTGTCAGAAAGTGAAGTTTTCTCTAAAAATGTTGATTTCAATGTCAAGTTTGGCCAAAAAGTGTAACCCATTATTGTGGGATGACCCCATCTGAAAATTCTTGCAACAAGATCATAAGTTATCTTCAATGCAAGTTCCCACTCAAAACTAGATTAGTTCATAAAACCCAACAACCCACAACTAAAACCAAAGATGATTAGGCTCTACTACCATTTGTAAGGAAGCTAAGGTATTGGAACAACTTCCTACACTAATCTTGAGAGGGGGATAATGTAAAATTTTATAGATCTTTACAACAGTTACAAAAACTTAAACATAAATAAACATAAATATCATGCATATTAGAACACAGTGACTTACTTGGTGAAAACATTTTAGGAGGAAACCCCACACTCCAAAATCCACCCAATATATTATTCAAAAATCATGAAGATTACAATATACTTGCAAAGAAATCTTCTCATAGGAGTATCACCAACCAAAGATCTAGAGGCAACACGATCGCTATCAGACTCTGATAATACATCATAATACACAATTGTAGTACAAAGCCCTCATAAAATAAGGTTTCCTTCTAGAGAAATAAAATCCAAAAAAAAATCCATTGTTAGATCTGAAACCTAATGGTGAACAGTCTATATTTAAAATAATAAAATATATATAAAATTTGGCTTTTGAGGGCACTACCCCCAAACCTTCGTTAGGGTGCGCAACCCCCAAGCCCCATAGAGGGGGTACCCCCCCACACCCTCCACCCCCAAAATTACCTATCAATAGTAAATCTTATGTAAGTGCAAGGTTGAGACACATTCTCCCAACAACTACCGCATAGGACTTGCAAAACCTAAGGCCAACAAGGAAGATGAAGAAAGAGGTGTCCTATAAGTGTCACGTCTCTTTAAGAGACAAAGTATGAATATATATATATATATATATATATATATATATATAATATAGGAGATAATAAATAAGATATGGATATGGACATGGAATATAATTTAATAGAGAGTAGAGACTAAGACCTACCATTGTATCTATCATATGAATCTATACATGTATATGGAGTTATAAGGATTGAATTAGTGTATGTGTTAAAAATTAATGTTGTCTTTACCTATGTTACATATGGAATGTTGATAGATATATTTTTCCCTTCAACACTTACTATTTTCTCTCATTATGTTTGTTGGGGTATAAACATACTATATAAGGGAAAATAGGGTACATATCTTCATATTGTAATTCCCCATTTTCTCTTGTCAACATTGGTTCCATTGAAGGGACCCTAGAGTGAACAATAAATAAAATACAAGGTAAGGAGAACAAGTGGTAGTGGTAAAAAAGAGGATTGTAAAAACAAGGGGAAAAAATTGTAGACACAAATCTTAGGTACTACGCTTGTGATAGGGAGGTAGGCACTTAAGGGGTGACAAATAGAAAGGGGGGAAAATTTTGAAAAGATTCATGAAAAGAAGTGACTATTCAAAATTTAAACTAATCATAGGAGATATAAGGATTCATGGAAACCTAGACTAGAAAAACCCATGGGAAAAGGAGATAACAAAAGGAAAGTTGAGCCTATTGAAAAAATAAGTTGGCAATGGAAATGAATACAAAATAGAGAAGGTTGAAACAAACTCAATATTGATAGGAAAGATACCACAAAAGGATGGAAGAAGAAAGCAAGAGAAAGAAAACAAGACACAAAGTTAGGTGTAGAAAATAAAAATGAATAAGACTATCACACCACTGAGGGTGTTGTTGAGCATGTCATTATGGGTGTAGTTGAGGAAGTAATAAATTAGATAAGTCGCAAATAAGCTCTATCATGGAGAGAATAAATCAAATTATACAAAACATAGATGGAGAAATTGAAGATATGGAAAAACTAAAAAGGATTTAGAACAAGAAGTTACAAGGATCATGACACCACCCATAACTAGAACACTGACTACCTATCTAGATTGGGAAACCATTCAACTAAGGATAGATGAATATTGGTTACCAATAGTGACCCTTATAGAAAATCTCCAAATAATACCACTTGATGTAAAATACTCAAAAGAGTTAGTAACTAGAAGTGTTCTGAGAATATGAGGGGAAGTTGTAGTAGAAAATAAATGGGATCCTATAATTCTAAGAACCTTTAATGAAGAAACACCATTAACTAATCAAATGACACTTACAAACAACCATCTCCAAGTATGAAAAGACAAATTGAACAAACACAAACCTTGGAACAAGGTTCACCATTAATTCCATTAAAGTCAAGAAGGATTTCCATCAAAGCGATAGAACACATCCTAAGTGAACAAAACATGGGAGAATAGGAAGGTGAGAATAAAATAGGATCCCTATGAAAATATCACTTTAAAGTAGAAGATACATATATTGACTGTGAAGAAGAAGAAAATATAAATTTACCTCTCTAAGGAAGTTGCCTATTTTTGGAAAAGACACCAATGAGGCTACATAACATATCTTTATTCTAGAATCAATATAGTAGGGACAAAATATAACTAGGGACAACACAAATTTGTTTGATTTTATTGGATCCATACAAGGTGATACCCTCAAGTGGTATTAAAAAACTTATCCAGAAAATTACAAGGAATGGGATGTAATAAAACATGAGTTTTTAACAAATTTTGACACTTTAGAACTACCTACCTTAGGGGTATGAAAACTGTGAGAACTTACATAAAATGAAGATGAAATCATAACAAAGTTTCATAAGGGATATTAGGATGTAACTAGAAGATTATAGAAACCACTGAATGAAAAAATAAAATGAGTGGTTCATATCTGGAGTAACACCAGAAATTAGAACAGTCCTAGATGGAAGAAGTTTTAATATATATGGAATTAGTCACTTTGGCTTGCCGGATTGAAAACCAATCCCCAAGAAAACTAGAGAAGGAAAAATAAAACAAGGAAATGGAGAAATTAAGATTGGAAGTGGAAAAACTAAGACTCTAATAGGATATTATGGAAAAACAAGATATGTTGGAACGTAGACCTAATATCTTGTGTACCACTATTGCAAATATGAAGTTCACTTAAGAAATGAATGCCCAAAGTAAATAGGAGAAAAGAAAGGAAACCAGTTAGGGTAGATCTAAGGGAACTACCTAAAAATATTCATTTAGTCTATTGTGCAACTTGCAGAGAATGGGATGATCATGAAACAAAAGGTTTTCCATCACAACTATTTCAGTTAAGAGAAGATCCAAATGTAGTAAATGATAATGACCAACAAAGGTTGGCATATGTAAAAATTTTGGTAGAAAGACCACTTTACCTATAGGACCATGGGTATAAAGTATTGAAATGAAAAAAACAAGAGGAATATAAATGATCTACAAAACCAACATAATCAAGGACCATATAATGATAGAGGCCAATTCCAAGGAGAAAGAGGCTGAGGTAGAGGAAGAAGAATACAAATAGATGCCACCTGCTTCAATTTTGGTGAGGAAGGATAATTCACAACTGAATGTTGTGGTGATAAGAAGAATCCATGTGGATTCTATATAGAAGCATAGAGCATGATATATTCAATTGTGACAAAGCCCAAACCTATTATAATAATGTGGCACCATTGTAGTGCCTACCTATTCCTAGCATGTGATGTTAGTGGGAGCATTGCATTTTTTATATGTTGAGATGTTAGATGATCATGGTTTGATATTATTGGACCTATTTCATTTTGGAGGTGTTATTGGGATGTGGGCTTGCCAAAGTGATTATTAAATTATATTTTGGTTCATGAATATATGTATTAATATATATTTATATATTTATATATATGTTGTAATTAAATTATATCATGAAAGTTGTATCATATAAATATAATGAAATTATGGATATGATGTTGTACAACATTGGGTATTATGTGATACTTCAACTATTTATATATATATAGATTAGGTACGCTTGACATGTGTGTTGAGTAGTTATAGGTACTAAGTATTTCTCCACCTAGCTCCACAAGTCTGAGTATACCTCAATGGTGGTTATAAGGAGATGCCACATTGGTGATTTATTATTTTACCTTACCTATTGTAATTGATCTGAGTGTGAATCCCTATTTATTTTACTTGTGTTGACCTATATACCACCAATGGTATGATTCTAGATATCGTACCCTTCTTGTGGATGTCTTGTGAATGTGTGGTTGATGTCTTGTTAGATTTTGTATTCTATAATTTAATTTAGTTAAATGCTTGTATGGATTTAATGATAAAATTATATGTTGAACAATAATTGGGAAATGAATTTAATTGATCATTAGGATTTGGGGTTATTTGTGGGAGTTTCAAATTGAAGAATGGAAAAATAATTTATATTAATTTTAAGTTGATTTGAATTTTGGTTTCCACAAGTAATGTGAAAATAGGCTTATATAGACTTAAATCATGATTTAAGGGTAAAATAGAAAATTGGATTATATTTAAATGTCTTATTCTAGCTTGGTTGAAATTAGGAATTAAATGTGATTAATTGGAAAAGAAAATAAATTATTTTATTTTGAAAAGGAAAAAGGGTTAAAAAGGGAAAAGGCATTTGATTTTCTTTTTTTCATGTTTTATTTTGTGAGGAATTTGGAGAGGAAAAACCCTCTTCTCTCCAAATTCTTGTTTTTGAACAATTGGAGGGATAATTGAGTGAGGTTAGTTACATCCAGATAGGAATTAGTAGGATAACATACTCATGTGTGGATTCATTCATCCATGGGGCGTGTTTAAAGTTCTTCCCTTTCCAAATTTTACTAAATTGAGAGGTAAGTTTTCAATATCTCAAATACTTATTGTTTTTTTTTTTTTGAATGGTTTCAAATGGATTGGTTGGGTGTTAGAACCCCCCAATGCCTTTCATTTCATAGAATTTGATAGTGCATTAAATTGTATGTGAGAGTTTTATATTTTTTCTTAAATATGTTGTTATAATGCCAAAATTTCTAAGAAATATCCAAAATGTGAAATTGATATTGTAAATTGGTTGTTGGGCATAATTAGAACCAAAGCCTATATCTTTCATTTTTTGAATTTTGATATTTTTGAAAAAAGTTAATTTTCAAGTTATTTTAATGGTGGATTGGGTAAATTTCTAGTTTTTGACATTGAATAAAACTTTAAAAATTTAAATTTTTAATATAATTTTGAATGATTCAGATTGGTGGATTTGAGGTCTCCTTCATGAATTCTTGTGTTAGATCATTTAATATTATGTTTAAAATTTTCATTGAGTTAAATTTATTACATTGGTTTTCATGCCACAACTTGAGTTCAACAAATGTGTTGATTTTAGGACTTATCCTATTTGCATTTTCATTCTTGATGATTTCCTCTATTTTTGAATATGTCCAATGTGGTTGTGTTTGGATTTACCATTGTGTTCATTCTAGTGGGATATGTGATTTGGACCATTATGAGACGATTGATTGTTCTTGCTTTTCTTATGAGATGTGTATGATGATGTTTACTTCATGATTGGTGTGAGTGTAAACCCTTATCCTGGAAGTGTCTTGTCTGAGTGTGTTTGGGCCATGTGACCATATTATAGCATGGTGGGAGTGAATATTATTGATTTCACATAGTAGGGTGGCATGAAAACCACCATTGGGGCTCAAAGGCTCGAGAAGCAAAGGAAACATCGATATCTCTTCCTCTCTTTGTTTATTTTCTTTGAAATTAGTTAATGTAATGTAATTTAATGTAAAAATGACATTTGCATCCTTCCTATTTGCAATTGTAATATAATTTGTAAAATAACCTCTCACTTGAGATGGATTGTAATCTATTTATAAATATTAGTAGATTAGCCTAATTATGTAACTCGATATTGGTGTTGGGCATGATCATAAATGTATTATGATGGAATTATGCCTTGGAAGTTTAAAATTAACTTAGGAACATTTATTTTGGGTTTAAAATGAACTTTAGTGTCTTCCAATGAGTTTGAGCAACCTGGTGCTACTTTTGGGAAACTTGGTTTGCTTAGGAGTCTCCAAACTCACCCGAAAAGTTGCTAACTTAGTGTGGGAAACCTTTTCAGTAGTGGGGTAGCCTAGTAGCATACTAGGTTAGCCTTGTTGACAATGGAGCAGCCTAGTTATGAGGGATGACAAGCTCAAAATTTCCTATCTCTATTTGGGTGACCTGGTCCTATGCTTGGGTGGCCTCATTCCCATACAAAAAATAGAATGTTAAACCTCTTAATCATGGTTAGATATGGGTTTTATAAGACTAATTCTATTTTTGGATAATTTTTATGTCCTTTAGTTTTCTTGTACTGATCATTGACTAGACCTTCAAAAACCTAGTCAAGTTATCTCTTTCCTAGGACTTGTTTGGTCCTCTTAGTTTTGGGACCTCATATTGGTAAACCATGTAAATGAAAAGTTGTCCATCATGGTCCCAAGGGTATAGGAGTGTTTTGAGCTTGTCCTTGAGTATCTTCTTTGATTAATTATGGTTTCTCTTGTATTGCTTTGTGTGTACTCTTCTGAAGTTGCTTGGTTGGAAAACATAGGTTTAGGGAGATTGTGCACCTTGTCTTGTTGATTATTGGGAAGGTTGTAAACCTTAATGTTTGGCATTGTTAGTGTTATCAACATTCCTTGTTGTTCTTGAGGTGTTTTGTTATAGTATCTTTTTTCTTGTGTGATGTGACATTGTGATGGGACATCTTGGGAAGCATGTGGTTGTTTAGAAGTAATCCGTCATCATTCCAGTCAGTGGAGAGTTTGTATCTCCTATTATGGAATCCTTTAATGAAGGTTTTCCCTTGTTTAGAGTTGTTAAGTGAGTAAGGGTGTGGATTAGAGGTTATGATTCCCTCATCTTGTCCCATTGTTGTGTTGTGAGAGAACACGATCGTGGGTTGTAACTAATCAACAAGTGGGATTTGTTCTATCTCTATCTCTCATGTATGTTCATCATGGTGGATTTGTCCCATGAGTGGTTAGTATTTAGTTGTTTCCACCTTGCTTATGCAATGGTGAGGTCATCATGATCTTATTTTATTTGTGTTGTGGTGTTACATATAACACTTGTTTGTGTACATTATTGTACAAGTACAACATATTGATGTCATATCTTTGGTGTTGTTTCATTTCAAAACAAAAAATTATTCAATCAAGTTTTTCCTTATGCTTTGGGTGGGGCATTGCAACCACAATTAAAGAGTGATGAGCTCCAAAATTTAAATACATATAGAGGAGCAAGACTATTAATGAAAATACGAAAGGAACCAAAGGAAACAAATAAGAGATACCAAAAAGCAAAGAAAATCGACATTGACACTGCTAAGACTAGTAACTCTGAAGAACATCAAACCTATATAGGAGCAAGCAATAAAAAGAAAAATAGAGTAGAAATAGTTACTAGATAGGGAAAAAATACCACAAATAATATAAATATAACCATAAAAGAAGAAAATACTACAAATGAGGAAGAATTCCACCCAACCAAGAAACAACATGACAAAATAGTGGAACACACAATAAATATTGTCACAAAAGAATAGACCTAAGAAGTAGAAAACAATGACTACTTCTCAGAATAAGAAGTGTGAATACTCAAAAAACTGATATAAATGTCCAAACATTCCAATCTACCAAATAAACTAAAGTAATTTTGCAAGTACTGGAACAAACATACTAAATAACCACAAATAAGAATAATAGGGAAGAATGATCATAGAAAATGGAAGACATGACCCATCATGATTATAGTTAGCATAGACTATAATAAAATAATCAATGTGATGGTAGACTTAGGAGTTGATATAAATATTCTACCAAAAAGGGTGTGGGAACAAATAGGTAGACCTAAACTTGAACAAACACCCTATGATATTAACCTAACTGTTGACACTAGGATGAAAACCTTGAGAACTTGGAGCCTATTGCAAACATAACATGAGCCTATTGGTAATAGAGCTAGATTATCTTATTGGTTCATAGGTCCTACCAATTGACCTCATGTATTACACAAATGTCTACAAAAAATAGGCTAAAATATTCCCTAGTTGACCTTCCACACCTCTTTGTCATACTTATTGCACACTAAGGTGTAATTGCTAGTTAAAAATTATTTAATTTATATAGATAGAAGAAATGAGGATAATGATGAAATGATAAGATGAAAATGCATTAGTCATTTTTAAGTATCTACAAATTTCTAGAAGTTGCACATTCTAATAAAATAGACTATAAAAATATCATTACTTTAACCTTGTATTAAAATTTATATCTTAATTTATAATTTATTACAAGTGAATATTGCAAATCTAAAATAAATAATTTTAATTAGAAGAACTTAAATAATCAATATATTATAATTTATATTTTATTCAAAATAAAACCATTACAACGAAGGCATTCCCTATTTAAATAGAGCTGAGCTGATTTTGATGATCAACTGTTCACAATATTTGAGAGACGTGCAAGACAATTAAAAACTTGTTGATTGTCAAATTTAGCCACCATCGTCGTCACCATTTGTTTAATGTATGTGTGCATTCTACGTTGTCACCATCACAACTTGCAACTCCCAAAAATAGAGGAATGAAAACAAAAATTGATGTGAGATTGTTTCAAGTACCACCTTTGCTACCTTAAACTTCAAAACTATTGTTAAAATTTGAGATGACATGAAGGAGAATCTCCTACTCCTTTCACATAGGATGATTTTTTTTAGATTTGAACCAAATCGTGGTAATATTCATTCATTTAAAATAATTAAACAATATAATTTTCTTTCTTGCTATTCTATGATAATTATATAGTCTCAAGAATAGAGTCTTAATTTCCCATGTTTGGCCATCTTTTTAATAAAAATTTGTGAAGCCTTTGGACAAAATAGAGAATTTATATTTCCTTCTTAATTGTTTCTTAATATTTCTTTATATTTCTTCAGTTTGTCTCCCATTCATCACATCCCATCAAGATGACCACCCATTTTTCTAGAAGAAAAGGGCATTGACAAATATTAGATTGGAATAGCATATTTATGGTGACATTTGAAAGTCTGATTTTAATGGATTGTCTGTGCTATAGAAAAAAGTACCCTTTGCTTGACATGGGAATAATTCATGATAAATTGGACTTAATGAGGCCTTGATTCATTTTTTGTGAGGTAGTTTATGCATCCACACTAGGTCTTGGACCTCGCAAACCAAATAACATGCTTTTCATGACGTCTTGTAAAGGTGTTGTAAAGTGTTGTAAGATACTTTCACGCTTTTCTAGACTTAATGAACCTATTTATCCCCAATTCAACATTATAAAATGTGTTTAATAACATTATCACACCAATCTAGAAGGCTTGTAAGATAAAATTAATGTTAAACTAGTGTTGTAATGTGTCTTACACATTCACATTGGTTTTTGTGCCTTCTGAGGCTATGTAGACCTCATTTTAGTGTTGTAAAGTGTATTTAATCACACTTTCACATTGATTTTTGTGTCCCATTCCCTAATTGACATTTATATCACCATTAATAGGCTCCTATTAACCCATATTATGCATCTCAAGGCTTAAATTGATCAAATACCTGCCAAAGTTGCAAATTAAACCTTATTTCCTTATCTCCTAGCTTCCTAGCTATCCAATTGGCCCCTATGGGACCCATTCACCATGCATGGAAAATTAGTCCCATCTAGGTGGGACCCATTCACCATGCATGGTGAATTAGTCCCATCTAGGTGGGACCCATTCGCCATGGGTGGTGAATGAATCCCATTTGGCCCAATTTTGACCTTTGAGTGGGAAAAAAGTGAAATTTAAGTTTATTATCTCTTCATGTCAGCCTGTGATGAGGTATTAATGGGTAAAATAGGTAAAATGCCTATAAATATAAGTATTTTAACCCTAATTCACATCTCTTATCATTCATTCATCCACCAATCTTCCATTTCAAGTCAAGCAACTTAGGGTTTTATCATTTCAAGTCACCAAGACATCAATTTTTAGACATTCAATGGAAAATTCTTCATGATTTGCTGCAAAATTTCAAGATCAAATATCATGGCAAGGAAATCAACTCCATTATTACATGTTTCATTGCATTCTTTCATCATTTTGGTTTAATTACCTAGAAGGAGTTTGAACATGGCAAACCCCCATGCCCTAACATCCAACATTTCCCCTTCTCTTCTTGTGTGTTTGCACATTTAGGTCTCTTGGAAGCTTGGAAATAATTAAGAATCAAGTTGTGAGGTTTTTCAAGTTTTCTCTTCATTCAACAAGTCAAAATATAAACAAAAACTCATTTTTTGACTCATAAATCAGAGTTTCGAAAGCGAACACCTGTAGAGAATCAAAGTGTAGACCAAGAGCTTCGGATTCCACCTTTGAATAATCATAAATTCAAAAGTGGACTCATTCACCATGAGTGGTGAATGAGTCCCACTCTAGGGTCAATTTTAAGTTTTCTACATTTTTGGATACCCTTTTGTTAGAAACATGTTTTGTCTCAATTTTGCAAAACTAGGACTAATTCACCCAAAATGGTGAATGAGTCCCATTAGGCCTAAAAACCAACATCAATAGAATTTCAAATGTCATTTCCAACCTCTTCAACATTCTCAGGTGCACACTTTCAATTTGGTTCACTCCTGTTAAGTTTTGCATTCATTTCTAGTTCATTTTTGCATAGCACAATGTGTTTTCAAACAAGTCACATTTCTTAGGTTTCGCATACTTAATCACTCAATTTCATCATCTAGTTGCATTTAAATCATTACATTTAGACATAATTTCATCATAAACACCTTATATTGAGTGAACCACCTAGATTTTGGGTGTGGGATCTATCTCTTTTCAGTAGGTGACAGACCCTAATTGAACAAAAGAGACCTAGCATTCCTAGTCCCAAAAATCTGCAGTTGATTTTGGTGAACCTTCTTTTCGAATGCTTTTTTGAATTATTTGGAATCCATCATCATAGATCTACCTTGCATTGATCTTGCATTAGGACTTGCATGAATTCATTTGCATACTAGGTTTCAAATTTTGGATTCATAAAATGTGAATTTAGATTACATTGTTGGCATCTAAATTCATTTAGATTTTATCTTCAATTTTGCATTTTTACCTTAGTTCTACATCATAGCACTCAGGTAACATCGAAATCCATCAAAAAATTCTAAAAAGTCTAAAAAAAGTCCTTACTGGGACTCATTCGCCACCCTGGGCGAATCAGTCCCTTTTGACCCCTAAAATTGCCTTTTACAGAGTTGAAAACGTTGTTTTTAGGCTTTTGTTTGGTGCCATTTCCTAGCTGTATCAGTTGGATGCATTTCTATAACATGCATTTCATAAAATCTAGCCTAAATTAGCTCATTTCATGCATGGTTTCAATTTAAAGTTTGCATTTACATCTTGTTACATATCATAGTCAGTCAATTGTCATCTTTAAAATCTAAAAAATTATATTCCTATTTTGCATCTTTGCTTTAGCATTGTTACATTTCAAGTTTGTAAGATAATCATTCCATCATGTTTTCATTACAAAGTTCTATAGTTATCATCTTGCATGTTCTCTTTTTATATCTTATTGCATGTTGTAAGAAAATTTTGTTAAAAGCATACAAATATGAGGTCCTTTCCCCTCTTTTTTCATTCATCATAGATCCCTCTCCTAGTTCCCCTTTTTTGGATGAGGTTAGTCTAGTGAAAGAAACCTTGGATAAGCATAACACTTACATTTATTCTTCTCCTATTTTCTCTCCCACTTGCAAAGAAGAGATTATAGTGTTAGAAGAACCAATTGATGAGAGTTGTAACAATTTGAGTTGTTTCTCTCCTCTTACCTCTCCTATTAGACATAACATTACTAAAGAAGAGGACATCACACTAAGTAATCATGATGATCACACAACACAACACGAAGATGAGATCATAGACACATTTATAAAGATTACCTTACCTAGTCTCCATACCCATGATAATCAAACTTGTTTTTCTCCTAATATCCCTCCTTGATGCAAAGAGGATAGGTTGGTGTTAGAAGATATACCTATTCAAGATCATGAGAACATTGCCCCGACCTTCCCTAATGTCCCTATTATATGGGAAGATCTATTTGAAAATTATAATGGTCCTTCTCTTGATGCCTCTCCCACTTGTGATAAAGGTACTTTGCAAACTTCAACCTTAGATGAACATATTACAAGCTCTCCTAGTAGGGTAGAACAAGAGAATGAGACCTTAGAAACAATGAATGATCAAATAGAGTCTTCCCCTAATCTCCCCACTATCAATTATCAAACACTTTTAACCATTAATAACTCCCTTAGTTGCGATGAAGATATTTTGGATGAACCAAACCTTCATTGTCATGAACATGTGGTTTGTTGTTCTCCTCAGAACTCTCCTTCTAGGGAGGATATTATGAACCAAGGAAAATATAACATTGGCACTAATGATATTATGCCCTTCAAAGACAATCTAGACTCTCACTTGTTACATGATGTTAACATTATTCAACCTTAACTCATCCTTTATCCACCTTCACATAAACCTCCACCACAACCCAAACTTGAATTCACCCTCTATCCACCTTAGAATAATGTATCGCAACAGATGAGTTATAATATCATTGCGCATATGTATAACACTCAAAATAATCCTCAATCATCGCAACCAACCCCCACACCCTTACCTTTGCCTAATCGTATCCCCCCTAGACCTATCTTACCAGGTCTTCGTAGTGGAAAGGAGTACAATCTTGTTGAACAACTAAAGAATACTTCTGCTAAAATTTCATTATGGGACCTTATTCAAGCCTCCCCTCACTATCATAATATAATCCAAATATCCTTACAACAAGTTCATGTCCCTTCTAATATGCAACCAAATAATATAGCAGCCATAATTCAAGCTGTAAATGTTGACATTATTTTCCACCAAAGTGAGCTTCCTCCTTTGGAAGTGCAAAAAAAAAAGTGAAGCATTTATGATTATTGCTCAATACAAATGAAAAGGGATTAAGAGAACTCTTATAGATACTAGTTCCACTCTTAATGTATGTGGAGTGAACCTTCTCGATAGACTCGATGTTGATAGATCAAACATCCAATCTGATTCTTTATCCATCAAGGGATTTGATAATGTAAGAAAACAACCTCTTGGTGTGATCAATTTACCTCTTATAGTTGGAGTGGCCACATTGGAAACACCAATCCATGTTATGCCTAATGATATTTCATATAACCTTCTTCTAGGCAGGTCGTGGATTATTGCAATGAATGGTGTGCCTTCCACTCTTCATTGTAAAATGAAATACATCTACAACAACAAACTATACACACTCAATGCTGCTGATGAGACTTATAGTGTCTTAAAACTTGAGCAAACCAAATATAACCCCTTGAACACATTAACACCAACCACACAAGTGGAACCCACACAACAAAATGACAAACAACAACATACTAAACAAGTCATGATGCTATTAGAAGATAATTAGGTTTCCTTGGATTTCGAACATGACTTCATGGGAGAGTACAAAATCATCCACAAAAATTCCAATAAGGATAAAGACACAAAAAAATATCCACACAAAATTCAGATGACCTTTCGAAAGCATCCGCTTCAATCACTTTAGACAAAGAAGAAAACTAAACAGTAACCTTTGGTAATGCTTATGACCAACCACCACCCGATCCAAAAGTAATGAAAAACCTTTACGGAAAAGGTTATGAACTCATGAAACAACTTGGATATAGTGGAAAAGGATGTGGTGCTCAAGAACAAGGAATTGGCAGCCCTATAGAGCCTAACACACAACAAACAACACATGGTCTTGGTTATTTCCCTTTGATCAAGAACAACAAACCTTCACTCAATGCCAACAATCTCACACAACAGACTCCTAAATCATCCTTAATATTCATCCATTTTGAACTCATCAAAACTAGTGGTCTTGCACATCATCCTTTACCAAACATTAAAAAAACACCTACATCTTTGCTTAATGTTAATGTCATCTTGCAAGACACTAATGATTCGATAGATTTTCCCTCCTCCTATAAGAGTGAGAACAAACTCTCACAATCTAGAGAAACTTGTGTCGGTATGACATCTACTACTAAGCAAGATGTATATTTGACGCAAATCACAAGACCACCTTCTACCATCGATCAATCGAGCTTCTTGTCAAGACTCCTCCAAGATCACATGATCACCCTTCCCCCTAGAACTTGAAAGAAATGCTCTTACAAGACTCCATTTTGTGCCTATAATAGAGTTCTTGGTCACTTCACTAATGAATGTCATGCTTTGAGTTGTATAATCCAACATCTTAAGGAGTTTGGCATGCTATCCTATATGGGTGCACCTAATTCCTCTAATTGATATTGATTTTCAGTATAGCATGCATTTCATCACTCATTTCGACTCACCTTTGTCCTGCACTAAGTGGGGGCAAGGGGTTAGACAGCCTTGTCCTCGCATGTCACTTGTGGTTGACTCCTTTGGCTAGTCATTAACCCTTCATGAATACATAAGAGAAAGCTTGAGATGTGGACGACATGCCTTAGGTTGGCTTGCATATGACATACTGCCCTTTTTCATGACGTAGCTTCTCAAAAACATATGACCTGGCATAGGTCTTTCTGAGTAATCTCTCATGTTCCCCTTCTACTTTAAAGAAATTACTCGTGTAGTACTGGTGTTTGCAACTGCTTTAAAGTGGGGGCATACATCACCACTCACATTTCATTGTGTGATTTTCTTTTTCTTGCGATTCCCTCTCTTGGAAACATTAGGTACAATGTTGTTCAGGATGAGACATTGTCGTTGTCCTCTCTTGGAAACAAGATGAGACCTTTTTCACTTATCCTCTCTTGGAGACATTTGGCATGATGTTCCCTAAGATGAGACATTGCACGAACTAAGCAAAATCCCTTTGAACAATCCTTACACTATTCTGCATTAACAATGTCTATGAGTGTCAAGCATACGAAGTTTTTCTTACTTCATAGAGCTTGAAACAACATCATCTTCTTTGTGTTACCTTATTAAATTTATTAGGAAATATAACTTTGATATGGTTGAGCGGGAAGCCCATTCAGAAGCATGACTTTCCCCATAGCCACCTATGTGTTTGAGTGCATACCAACTAGCATATGTTTCTCACCTTTTGGGATTTCTCACCCCACAGATAATTAAACGTTCCATGGCCCTAGAGAGAGTATGTTGTGGACTTCTCACCCTAAAAATGACCTAAAATTATGTGGCCCCAAAGTGAGTACATCTCTTCTACCCCGTTTTTCTTCTCTTCTAGTTCTTGCCATTGCATGATTTTGTATCTTGATGATTTGACTTAGGATCTTCAATCCTAGGGGCTTGGCCACCTCCTTTGATCTTTTTCATTCTTTTTCATCTACATCTGTATATGCAGATCTCTCTTGAATGTCTACTTTAGTGTGAGTTTGAAGCAAGTTCATCCTCTCACTAAAGTGGGGCTAAATGTGTCGTAGAAAAAAAGTACCCTTTGCTTGACATGGGAATAATTCATGATAAATTGGACTTAATGAGGCCTTGATTCAAGTGTTGTGAGGAATTTTATGCATCTACACTAGGCCTTGAACCCTTGCAAATCGAATAACATGCTTTAAATGACGTCTTGTAAAGGTGTTGTAAAGTGTTGTAAGATACTTTCACACTTTTCTAGACTTAATGAACCTATTTCTCCCTAATTCAACATTATAAAATGTGCTTAATAACATTATCACATCAATCTAGAAGGCATCTAAGATAAACTTAATGTTAAACTAGTGTTACATAATGTGTCTTGCATATTCACATTGGTTTTTGTTGCCTTCCTAGGCTATGTGGACCTCATTTTAGTGTTGTAAAGTGTATTTAATCAAACTTTCACATTGATTTATATGTCCCAAGCCCTAATTGACATTTACATCATAATTAATAGGCCCCTATTAACCCATATTGTGCATCCTGAGGCTTAAATTGATCAAATACCCAACAAAGTTGCAATTTAAACCTTATTTCCTTATCTCTTGGCTTCCTAGTTCTCAAATTGGCTCCTATGGGACCCATTCGCCATGCATGGTGAATTAGTCCCATCCAGGTGGGACCCATTCACCATGGGTGGCGAATGAGTCCCATTTGGCCCAATTTTGACCTTTGAGTGGGAAAAAAGTGAAATTTAAGTTTATTCTCTTCATGTCAGCCTGTGATGCGGTATTAACAGGTAAAATAGGTGAAATTCCTATAAATATAAGTCATTTAGCCCTAATTCACATCTCTTATCATTCATTCATCCACCAATCTTCCATCTGAAGTCAAGCAACTTAGGGTTTTATCATTTCAAGTCACTAAGACATCAATTTTCAGACATTCAAGGGCAGATTCTTCATGTTTTGCTATAGAATTTCAAGATCAAACATCATGGTAAGGTAATCAACTCCATTATTACATGTTTCATTAAATTCTTTCATCATTTTGGTTTAATTACCTAAAAAGGGTTTGACCATGGTAAACCCCCATGCCCTAACATCTAACATTTCCCCTTCTCTTCTTGTGTGTTTGCACATTTAGGTCTCTTGGAAGATTGGAAATCATTAAGAATCAAGTTGCAAGGTTTCTCAAGTCTTCTCTTCATTTAACAAGTCAAAATATCAACAAAAACTCATTTTTAGACTTGTAAATCAGAGTTTCAGAAGTAGACACCTATAGAGAATCAAAGTATAGATCGAGAGCTGTGGATTCCACCTTTGAATAATCAAAAATTCAAATGTGGATTCATTCACCAGAGTGGTGAATGAGTCCCACTCTAGGGTCAATTTTGAGTTTTCTACATTTTTGGATATCCTTTTTTCAGAAACAGGTTTTGGCTCAGTTTTGCAGTACTGGGACTAATTCACCCAGAATGGTGAATGAGTCCCATCAGGCCTGAAAACCAACATCAACAACATTTCAAATGTCATTTACAATCTCCTTCAACATTCTTAGGTGCACACTTTCAGTTTGGTTCATTCCTATTAAGTTTTGCATTCATTTCTAGTTCATTTCCACATAACACAATGTGTTTTCAAAATTTATTAGGTTTCACATACTTAATCAATCAATTTCATCATCTAGTTGCATTTAAATCATTGCATTTAGACATGATTTCATCATACACACCTTATATTGAGTGAACCACCTAGATTTTGGGTGTGGGATCTATTTCTTTCCATTAGGTGAAAGACCCTAATTGAACCAAAGAGACCTAGCATTCCTAGTCCCAAAAATATACGATTCATTGTCAAACATGCAAACAATTGAAGGAGGTTTCAAGAATATTCTAGATAAAATAAAAATTATAATTCTTAGATTTTTTTAAATAATAAGATTGGTTAACATTGTTTCTAATAAATCCAAATGATATCAATTAAGTACATAATAAGTGTAGATTGTTTGAAATAGTTTATATTAAAATAGTTACACTACCCTTCCTTTTCTTGGGTGTGTGCAGGATCATCATGGAAAAAACAAGCCCTTAAGTGGCAAAAAATTCAGAAAAATCAGAGTTAGGAAACTTGACATAAAAATTTGAATAAGTTATCTATATTATTTCAAAAATATGTAAGAATAGAATCTATAGAAAATTGAATGTAGTTTCTAAACTACTAGGTTTATTTTATTTTTTAAAAATCTATTTGGTGAAAATTTGAAATTTCAATGCAGTAGTACTTAAATTTTAGGGAAAAAATAAGAAGTAGGTATTTGTCTGACCACCCTAGCCACAATAAAATGATAATATTTTTTTATGAGATTTTATATATAAGTAGACGACTCATGTATGCATGTGATGCATAGTTTTTTGTAAAAAATTTTCAAGTAAATAATTAATCATGAATTTTGTATTACAACTTTTTAAAAATATAAAAAACTCGTATGTTTGACGACCTTAACTTGGTCAAAATTCCATGAAATTCAATTTTTCTTGTTTTAATCCCATAGTATGTCAAGCATAGAATGTGACACATGTTTTGTATTTAGAAAATGTGATACTGTTTGAAAGCTATAGATTTTTCCCAATCAGCCTATCAATCAGGACTTTAATCGTAATTCAAATAGAAAATTAATAATAATTATTTATTAAATTCAAAGTAAAACATAATTTATATTGGTGGAAAGATGAGAATATCCTTTAAAAACCCTTTTCGTTTGATCAAATTTGGGTTAAAAAAAATCATCAGCCACATACCCATCATATTGCCACTTTTTGGCCCATCATGATCCTGCACATACCCTCCTTTTGAATAAATACAGTTTATATTTTTTAAATATGATATGGTTCTACTACTCTAATTATTCTAAGATGAAATTAATTAATCATTTTCATTTTTTTATTTATACCATGACCTACTCTCAGACCTAATCTTCCATTGTGAAGGAATGTTGAATGTTAAAACTTAATATGGTTTCCTATTTTGATTATGCTAATATTTTTAATGGTGGTCATGTTGAGACTAACATGAGTGATTAAGAAGACTATTTAATAATTGTGTACATATGGCTAAATAAGAAATTACACTTACCACTTGACACACTTTGATTGACGCATTTATGCATTGTGAGTCTCCTAATCAATTAGAAAACGTCTTAAAATAAGATGTTAGTGGGATGTCTTCATGGCACATAAATTTTTGAATCTTGTACTGGTGAATTTTTCTAATGGTGTATCCTCCAAACCATCCTCCTCTTCCAATCCTAAACATACCACTTCTATGTGATCACTATTACAATTAACCTATGTTGTTCCTATATGCATTCCCACTATCTTTACAACATTTACTCATATATCTTATACTATCCCTCCATCTAAACCCATGACCAATATTTATCATAATGTGCCCAATATATTCCTAACTATGTCCTTAGCTCTTACATCACAACCCCAATATACCTCCATTATTTCACATGATTCCACTACCACTCTGGTCACCATCACCACCTTGGATACAATACTAAAAGAATTGGTAAATTGATGAAGGAACTCGAGGATATCAAGAATTATTATATTGAATATAATCCTTTGTATAGCACATGTTTGTACTTTGAGGTTTGTCACATATCTATTGCATGTGTAATTAATGGCTTCTATATTTAAATTGTACAATATAAAAGGAGACCCAATTATCCCCATGCGATCTTTTATAACTACACACATTGAGTTTACTAATGATGCCAAGATTTTAAATAATTGCTTCCATCACTCATAAAGGACTATGTTATACAATAGTTGTATTCATTACCTTTATGTTCCATGAAATACTTTGATGATCTTTCTATAACATTCTTACAAATTTTTGACATAAACACAAGTTTAAAGATCCTTTTGAAGGATTTTCCTACCTAGATGTACACAAAGATTCAAAGAACATATTGGTGGTTACGTTATCTAGTTTCAATGTTTTTGTAGAAAAATAAGCAATGCTTTGATGATGTTGAGTGGCAAATAATAACGTGCATGTTAATATCTTCCCATTTAATAAAGGTTTGTACACAAAATTGAAGAAACTTGAATTCTATCTTTGAGAAACTAATATATTTCAATAGATATCTTATCATCTTAATCATCATATCCTATTAATATTTAAAATTCAAATAATTGTGGTGAAATAAAATGTGTGTCAAGTTGGTTACACTTCTAACTTTTCTCTAGACCAAATGAATATAACAAGTTCACCATGAATTTAGAATCCATAGATGGTGTTCTTTTAATCTTGTTGAGTGTGAATTTGATTGCACTTATTTTAGTTTATCTATTGCATCACAACAAATCACTTCCTAGAATATATAACATGATTAAGCATTTTTCAACTTACATTGAGTTAAGGGTCATTGTATTAGTCATTTACGGGTGTAAAAAATAAGATTGTACAAGATCTTATTGATAACATGATTGAAGTCAAAGGCATCAATAACAATAAAAATATGATTTGTTGCACTTGCAACTAGTGGATTGAATATATACTTTGTCACACCCTATTTTACATCACCCTTTTTTATTATGTTTCTTAGTCATGCATTTAACTTTTGATTGTAAAAAAATTGAATGATGAGAAAATAGAAATATAAAATAGACATGGAGGGAGGGAGAGAGAAATAGGAGATAAAGATATATGGGAAGAGAAAGGGAGAGATAGGTAGAAGAGGGACAAAGAGAGAGACATAGGGGAGAGAGAGAGAGAGAGAGAGAGAGGGGGGGGGGGAAGGGAGAGAAAGCCCTCCCTCTCTATCTATACCTCTATATATTGCTTGTCTTTGTCACCATATCTCTCCATATCTCCCTCTCCTCCTCCATATCCACCTTCCTCTCTATCTCAATATCCTTGCCCCCCTCTCTCTCTCTCACTCTCTATGTCTTCCTCTTTATATCCCTATTTCTCCCTTTCTCTCCCTTTCTGCCTATTGCAAACATAACATGAGCTTGTTCGTAATGGAACCTAATTATCTTCTTGTGAGTTTTGTTTCAGTCATTTTTGGATCCCTATAAGTGGATAGAAAGTTGATTGAAGCTATCACTTCTCCATTGGGACCTTTATTGCACAAACAAAATCATTTTCTAAATGGCCTACCAATTGACCTCATGTATCGCACAAATGTAAGCACAAAAAATACCAAAAATTTCCCCAATGACCTTCCACAACTCTTTGACATACCCATTGTACACCAAGATGTGATTGCTAGTATATACATACCTCACTAGTTTTATATTCATGTCCCTCTTGATTGTATCTCTTTTGTTTGCTATGCTGCTGTTGACCAATTATTTACTTATATCTAAAATATAACTAAATTCTAATATATTAAAACCTATTTACCCTTTAAAAAAACAAACCAACAATTTATCTTCATTGCTTTCCTACCAATTTATTAGAAGTACCAGTAGAGGTGCTAGGTTTGAAACAATTCCGCCTTGTACTTCTAATTATCATTACACTTCTGTCTCAACTGTAATAGTTTTCTAAATCAATCGTAGGTGCCCTTTATTTCCTAGCGAATAAAATGCAATACCCAGGCATTAAACAGGCAAAAAAAACTGTTCAAATAATTAACCGAAGAGAACGATTGAAGATACTCTTAGTCTTTCCATGTAAATTATACTGATATTCTTGTTCATCGCAAGTCCCCACAACTAATAATATTCCGAAAACCAAGGGAGAGAAGGAGAAGCATAAATTATGCGAATGATTCTCCCATCTGGATTAAAGCGATCAGGAGAATGTTACCCGGGCAACAAACCCAATCTCACGTACACACCATAAAGCAAAGGCAAAGGATACTTTGCCCCATTCCTGTCGGCGCTCATACATTTACAGTTGCATTCAATAATGTCAGGAAATCTAATGGCCAAAGCTCGGAATAGTTGGTCCAGAAAAAGGTGACAGAGCTTACTCACTTCTGACGTTATGAATTGCTTTTAAAGGGCAAGTTGACGATTTTAATGGCGTAACGTGGCACACAATAAAATCGTCCATTGCCGTGGGTGGAACAGCAGACAGCATATTACTGTTGGAACATTTAATATCTCCGCTTTACCATTCACATCAGATTCCTCTCCCGTTTTCAGATGTGATGTTTGGGGCATCCGAATTTACCTTATGGAATATGATTGGAATGCTCTTTGGACATGTCACTTTTTTAAAACTAAGTTGTTATTAAATGCCACCTGTGTATCTATTCATAGTTCGGTTCTTCAAACTTAATAGGAATGGACTTAATTAACTTTGGTACCTAAGGATTCATTTATAAGTCTCTCTTTAAATTATTAAATAGATATTTTTTAACGAATGGATTTTATATTAGTTATAAGTTCATTTTGTTGTTTGAAATAAGAGTGTGAATTTATATTGATATTTTTGGTTTGAAAGTTAAAGATTGAGGGATATTAATTTTATTAAAGATCGGTGGGATATGATCCTACCCTTATTTTTTATATCATATCTTCATATTTAAAATATTCTTCTAGCTCGTTGATCCAGTCAATCAACTCTTCTGGATTCAGGCTTCCAGAATAACTGGGGACTTCTGCTCTAGATTTTTTCCCGATCTTCGAAATGGCCCATATTAGCTGCATTTGGTCTTGATCAATTGCTTTTCCTTCCTCTTCTACATTTGAACCTTCTTCCTCTCCTTCATCCTCACTTTCCTCCCTCAGATTTAACCCTCTTCTCAACTGCTCTTGTAACGCATCAATTTGTCTTTGGAGAGCTGCCAGTGCATCTCTTCCACCAGCATTTTTGCTGCCTCGACCACCTCTGGCACCACCACACCTACCAGGCATCATTCTTAGAGGCATCTTTCTTGACCTCGACCCACAACCACGGTCCTGGTGTGAACTACCTCACGATCGGCGATCTGTCCATACGCTCAAGAAAACCTACTCTGATACCACTTAATGAGGGCACAGCTCGAGACTTAGAAAATAACCCACAAACAAGAGAATAATTTTATTATACAGAAAATGGAACTTCTTACATGCAGAGGATCTCAAATCCCCAAGTTCTACAACACATGCAAGTTACAGAAAGCTACAGAATAACCCTTTCGCAATATGCGAGCTTGTCCCCAAAAAGTTACCCAAAAGTTAGAAACCCGTCGATAAATAGAGCTCCTCTTTAGTTTGGAGCCAACACAACATTCAAATTTGAATTTAGGCGGTTTGGCGCTGAAAATTTACAACATGAAGTTTAAATTTCAAAAGAACATTTGCAATTGTATCTTCTAGAAAGTGCGCCAATTTCCCGGGGCCATAACTTTTGATCTGAAACTCCGATTTGCGAACCGTTTGAACAGTTGGAAAGGTCATCAAGTCAATAACGCACTCAAAATTTGTTATGCTGATTTCAACAAGTTTCAGGGCCAATCCGGGAACTCTAAGTGCCTCAAATCTAATTCGGAAGATTTTCAGGTGCAAATCTGGGAAACTAAAACTGTAATATCTTTCCACCCAAGAATAGAAAATAAAAACCGTAAATTGGGAATTTCATTATGACGAAAAGGGTATCCAAAAATATAAAAACATCTAAAAATTGAGAAACTTAAAATTTAACTATTTTTGGGTGATGCAAGATTGCCCTTACACCACTGGATGCTCTTGCATCAAGACTGTC
Source organism: Sequoia sempervirens (assembly GCA_007258455.2). Taxonomy (NCBI): domain Eukaryota; kingdom Viridiplantae; phylum Streptophyta; class Pinopsida; order Cupressales; family Cupressaceae; genus Sequoia; species Sequoia sempervirens. The sequence goes on from VDFB02000015.1 coordinate 187,088,626, forward strand.
CAAAATATCCTACTAAGATGGAGGACATGACCAGTGTACCCTATGCTAGTGCGGTTGGAAGTCTTATGTATGCAATGGTCTGTACAAGGCCAAACATTTCCCAAGCAGTAGGAGTTCTTAGTCGGTTTATGGCTAATCTTGGAAGGACACATTGAGATGCTGTGAAAAGAGTTTTCAGATATTTGAAGGGGACTTCAAAATATGCTTTGTATTACCATGAGAACTTGGTTGAATCACAGAGAACTCTCAGTATTCGAGGTTATGTGGATTTTGATTGGGCAGCGGACATTGACAGTAGGAGGTCCACCAGTAGATATACTTTCATGTTGAATGGTGATGTAGTAAGTTGGATGAGTAAGCGACAGGCAGTAGTTGTTTTGTCCACTACAGAGGCTGAATACATGGCAGCTACACATGCTTGTAAAGAAGCAGTTTGGTTAAAACATTTGTGTTCTAACATTGGTTTTGATGTAGGGAAAATAACTATTTTTTGTGACAGTCAGAGTACAATTTTTCTAGCAAAGAATCCTACTTTCCATGCCAGGATGAAACATATAGATGTACAGTACCACTTTGTATGAAATATGGTGGAGGATGGAAATGTTAGTTTGGAAAAAGTTGATACTCTAGAGAATGTTGCAGATGCATTGACAAAGCCAGTGAGCACAGACAAGTTTAGGTGGTGTGCCAGTTCAATGGGCCTTAGTGCCCATGATTTTTAGTAGTTTTGTTGTGCTTTAGAGGTGCCTGTGTGATCTTCATCAAGTGGGAGATTGTTGGAAATATATGCCTCAATCTCACAGGCTAAAACCTCTAAGAGAGGCAAGTTGGTTTGACATGTTTTGGGTCTAGCCGACTAGCAGCTTTGGATCTTGTGGTTTGTACAGGTCGCCGAGATAATGTTTAAGTCATGTTGAAGGAGCTTATTTCTGTGACTTGTGACAATTGTTGTAACCCTATGTCGAGTGGATATCTTTGGCCGACAGTCCATTCATATTGATCGTATATCAGGGAGACCCTTGGCCGAAAGGCTTACTTCGGTGTGAAGTCCTAGTGACAAACGAAGTCTTGCTGACAACGTTTTCTGTTGAAGCTTTCAGGGAGAGACTTGGGTGTTCAGTAAGAAGTCTTACCGATAGGAATGTCTTACCGACAGTATTCACTTGGGGTAACTCAAAGGTCTCGGGGAGAAGTCTCAGTGACCGATGAAGGTCTCATCGACGGGGATACACTTGGAGGCATCGGGGTAACACTAAGGGTTCGCTAAGAACTCTTAGCGATGGAGAGAAGTCTTTCCGACTGTTGTGTGGTACTCGGTATGACTTAAGACTTCGGAGTAACGTCTCAGTGATAGCGATATGTCTTGGTAATAGATGAGAACTTCAGAGTAACTTTGAACCTCGGTATGACCTCTTAGCGAGCGGTAAGTCTTGCCGATGGCAATGTTGATGTCAGTGTGACTTGTGAATAGCGGTATGAGTCTTGCCAATGAGGAAACTCTTGTCGATAGGAATGAAATGAATGTCAGTGGATTCAGTATGACTCATGGCATTCGCTATATCATCCTGTCGACTATTGGGATGATATCAACAATGAAGCCTTTGGGCATCGGGGAGACACTTCTTGTGTCTCACCAACATGCCAACATAGGTTGATTGCTTTGACTGAGAGAAGACCATCCTACATGGTGTGTCTACGACCAATCAGAGAAGCCGAATGGGAATCGCTGGGAGACAGTTCATTGTGGCAGTTCTGTGAGGAAGTTCGATAGATAGGAACAACATGAATATAGTCTGGAATAGCAGATGATGTCTGGTTTGATGGATCGACAGATTGTTGTGTGATTGTATAATCAATGGATGAATTTTATTCTGTGAAGACTGTAACATGAATGTTTTGTAACAAGGTTGTTCATGGTGAATGCTGCTATAAACTGACATCAGAAAGATAAGTCAAAACTCTGTTTGTAATCTTTATTACTGTAATATAAAGTGACTTCTCTTGGTGTGGTGGGTTTTTCTCCCATAAGGGTTTTCCCACGTATATCTGGTGTTCATATGTGTTTGTCTATTTCTCTGTTTCTGTGATCTCTTCCTAGTGCATCTTAATTGGACTGTAATTGTAAAATTTTAAAGAGTCTCTGCATTCTTCCCTGAGGTTTTGACGGTAGGAGAGTTGCTTCCGCACCTTGGCTTTCCTTATATCAAGTACCACCTTTGTTGCCTTAAACTTAAAAAATGTTGTTAAAATTTGAGATGACATGAAGGAGAATCTCCTACTCCTTTCACATGGGACAAAATTTTTAGATTTGAACCAAATCGTGGTAATATTCATTCATTTAAAATAATTATACAATATAATTTTCTTTGTTTCTATTCTATGATAATTATATAGTCTCAAGAATAGAGTCTTAATTTCCCATGTTTGGTCATCCTTTTAATAAGAATTTGTGAAGCCTTTGGACAAAATAGAGACTTGATATTTCCTTCTTAATTGTTTCTTAATATTTCTTTATATTTCTTCAATTTTTCTCCCATTCATCACATCCCATCAAGATGACCACCCACTTTTCTAGAAGAAAATGGCGTTGACAAATATTATGTTGGAATGGCATATGTATGGTGACGTTTGAAAGTCTGATTTTAATGGGTTGTATGTGTTGTAGAAAAAAGTACCCTTTGCTTGACATGGGAATAATTCATGATAAATTGGACTTAATGAAGCCTTGATTCAAGTTTTGTGAGGCATTTTATGCATCCACACTAGGTCTTAGCCCCTTGCAAACTGAAAAAACATGCTTTTAACGACATCTTGTAAAGGTGTTGTAAAGTGTTGTAAGATACTTTCACACTTTTCTAGACTTAATGAACCTATTTCTCCCTAATTCAACATTATAAAATGTGTTTAATAACATTATCACATTAATCAAGAAGACTTGTAGGATAAAATTAATGTTAAACTAGTGTTGTAATGTGTCTTGCACATTCACATTGATTTTTGTGTCTTCCTAGGCTATGTGGACCTCATTTTAGTGTTGTAAAGTGTATTTACTCACACTTTCACATTGATTTTTGTGTCCCAAACCCTAATTGAAATTTATATCACCATTAATAGTCTCCTATTAACCCATATTGTGCATCTTGACACTTAAATTGATCAAATACCCAATAAAGTTGCAAATTAAACCTTATTTCCTTATCTCTTGGCTTCCTAGCTGTCAAATTGGCCCCTATGGGACCCATTCACCATGCATGGAAAATTAGTCCCATATAGGTGGGACCCGTTCACCATGGGTGGCGAATGAGTCCCATCCAGGTGGGACCCATTCACCATGGGTGGCGAATGAGTCCCATCCAGGTGGGACCCATTCACCATGGGTGGTGAATGAGTCCCATTTGGCCCAATTTTGACCTTTGAGTGGGAAAAAAGTGAAATTTAAGTTTATTATCTCTTCATGTCAGCCTGTGATGAGGTATTAATGGGTAAAATAGGTGAAAATCCTATAAATATAATTCTATTAACCCTAATTCACATCTCGTATCATTCATTCATCCACCAATCTTCCATCTCAAGTCAAGCAACTTAGGGTTTTATCATTTCAAGTCACCAAGACATTAATTCTCAAACATTCAAGGGAAAATTCTTCATGTTTTGCTAAAAAATTTCAAGATCAAATATCATGGAAAGGAAATAAACTCCATTATTACATGTTTCATTACATTCTTTCATCATTTTGGTTTAATTACCTAAAAGGGGTTTGACCATGGCAAACCCCCATGCCCTAACATCCAACATTTCCCCTTCTTTTCTTGTGTTTTTGCACATTTAGGTCTCTTAGAAGCTTGTAAATCATTAAGAATCATGTTGAAATGTTGCACAAGTCTTCTCTTCATTCAACAAGTCAAAATATCAACAAAAATTGATTTTCAGACCTATAAATTAGAGTTTTGAAAGTGGACACCTGTAGAGAATCAAAGTGTAGACCAAGAGCTCTGGATTCCACCTTTGAATAATAAAAAAATCAAAAGTGGACTCATTTTCCATGAGTGACAAATGAGTCCCACTCCAAGGTCAATTTTAAGTTTTTTGCATTTTTGGATACCCTTTTGTCAGAAACAGGTTCTGGCTCAGTTTTGCAAAACTGGGACTGATTCGCCCAAAATGGTGAATGAGTCCCATTAGGCCTATAAACCACCATCAATAGCATTTCAAATTTCATTTCCAACCTCTTCAACATTCTCATGTGCAAACTTTCAATTTGGTTAATTTTTGTTAAGTTTTGCATTCATTTCTAGTTCATTTTTGTATAACACAATGTGTTTTCAAGAAAATCACATTTCTTAGGTTTCACATACTTAATCACTCAATTTCATCATCTAGTTGCATTTAAATCATTAAATTTAGACATAATTTCATCATACACACCTTATATTGAGTGAATCACTTGGATTTTGGGTGTGGGATCTATCTCTTTTCATTATGTGAAAGACCCTAATTGAGGAAAAGAGACCTAGCATTCCTAGTCCCAAAAATCTACAATTGATTTTGGTGAACCTACGTTTTGAATGCTTTTTTGAATGATTTGGAGTCCTTCATCCTCATAGATCTACCTTTCATTGATCTTGCATTAGGACTTGCATGAATTCATTCGCATACTAGGTTTCAAATTTTGCATTCATAAAATGTGCATTTAGATTACATTGTTGGCATCTAAATTCATTTAGATTTTATATTCAATTCTGCATTTTTACTTTAGTTCTGCATCATAGCACTCAAGTAACATCAAAATCCATCAATTTTTTTTGAAAAATGTCCATACTGGGACTCATTCACCACCCTGGGCGAATCAGTCCCTTTTGACCCCTAAAACTGCCTTTTATAGAGCTGAAAACCCTATTTTTACACTTTTGTTTGGTGCCATTTCCTAGCTGTATTAGTTGGCTACATTTTTGTAACATGCATTTCATAAAATCTAGCCTAAATTAGCTCATTTCATGCATGGTTTCAATTTAAAGTTTGCATTTACATCTTGTTACATATCATAGTCAATCAATTGTCATCTTTAAAATATGAAAAATTACATTCCTATTTTGCATCTTTGCTTTAGCATTGTTACATTTCAAGTTTATAAGATAATCATTCCATCATTTTTTCATTACAAAGTTCTATAGTTATCATCTTGCATGCTCTCTTTTTAGATCTTATTGCATGTTGTAAGAGGATTTTGTTAAAAGAATACAAATATGAGGTCCTTTCCCCTCTCTTTTTGTTCATCATAGATCCCTCTCCTAGTTCCCCTTTTGTGGATGAGGTTAGTCTAGTGAAAGAAACCTTGAATAAGCATAACAATTAAATTTTTTCTTCTCCTATTTTCTCTCCCACTTGCAAAGAAGAGATTATAGTGTTAGAAGTACCAATTAATGAGAGTTGTAACAATCTGAGTTGTTTCTCTCCTCTTACCTCTCCTATTAGACATAACATTACTAAAGAAGAGGACATCACACTAAGTAATCATGAAAATTGCACAACACAACATAAAGATGAGATCATAGACACATTTATAGGCATTACCTTACCTAGTCTCCATACCCATGATAATCAAACTTGTTTTTCTCCTAATATCCCTCCTTGATGCAAAGAGGATAGGTTGGTGTTAGAAGATATGCCTATTCAAGATCATGAGAACATTTCCCCTACTTTCCCTAATGTCCCTATTATGTGGGAAGATCTATTTGAAAATTATAATGGTCCTTCTCTTGATGCCTCTCCCACTTGTGATGAAGGTACTTTGTAAACTTCAACCTTAGATGAACATATTACAAGCTCTCCTAGTAGGGTAGAACAAGAGAATGAGACCTTAGAAACAACGAATGATTGAATAGAGTCTTCACCTAATATCCCCATTATTAATTATCAAACGCTTTCAACCATTAATAACTCCCTTAGTTGCGATGAAGTTATTTTGGATGAACCAAACCTTAATTGTCATGAACATGTGGTTTGATGTTCTCCTCAGAAATCTCCTTCTAGGGAGGATATTATGACCCAAGACAAAGATAACATTAGAACTAATGATATTATGCCCTTCAAAGACAATCTAGACTCTCACTTGTTACATGATGTTAACATTATTCAACCTCAAGTGAAGGTGGATTAAGGATGACTTGAGGTTGAATAATGTGGATTAAGGATGACTTGAGGTTATTGTCCTTTGATCAAGATCAACAAACCTTCACTCAATGCCAACAATCTCACACTGTAACATACTCCTAAATCATCCTTAATAGACACTTGTCCTCACATGTCACTTGTCGTTGACTCCTTTGGCTAGTCATTAACCTTTCATGAATACATAAGAGCAAGCTTGGGATGTGGATGACATGCCTTAGGTTGGCTCGCATATGACATACTGCCCTTTTTCATGATGTAGCTTCTCGAAAACATGACTTGGCATAGGGCTTTCTGAGTAAGCTCTCATGTTCTCCTTCTTCTACTTTAAAGCAATTACTCATGTAGTACTGGTGTTCATAACCGCTTTAAAGTGGGGGCATACATCACCACTCACATTTCATTGTGTGATTTTCTTTTTCTTCTGATTCCCTCTCTTGGAAACATTAGGTACAATGTTGTTCATGATGAGACATTATAGTTGTCCTCTCTTGGAAACAAGATGAGACTATTTGCACTTATCCTCTCTTGGAGATATTTGGCATGATGTTCCCTAAGATGAGACATTTCACGAACTAAGCAAAATCCCTTTGAACAATACTTACACTATTCCGCATTAACAATGTCTATGAGTGTCAAGCATACGAAGTTTTGCTTACTTCATAGAGCTTGAAATGACATCATCTTCTTTGTGTTTCCTTATTAAAGTTATTAGGAGGTATAACTTTGATATGGTTGAACGGGAAGCCCATTAAAAGGTACGACTTTCCCCATAGCCACCTATGTGTTTGAGTGCATACCAACTAGCATATGTTTCTCACCTTTTGGGATTTCTCACCCCGCAAACAATGAGAAGTTCCATGGCCCCAAAGTGAGTATATTGTGGACTTCTCACCCCACAGATGACCTAAAATTATGTGGCCCCAGAGTGAGTTCATCTCTTCTACCCCATTTTTCTTCTCTTCTAGTTCTTGCCATTGCATGATTTTGTATCATGATGGTTTGACTTAGGATATTTTATCCTAGGGGCTTGGCCACCTCCTTTGATCTTTGTCATTCTTTTTCATCTGCATCTATACATGTGGATCTCTCTTGAATTTCTACTTTAGTGTGAGTTTGAAGCAAGTTCATCCTCTCACTAAATTTGGGGCTAAATGTGTCGTAGAAAAAAAGTAGCCTTTGCTTGACATGCAAATAATTCATGATAAATTAGACTTAATGATGCCTTCATTCAAGTGTTGTGAGGCATTTTATGCATCCACACTAGGCCTTCGACCCTTTCAAATCGAATAAAATGATTTTAACAATGTCTTGTAAAGGTGTTGTAAAGTGTTGTAAGATACTTTCACACTTTTCTAGACTTAATGAACCTATTTCTCCCTAATTCAACATTATAAAATGTGTTTAATAACATTATCACATCAATCTAGAAGGCTTGTAAGATAAACTTAATGTTAAACTAGTGTTGTAATGTGTCTTGCACATTCACATTGGTTTTTGTGCCTTCCTAGGCTATGTGGACCTCATTTTAGTGTTGTAAAGTGTATTTAATCAAAATTTCACATTGATTTCTGTGTCCCAAGCCTTAATTGACATTTACATCACCATTAATAGGCCCCTATTAACCCATATTGTGCATCCTGAGGCTTAAATTGATCAAATACTCGACAAAGTTGCAATTTAAACCTTATTTCCTTATCTCTTGGCTTCCTAGCTATCAAATTGGCTCCTATGGGATCCATTCACCCTGCATGGTGAATCAATCCCATCCAGGTGGGACCCATTCACCATGGGTGGAAAATGAGTCCCATTTGGCCCAATTTTGACCTTTGAGTAGGAAAAAAGTGAAATTTAAGTTTATTATCTCTTCATGTCGGCTTGTGATGAGGAATTAACGAGTAAAATAAGTGAAATGCCCATAAATATAAGTCTTTTAGCCCTAAGTCACATCTCTTATCATTCATTCATCCACCAATCTTCCATCTCAAGTCAAGCAACCTAGGGTTTTATCATTTCAAGTCACCAAGACATCAATTTTCAAACATTCAAGGGAAGATTCTTCATATTTTGCTACAAAATTTAAAAATCAAACATCATGGAAAGGTAATCAACTCCATTATTACATGTTTCGTTACATTCTTTCATCATTTTGGTTTAATTACCTAAAAGGGGTTTGACCAAGGCAAACCCCCATGCCCTAACCCTAACATTTTACCTTCTCTTCTTGTGTGTTTGCACATTTAGGTCTCTTGGAAGCTTGGAAATCATTAGGAATCAAGTTTCAAGGTTTCTCAAGTCTTCTCTTCATTTAACAAGTCAAAATATCAACAAAAACTCATTTTTAGACCCGTAAATCAGAGTTTCGAAAGCGAACACCTATAGAGAATGAAAGTGTAGACTCAGAGCTCTAGATTCCACCTTTGAATAATCAAAAATTCAAAAGTGGACTCATTCATCTGAGTGGCGAATGAGTCCCACTCCAGGGTCAATTTTGAGTTTTATGCATTTTTGGATACCCTTTTGTTAGAAATAGGTTTTGGCTCAGTTTTGCAGAATTGGGACAGTTGATTCACCCAAAATGGTGAATGAGTCCCATCAGGCTTGAAAACTAGCATCAACAACATTTCAAATGTCATTTCCAACCTCCTACAACATTCTCAGGTGCACAGTTTCAGTTTGGTTCATTCCTGTTAAGTTTTGCATTCATTTCTAGTTCATTTCTACATAACACAATGCATTTTCAAACTAGTCACATTTCTTAGATTTCACATACTTAATCAATCAATTTTATCATCTAGTTGCATTTAAATCATTGCATTTAGACATAATTTCATCATACACACCTTAGATTGAGTGAACCACCTAGATTTTGGGTGTGGGATCTATCTCTTTTCATTAGGTGAAAGATCCTAATTGAACCAAAGAGACCTAGCATTCCTAGTCCCAAAAATCTATGGTTCATTGTCAAACATGCAAACAATTGAAGGAGGTTTCAAGAATATTCTAGATAAAATATAAATTATAATTCTTAGTTTTTTTTTTTAAATAATAAGATTGTTTAACATTATTTCTAATAAATACAAATGACATCAATTAAGTACATAATAAGTGTAGATTGTTTCAAATAGTTTATATTAAAATAGTTACACTACCCTTCCTTTTCCTTTTAAATAAATACAGTTTACATTTTTTAAATATGATATGGTTCTACTACTCTAATTATTCTAAGATGAAATTAATTAATCATTTTCATTTTTTTATTTACACCATGAGCTACTCTCAAACCCAATCTTCCATTATGAAGGAATGTTGAATGTTAAAACTTAATATGGTTTCCTATTTTGATTATGCTAATATTTTTAATGGTGGTCATGTTGATACTAACATGAGTGATCAAGAAGACTATTTAATAATTGTGTACATATGGCTAAATATGAAATTACACTTACCACTTGACACACTTTGATTGATGCATTTATGCATTGTGAATCTCCTAATCAATTAGAAAACCTCTTAAAATAAGATGTTAGTGGGATGTCTTCATGGCACATAATTTTTTGAATCTTGTACTGGTGAATTTTTCTAATGGTGTATCCTCCAAACCATCCTCCTCTTCCAACCCTAAACATACCACTTCCATGTGATCGCTATTACAATTAACCTATGTTGTTCTTATTTGAATTCCCACTATCTTTACAACATTTACTCATATATCTTATACTATCCCTCCATCTCAGCCCATGATCAATATTTCTTATAATGTACCCAATCTATTCCTAACTATGTCCTTCGCTCTTACATCACAACCCCAATATACCTCCATTATTTCACATGGTTCCACTACCACTTTGGTCACCATCACCACCTTGGATACAATACTACAAGAATTGGTAAATTGATGAAAGAACACAAGGATATCAAGAATGATTATATTGAATATAATCCTTTGTATAACACATGTTTGTACTTTGAGGTTTGTCACATATCTATTGCATGTGTAATTAATGGCTTCTAGATTTAAATTGTACAATATAAAAGGAGACCCAATTATCTCCATGCGATCTTTTATAACTACACACATTGAGTTTACTAATGATGCCAAGATTTTAAATAATTGCTTCCATCACTCATAAAGGACTATGTTATGTAATAGTTTTATTCATTACCTTTATGTTCCATAAAATACTTTGATGATCTTTCTATAACATTCTTACAAATTTTTGACATAAACACAAGTTTAAAGATCCTTTTGAAGGATTTTCCTACCTAGATGTACACAAAGATGCAAATAACATTTTGGTGGTTATGTTATCTAGTTTCAATGTTTTTGTAGAAAAATAAGCAATGCTTTGATGATGTTGAGTGGCAAATAATAACGTGCATGTTAATATCTTTCCATTTAATAAAGGTTTGTACACAAAATTGAAGAAACTTGAATTCTATCTTTGAGAAACTAATATATTTCAATAGATATCTTATCATCTTAATCATTCAATCCTATTAATAATTAAAATTCAAATAATTGTGGTGAAATAAAATGTGTGTCAAGTTGGTTATACTTCTAGCTTTTCTCTAGACCAAATGAATATAACAAGTTCACCATGAATTTAGAATCCATAGATGGTGTTCTTTTAATCTTGTTGAGTGTGAATTTGATTGCACTTATTTTAGTTTATCTATTGCATCACAACAAATCACTTCTTAGAATATATAACATGATGAAGCATTTTGCAACTTACATTGAGTTAAGGGTCATTGTATTAGTCATTTACGGGTGTAAAAAATAAGATTGTACAAGATCTTATTGATAACATGATCGAAGTCAAAGGCATCAATAACAATAAAAATATTATTTGTTGTACTTGTAACTAGTGGATCGAATATATACTTTGTCATACCCCATTTTATATCACCCTTTTTTATTATGTTACTTAGTCATGCATTTAACTTTTGATCGTAAAAAATTTGAATGATGAGAAAATAGAAATATAAAATAGACATGGAGAGAGGGAGAGAGAAATAGGAGATATAGATATATGGGAAGAGAAAGGGGGAAATAGGTAGAAGAGGGACAAAGAGAGAGACATAGGAAAGGGAGAGAGAGAGAGAGAGATAATAAGAGGGGGGAAAGGGAGAGAAAGCCCTCCCTCTCTATCTATACCTCTCTATATTGCTTGTCTCTGTCACCATATCTCTCTATATCTCCCTCTCCTCCCCTTTTCTATCTCTTTCTCCTCTACCTATGTCTCTCCCTCTCCTCCATATCCACTTTCCTCTGTATCTCAATATCTTTGCCCCTCTCTCTCTCACACACACACTCTCTATGTCTTCCTCTTTATATCCCTGTTTCTCCCTTTCTCTCCCTTTCTGCCTATTGCAAACATAATATGAGCTTGTTTGTAATGGAACCTAAATATCTTCCTGTGAGTTTTGTTTCAGTCATTTTTGGATCCCTATAAGTGGATAGAAAGCTGATTGAAGCTATCACTTCTCCATTGAGACTTTTGTTGCACAAACAAAATCATTTTCTAAATGGCTACCAACTGACCTCATGTATCGTACAAATGTAAGCAAAAAAAACCCAAAAATTTCCCTAATCGACCTTCCACAACTCCTTGGCATACCCATTGCACACCAAGGTGTGATTTCTAGTATATAGATATCTCAGAAGTTTTATATTCATGTCCCTCTTGATTGTGCCTGTTTTGTTTGTTGTACCGCTGTTGACAAATTATTTACTTACCATGTCTAAATATAACTAGATTCTAATAATAATAAAACCTATTTACCCTTCAATAAAAACAAAGCAACAATTTATCTTCATTGCTTTCCTACCAATTTATTAGACGTACCAGCAGGGGTGCCAGGTTTGAAACAATTCCGCCGTATGCTTTTAATTATCATTATACTTCTGTCTCAACTGTAATAGTTTTCTAAATCAATCGTAGGTGCCCTTTATTTCCTAGCGAATAAAATGGAATACCCAGGCATTAAACAGGCAAAAAAAACTGTTCAAATAATTAACCGAAGAGAACGATTGAAGATACTCTTAGTCTTTCCATGTAAATTATACTGATATTCTTGTTCATCACAAGTCCCCACAACTAATAATATTCCGAAAACCAAGGGAGAGAAGGAGAAGCATAAATTATGCGAATGATTCTCCCATCTGGATTAAAGCGATCAGGAGAATGTTACCCGGGCAACACACCCAATCTCACGTACACACCATAAAGCAAAGGCAAAGGATACCTTTGCCCCATTCCTGTCGGCGCTCATACATTTACAGTTGCATTCAATAATGTCAGGAAATCTGACGGCGAAAGCTCGGAATCGTTGGTCCAGAAAAAGGTGACAGAGCTTACTCACTTCTGACGTTATGAATTGCTTTTAAAGGGCAAGTTGACGATTTTAATGGCGTAACGTGGCACACCATAAAATCGTCCATTGCCTTGGGTGGAACAGCAGACAGCATATTGCTGTTGGAACATTTAATATCTCCGCTTTACCATTCACATCAGATTCCTCTCCCGTTTTCAGATGTGATGTTTGGTGCATCCGAATTTACCTTATGGAATATGATTGGAATGCTCTTTGGACATGTCACTTTTTTAAAACTAAGTTGTTATTATATGCCACCTGTGCATCTATTCATAGTTCTGTTCTTCAAACTTACTAGGAATGGACTTAATTAACTTTGGTACCTAAGGATTCATTTATAAGTCTCTCTTTAAATTATTAAATAGATATTTTTTAACGAATGGATTTTATATTAGTTATAAGTCCATTTTGTTGTTTGAGATAAGAGTGTGAATATATATTGATATTTTTGGTTTGAAAGTCAAAGATTGAGGGATATTAATTCTACAAAAGATCAGTGGGACATGATTCTACCCTTATTTTTATATCATATCTTCAAGGATTTAGAAAGTCAAATATTGAGAGATTTCAATTCTACTAAAGATTCATGAGATGATCCTAACCTCATCCTTTATATCATATGTTGAAGGGTTTAGAAAGTCAAAGATTGAGGGATATTAATTCTACTAGAGATCTATGGGACATGATCCTGACCTTATCTTTTATATCATATCTTCAAGGGTTTAGAAAGTCAAAGATCGAGGGATATCAATTCTACTAAAGATTAGTGGGACATAATCCTGACCTCATCCTTTATACCATATCTTCAAGGGTTTAGAAAGTCAAAGATTGAGGGATATCAATTGTACTAAAGATTTGTGGGACATGATCCCGACCTCATCCTTTATATCATATCTTCAAGGTTTTAGAAAGTCAAAGATTGAGGGATATCAATTCTACTAAAGATCTATGGGACATGATCCCAACCTCATCCTTTATATCATATCTTCAAGGGTTTAGAAAGTTAAAGATTAAGGGATATCAATTCTACTAAAAATCCACGGGACATGATCTCAGCCTCATCCTTTATATCATGTCTTCAAGAGTTTAGAAAGTCAAATATTGAGGGATATCAACTCTACTAAAGATCCGTGGGGCATGATCCCAACCTAATCCCTTATATCATATCTTCAAGGGTTTAAACCTCAGTGGATGACGTAATCAAGGAACATATCATCTAACTCCTAATATATTATTTTAATTCAAATAATTTTTATTTTTCCCATTTATCATTGATATTTATTTTTATATTGATATTTTTATTTTTTATACTTTTTGTATGTTCAATTGAAACTATCACTTTCTATGTTATTATCTGTTTATCTCTAAATGAAATATTTTGAAACTATTGAAATCCAAATTCTAAAAATAAGTGTACATTAGAAATATTTTTTACTGATTATTAATAAAAAAATATAGTTTGAATATGGGATATTTGTTGATTTTTCTATATTTTTATATTGAACAAAATAAATTCATATTAATGTATAAGATAAATTGCAATATATTATAAATATAATTGTTCACCCATCTCAAATCTACATATAAGCATTGAAAATTTTCTCTTCATATTATCATGTTACATATATTTAGTAAAATATGTATTGAACCTTCATGATAGATCAATGTAAATATTCAAAAAAAGATATTTAAAACACTAAAAAAAGTAAAGGTTTTTCTCTATCATTCTTAATTGAGGCATTGCCTTAATATTGAAACCATATTGATAAATGTCCAAAAAAAGATTATTTTCTCATTTATCTTATATGTTGTATACATATCTCTATTTTGAATCAAACCTATATCTCTTCTATAAAATAATAATATCTTCATTATTAAACACACTTAGAAATAAACAAATATATTTTTGAACTATAGCCATTTTTAGAGCCATCTTTGAGAGAATTTAGGCATTTTGTATCCATTTCATCCATTTCTCCATTAAAGCATCACTTCAAAGTTTTTTTCAACAATGGGATTAGGAAGGGTTGATCATTCCACATTAATTCAACACCAATCCCCTAATGGAATCAATTTTTCAAGTGTAGTTAGGTTTCCTTTTATCAAATTGCTTTCAATTTCATCTTTAATGGTTTTCTAATTAGTTTTTCAAAGATTTCATTGGGAATATGAGTTGAGTAGGATAAATGCTTGATTTAATTGTGTATTTCAATCATGTTTAGCTTTCTCATAATTCATGTTCACATATTTGGCACACCCAGTGGGGCCTCATCCATCAATTTAACAAAAAAATCTTGAGAATTTCGTGTTTGCAGGAACCAAAGGCAAGTCAACTCGTTTCAAGCCAAATTCTTGCACTTGTTGTAGAGCCATGCACTTGTAGCATTGGAATGCATTTGTAGCATTGACACACACCTGTTTTCCCAATGCATTTGATCTTTCTAGTTTTTTTGTGTAGGTTTACCAGAGCAATGCACTTGTTTTTTGATAGAATAACACACTTGTCTTGAGCTAGATCAATGCACTTGTCAATAAAACTCCAGCATACTTTTCTAATAGAGCCACACACTTGTAGATAAACTAGAGAGGAAAAATTTAAGTTTAATATGAATTTTCAATATGCTTTGATTTTTAACCCTAATTATTTCTTGATTTGTGTTTGCTAGTTTAAGTACTAACAACTTGCAAGATTAGATTGGAACATTAAAGCATGGATGGAAGCAAAAAGTGTTCATCAACACTTGTCTAATTTTTCAAATTATTTTTAAATACTAATGAGAAGTATGACCTAAGAGCACTTTATTTTTATGTTTTAGCTAAATCAAACTTCATTTTGGGTTTAAAAATCAACTTCACTTCAATTTGGGCTTATAAATGAACAATTTATCTTGCTTTTTCAAGTTGGAATAAAATTGAACCAAACAACCTCACTTTATTTTGGGATGTAAAATTGAACAAGAAAAAATTAACACTTAGCTTGGTGCTTTAAAATTAACCTCAAATTTATCCTTAGTACACTAAAATGAACAAGTATTTTCTTTTCTTTCTTTGTTTGGCAAACTAGCAATGCGTATCCTCTTCACTTGTGCTTCATGCGATCTTGGGTGAAGAGAAACACTCTCAAAGTTTGTACTTTGTTCTTGAGTCACCCAAGGATTGCTATGTATCCTCTCCCCTTGTGGTTCACGTGATCCTGGGTGAAGTTAAATAGCATTCCTTCTTTTATTTTAGTAGGATTCCTTCCTTGAGACACATCCCACAATGGAGAACTCAAGGCAACCTCAAAGCACACTTTTAAGTGGGCCATATTAAAGGGTGTGGAAATTAAAGTAAGACTAGCACTTATCTACAGACGTTATACCTTATGTGTCAAAACATAGGGAAAATGTATAGGTTGCTCAAAGGGTGATTAGAGACTTTAGTATCTCGTGTCTAAAGTATACATCTGGTGTTCACTGAGTCATTACAAAGCTTTGTATTTAAAAGCCAAGCCAAGTTTTCTGAAACATCTCTTGGGAAGGTGCCAATGGATAGTTGCTCATTCCATGAAGATATTCATCATGCATTCATTGCTTGTTGAGGTGAAAAACACCTTGTTAGGATATTTTTTCCTTTCAAGGTAAGAGGTGTATTGTGTATGCATGCATACTCTACTCATCCATTCAAGCTAGGTATTTTTTTGTGTCGAACCGACTTGAGACATGTACCCGCTTGACTACTAGAAATGTGCTTGATTGATGGTGTTTAAAAATTTCCTTAGTAAGATTAATAGGAGAAAGCTTGTGAAATATCCCCCTCAGCTATTGAGTTAGTAAACAAATTGCTTGTCATTTTCAAACTCAAAACAAACATCAACTGGTTATGATTGAAATTTTAAACCCCTTGATAATAAATGAGTGCACTTAAAGGATGCCATACTACTGCATGCACCTAAATAATATTTTGTTTTGATCAAAAGAATATATATTATTTTTCTTCCTAGTATCTTTTCCCATATCTTTACTCATTATTTCAAAGTAAGCCTAGGGAACTATGATTTAGCATCTTTCTTTTTACAAATTTTGAGCTCTTGTGGAAAACAATTTGCTTTGTTATAGACATTTTAATCTTAAAACACTTCATAATTAAGACTTTTATGCGGTAAAAAAAATTCATGATTAAATCAAATTTTAAGAATTGAACCCACAAAGAAGGTTTCCCTTGGTTACTTGATCTCAAACAACAAGGACAAAGAAAGAAATTCATACTTGTTTTTATCAAAACAATTTTGGGTATCCCACATCAAAACATCATCAAAATCATTTGGTTAAAACACTCAAAAGGAAATGCATGTTACTCAACACCTTGGTCTTGTTACAAGTTCCTCTTAGGTCTAACATTAGGATCAATCAAACTAAAAATCAACCATAACATTGACATCAAACATCAAACCATTCAACTTTCCATCTTACAAACAACTCAAAATTTTGGAAAATAAATTCCCTAGACTAAGTTTTCATCAAACATCATCTAGTTTAGCTACATGTTTGGAAACATATCTCTTTTCATACGTCTAGTTGGATTACCACACATCCTTTTCGACACACTTATCTTAGGGTCATAAGTCAACTTCTAATATTTGTAAGTTCATTAGCATCTTCATCAAACACACATCAAAACTTGAGTCTAGATTTGTTCAAAATTGAGAGTTCCATATCATTCACATCACTCACCCCTTCATCACATCATTCACATCATCATTGATCCTAATTCCTTTAGAGGTTCTATTTTAGGAAAATTTGAATCAACCCAATAGTTTACACAATAGAAATCACATCATACCACACTAAAGGTTGATACAAGTTTCATGATAACAACAAGATCACAACACAAGAGAAACATGGAACAAAACCCAGAATTACTATATTATGGTTCAGGAAAATTGGAGCAATAAAAATTAACAATCATATGCATATTAAATAACCCAAAAATAAAAATGAAGAATAACACAAAAGAGATCAACACATAAATTTAACGTGGTTCACCCAATATGGGCTACATCCACAAAAACTCAGCCACCCAATGATTTTATTATCTAATGCAAAGCAGATTACAATCTCATGAATCCAATACCACAACATACATCCTAGCCGCTATAACAAGCCTTTTTGGAAGCTTCTAGAATTAGGGTTTTACAAAGTCATTTTTCCACATGACGTGTTAGCGAAAAAATCTTTACGTGTTAACAAGGAAAAACCTTGACGTGTTAACATAAAAGAAATTACAAGTGTATAGTATTTGCATGATCAATGGCTACATACCAACACTTACGTATCATGAGTAACACAAATGAATGAATAATTCATTGGAATAAATGAGTTTAATCCTCATAACTACACTACACAATCTACCACAACCATCTCAAACTTCACAAGATACAAGGGTTCACATAGAAGATATTACTACTACACAATCTACCTATAAAAAAATGACTTTTTGGTCTCCTTCAACCTTGTTTTTACTAAATATCTCAAGCTCCTTTCACATGGACATCACTAGCTCACTGTCTTTCAAAATGTGGAGCTCACTAGCTCCCAAAAATATGGGCTTATATGCAAATAGAAATCTGCAACAATGGAGTCTTCAAATACTCTCTTCAATTTGGCAACATCTCCCCATCTCACATACAAAAACTCCCAAAGACCTGTTCCCATATAACAAGGCCTTAATATATAGATTTTTGAATGAGAAAAACCACTATGGTTTTCCAAAAACACAAGAAAAATACCTCCTTAGAAAACCCCCACCCCATTTGGAGAAATAATCATAAAATAATAAAATTATTCAATGCTCACATGGCCTTCACATGGGCACCTTAGCCATGTCCAATAAAATTTGGTCAATTCTAGCATCTTCACTGATCTTCAACAACCCCAATGACTCCAAATATGTGTTAGAAGAATGAAGAAGAAACCCTCCAGTGTGTTTTCATTGATGCCAACATTGTTTGATTGATAGCTTTTTATCTAATCCAATAAATAGTGTTTGTGTTACCTTGATCTAATAATTTTGTCTAAAATTTCTCATGTTAGAAGATCGACCTATGCAGTTTTAGTATGTTATTGAGGACTAATAAGTGCATCTATGAACAATATTTTAGTGATTTTGGTTGTACACATTGAAAGATATAAATAGCTGAAGTCCGACATACAATTTTCTGCTTATAACTATGCAGAGTAGTATGAGTTGTTTGGTCCACATTCCTCCGCTATTTTAATTCAGTCTTTACATTTTTGGGAGATGGTTTATAGGTGTGAGGACTACACATATTCCTAATGGTACACACTCATATGATCATATAGTCAATTGATGCTAGTCAGTTTGGCCTATGCTATGATCAAATCTTTCTTTCGGTTGACCTTATACTTAAGTGTGTGGTACATGACGATTAATATGATTTGTAGATGTCAAAGAGATCTTTTTTCAGGTCTATGTTGACCTAAATCATGCCTTACATGTTTTGGTTTGAGTGCAAAGAAGTTTTGTTTCAAGTTTTGAATCGACAATTAATTTTGAATTAAGTATGTGCACATCTAATTAGGCCGACCTAATTGATGTATTCAGATGTGATAGGATATATATGTAACATTCTTGTGTTGTACATAATTAATAAAAGAATAGAAGAAGAGGTGTGGTAGTCTGATATAGTGTGAACTTATGGATTTGTATGTAAAATATTAGTATCAAGGCAGAATTACAGTGCATGTTGAGAGACTGCATAGTAGAGTAGGATTTTGCATTTTAGAGCTTCATTGTAACTAAATTCAACACATAGAAGGTGTATTCCATCAGTTCACTTCTTGGCAATGAGCCACACTCTATTTTGTAATTATTTCAGGCTGTGAGCCTTTCAAGAACAATGTGTCCTAGTAGTGAGGCCCTGTAATATCTTGTAACCGGTTATAATATATTGTGAGCTAATCCTCGTTGTGGGTTTTCCCTTTTGGGTTTTCCATGTAAAAATCCTAGTGCTTATGTTTCATGTGGTGTTGTGATCTCTTTCATGTCTTCATTCATAATTGGAGTTAGATATGTTATAATTATTGGATGGTTTATAGATAAATGGTTTAATAGAATACTGATTCAACCTCCCCCCTCTTAGTATTCTGGGTGTTCAACAATTGGTATTAGAGCTTGGTTCCTCTTAAGATGATTGCATGATTGACAAGGGAGAAATTATTGTTGCTCTTGAAGATCTTGATGGAGTTGAAAGTGAGAAAGAAAATCTAAAGGAGAACCAAAAAGAAGAAAATGAATGCATCAAAAAGTTAAGAGAGCAAATCAAGAAGTTCAAAGAAAGACATAGAGATGTCAGTGATTAGTTGAAGAAAGAAAATGAGGATATCACCGGACTAAAGTGCAAGTGGAAGAAAATAAGAGAATTGAGGACTATCAAAAAGATAAGATTCGAACCAAGACTAATGAATGCATAAAGCTTGAACAAGAAGTGGTAACTCTAAGATTAGATTTGAAGGAAGCAAGGGCTCATGAAGACAAATTCAAAACAACTTCTATAAAGCTAGATGAACTGATTGTAGGGAAAAAACCTTCTAAGGATAAAAGTGGTTTGGGGCTTGAAGAAGGACAAAGTTCAAAGGAAAATTAGACCCCTAACAAGGCTGGAAATGAAAGGAAGATTCAAGTCAATGGTAGATAGATCAAAGATCAAAGAAGCAATACTGGAAGGACTTCTATCAAACAACCTAATGCTCAAAGGTACCCATATTTTAATGGCATTTGTTTCTCATGTAATAAAATTGGTCATAGGGAAACATAACATAGAAGTAGAATGAATTAGAATGTTGGATTCTTTTCTAGACAATGTTTGCATGCAAGAAACCTGGACATAAAGCTATTGAGTGAAAAATTCAAATGATGATGAATAGATTCAATACTAGTAGAATGGTTCAATCCTTTCATGGTTACTGCTATACATGTAATGCATTTGCACATAACGCTAACTAGTGTAGATCAAGGATGAATATAAATCTGTTTGGTTAGAAAAATGTTGTGTGTTACACCTCCAACAAACCTAGACATATTTCAAGATTCTCTAGAAGTAAAAATGGAAGGAAGTCTAATCTGGAACAAAGGCATAAATATGTGAATAAAGTTTCAATTCTACTAAAGTTAAGAAGGAAATGGAGAAGATTTGGAAGAAAAGGGAAGAACTTGAGAACAAGGATGAACCAAACACATATGTACCTCCATCTGGTGTAGATGATTCTTCTAAAAACTAAATCCAATCATGGGTTTAGGTGGAGCAATTAGAGAGAGAAATTACAAACCCCTGGATGTATGAGGTGTCAAGTAATGGCATGAAGATATGTGATGTAAAATGAAATTTTGAAGGATTTGAAAAATATTTTGGTAGAAAATACATAAATTTGAAGAATTGTGGAGCATTTTAGGGTTTATAGTGTATTCATGAGGTGTTTATCAACTTTTTAGAGATTGTATGCAATAAATGCTAATTTAGGGAAGAACAGTAGAGTATAAAGTGAAATTATAATTCATGTTAAATCACTTTTACACATTTTGAAGAAAGTAGAGCAAGTTGGAGGATATTTGAAGGTGTTTCAAAGTACCTGGTATCAAATCCTAGTTTTCGTTGAGCATGAAAAAGATACTCATCACTATCTATACTTTGTGGTTTTGCATTGGAAGTAATTTCTTAGGAATTTGAAATAAAATTGAGGGAGAAATGGCTACACCAACCGTGGTTGATATTTCTAAGAGACCTAGATCGAAGTTCAAAAGGTTTTCATGAAAGGATTTCGACATTGACCATATTAGTGAATTTTCAAATACTCCAATTAAGGTCTTGCCCATCGAGGATACAAGAATATACATACATGGGAAATTGGAATCTGAGTATGATCATCAAGTACTCAAGAATCAATAGTTAAAGGAGATAACTGGAGATAAGTTAGTGAAGCCAGAGTATGAAAACCTAATACGTAAGAAGCTAGATGTTTGGAACTGGTTCCTCGACTTTAGCAGTGAATTGGATGCAATGTATGTGAGGATAGCCCTAAGTAGATTACATGATAAATTTGTGTGGACAAATATGCTCAAACTGATTTCTAAGGATTTGATCAAAGCGGTGATTAGACTTTATGACATTAGACCCGTACCAGTGCTAAAATCTATGAAGAATGATGTGGTTATGAAATTAACTGGTACCACATATGATAGGAGAGCATTGACCACCAAAACTATTACTCACCCTACTATGAATTATGCATCAATCATGATAGGTCACAAGATCTACTTCAACAATAGTGAAAATTTTGTGTCTGCAACTACAATCTATGTCGCACATGACATGGTGGTGAATGGGAAGGACTATGATTTGTGTGAGTTTATTTTGCAACAACTTCTAAAGAAATTGAGCTAGACCAAGTCAAAGAAATATCCCTTCAAGTTTAAAACATTGATATTTTGCTTGCTACTTTACTTTCTGAGAGAGCTACCCAAAAATAAAAACATTGTGTGGGACACAAGCAGATCGATAGCATATCAAATATTTTATTATTTGAACATTGGAGATTTTAAAGTGCAAGATGATGCTCTGATTGCATCTTTTACAATATTTCAAAATAACATGCATGAGAGAGATAATTCCAAGAAGTTTGGTAGAAAAATATGCAAAAGATATAACTTTTCTAGTATCCACTAATGACTACATTGTAGAGGCAGTTGAACCCATAACACTATGGATAGAGCCTCTAGGGTATGATATTGATGATAAAATAACCGAGGGCCTCATTGAAATATTGCTAAATAGCCCCAAGGACCCCTCTTAGCCCAGGCATGGCACATATGAAGAGAAGTCATCTAACATGTTTTTGGAAACTTCAACACCTAAAAGAGCTAAAAGGGTATCCAAACTTGAGTTGAGCAATACTTTGCACTACATGCAATTTCAAAGGATGATGTTGATAGGTTGAGAGAAGTTGTAGCAGAGAAGAGGGACAAAGTAGTTGGAGAGCCCTCCAGATCTAGAAGATCGGGAAGATCATCTTCCACCACTACCTCTGCATTGCCAACAACATCTGGTGTAGCTACAAAAAAAGAAAAGAAGGTGAAGCCTAGCACTCCAATAGATGTTAATGTACATGGTTCCTCTAGACCCAATACCTAGACCTCTAAGAGGAAGAATGAACCTCTGATAGCACCTCCTACTACTTCTGAAAGAAGAAAGACACAATAGAAAAGTAGGGAAAATAATATAAGTGATGTTGTAGAAGAGGAAATTGAACTTGGATTGGAAGAAGAAGTTCAATTGAAAAGAAAGAGGAGAAGTAGTGTTTCCACTAGCTATGAAGGTGCCTCACAAGAGGTTGGTCCTGAGGTCAAGAAGGCTAAAGGAAAATTGTGGAATCATTTGAAGAAGAGGAGATAGAGAAGGAAAAGAATGCTTTCACAATACATGTGCATGAGAAAAAGATCAATGAAGGCACATCAAAGCTTGAGGAGGAAAAGCCCAAGTCTCCTTTGGTAAGAGACCACTCCCCTTTGAGATTGGAACCTCTAGTAAATAATATGATAGAATCTGATGATTTTCTAGCTATAGCTCAATTATATGATGAAGTTAATGAAGAGGATAAAGAAACAATTGTAAATGCTTTCATTCAATATATGATTATTTTTTATGAGAGTATGGAAGATATAATGAAGGTAACTGATAATGTACATGGAAACAACTACTACGAAGAAGGCATGAAGTTTTAAATGTTGAAGACAAGATTAAAACTAATGCAATGAATAAGTTTGGATCCTCCTTGTCTGAGGATGATTAGGCTATCATGCTAGAAGAATATACTTAAAGGTTTAGATTCAAACAAAGAATCACTATTCACATGACAAGGGAAAAGGACTACTCAAAAAAGTTAAGGCAAGAGACTTTTGATATAGTGAGAGAAATGGCAAAGAGAATTGGGATGAGTGTTGTTTCTTCATCTCATACAACTTAAGTACAGGAGCTTGTTAAAGACAAAGGCATTGATATAAAAGAGATTTATGATACATCTACTCCTTTTGAAGACACAAAAAATATAACTAGAGAAAGTGTTGAAGATCAAAATAGGAATGATGCCAATGATAATCTGGAAGAACATCATGAAAGTACTAAAAATGAAGGTAAAGAAGATAAAAATGAGGGAGAAGAAAGAAAAAATGAAAAGAGTGATGATAGAAAGGATGATGAGGAAAAAAGGAAAATAAAAATAAAGTCAAATCAACAAAACCTTCCTTTGGAGAGGAAGAAGAGGAAAAAAAAGAAGATAAAGAAGAAACAAAGGTTGGAAGAAGTGAAGAAGAATCACCAAAGACCATTGAGCCATCAGATCCATCCAGAGAATCATCCGGAAATACTCTCAAGGGTCTTTTGCTAAGGAACATAAGGATTTATCCCATGATTCCACCTCAACTGATTCAACTCCCATTACATCAAGGCTGTGTGGATCTAAATAAGATCTCACCTATTTAGAGGATGGAGCTTGGAGATCCCTCTCATGCCTTCAAAATAAAGGAGATTATTGAAACTCATCAGAAAGGCATTGAACTGGTAAATGATGCCATCAAGAGTTCATAGGATACTACCCCCAATGCTATAGTTGATGAATCCTTAAACCTTATTGAGAACTTAATTTTTTTGGTTGATTCACTCAAAGAGTACACCTCTAGCCTAAAGGAGTAGACTGAAAAAAAGATAGAGTCAAGGATTTTGGAGGAAAGGTTATTGGTATTGCAGGATGAATGTGCAACTACACACAATAAGGTAATGCAATGTTTAAAGGAGGTAAGGGAATGTGAAGAGGAAGCCCATATATTATTTGTGTATTGCATGTAGTGGCCGAATGCCACTTGAGGTATTAAAGAATTAATGGAATCAATAGAGTCACAACTTGCCAATGCCTCTAGAGCCTACAAAGTTACAAAATACAGAGACTATGCTTCTTGGACTTCTATTTTAGAACTGCATAATAATTTTTTCACTTTGCAAAGGAAAAAATAGGATGTTATAAGGTGGTTTGGACAGCTTGGAGATCTGGTGAAGTCCAAACACATCCTAGTATCAATTTCCCTAGTAGATGCAAATAAACTTATAAAAATAAATCTTAATCTATCTACTCAGAAGAAGGAGAGGAGAGACTGGCAGAGTTGGAATCAATGCATAAAATGCTTGTTAGAGTGAAGGGGGTCTGGGATGACAAAAAACCTATTTAGAAAGCCATTCTCAAGGAATTAGAAGGTGCCCCTAGTTCCGGTTAAATGTTCCTTACATTTTTTTTCCTTTTTTATTTTAGTTCCTTTTCTTTTTGTAAGTTTATCACTGGAACACCCTTTGCCCTTGATGTCAAAGGGGGAGAAGTTTTGGAACTTTAAGGGGAGAGGTTTTTAAGTTTTGGGACAAGTTGTGGAGAAACTTTGGTGTATATTTGAAAGGGGGAGTTCGCACAGTTTGAGCTCACAATTTTGAAGATTCATTTATGGCACATGTTGCCATCAATGAAAAACTGGGAGATTGTTGAAAGAATGGAGAAGAAACCCTCTGGTGTGTTGTCATTGATGCCAACATTGTTTGATTCACAGTTTTGTCTAATTCAATAAAGTGTTTATGTTACCTTGATCCAGTAATTTGGCTAGGAATTGCTCACGTTAGAAGATCGGCCTATGCAATTTTAGTATGTTATTTAGGACTATTAAGTACATTTGTGAATAATTTTTTAGTGATTTTGGTTGTACACATTGAAAGATATAAATAATTGAAGTTCGACATATAGTTTTCTACTTATAATTGTGCAGAGTATTATGAGTTGTTTGATCCACATTCCTCTACCATTTTGATTCAGTCTTTACATTTTTGGAAGATGGTTTACAAGTGTCAACACTACACATGTTCCAAATGGCACACACTCATATGTTCATATAGTTGATTGATGTTAGTTAGTTTGGCCTATTCAGTGATCAAATCTTTCTTCTGGTTGACTTTTACTTAAGTGTGTGGTATGAAGATTAATATGATTTGTAGATTTCAAAGAGATCTTTTTTTAGGTTTGTGTCGACCTAAATCATGCCTTGTATGTTTTGGTTTGAGAGAAAGAAGTTTTGTTTCAATTTTTGAACTAACAACTAATTTTGACTTAAGTATGTGCACATCTAATTAGGCTGACCTAATTGATGCATGCAGATGTGGTAGGATATATATGTAACATTCTTGTGTTGTGTGTAATAAAATAATAGAAGAAGAGGTGTGGTAGTCTGATATAGTGTAGACTTATGAATTTGTATGTAAAAGATTAGTATCAAAGAAGAATTGTAGTGTATGTTGAGTGACTACAATGCAGAGCAAGAATTTACATTTCAAAGCTTCATTCGAACTAAATTTAGCACATGGAAGGTGTATTCCATCAGTTGACTTCTTGACAGTGAGCCACACTCTATTTTGTAATCATTTTAGGCTATGATCCTTTCAAGGATAGTGTGTCTTGGCAGTGAGCCCTTTTAATATCTTATAACCAATTATAATTTAATGTGAGCTAATCCTCACCGTGGTTTTTCCCTTTTGAGTTTTCCACATAAAAATCCTGGTGTTTATGTGTTATGTGATGTTGTGATCTCTTTCATGTCTTCATTCATAATTATAGTTAAATATGTTATAATTATTGGATGGTTTATAGCCAAATGGTTTAATAGAATACCAATTCATCCCCCCTTCACTCTCAGTATTTTGGGTGTTTAACAATATTAACATGCACCAACATGCATCACTTGTGGCACAAACATGCAAATACATGCAAGGCATGCAATTGAACATGCAAGCATATGCACCCCAAGTGGTCCACACCTAGAAATGGATGCCCCAAAGAGATTATTCTAATTTAAATGGCTTGGAAACATTTATCTTAGCATATTTTCTCCAAAAATAGCATTTACATATCACCACAAAGAAAAATCACATTATTGCAAATTAAAATATTTATTTTTGACACACCTTAGCCCTTATTGAAAACAACAAGAATAAAATAGCAATATTTTTTGGTGATGCAAGATTACTAGTACCCCTAGATGCTCCCGCATCAATAAATTTTGATGGGGCCTCTAGAAGAAACCTTGAGATCTCTAGTGTGAGGTGTGTTGTTTGTAGATCTAATAGGAAATTAATTGTTGTTGCTTAAAAAAACTTTAGATGGGTACAAATAATGAAGCTAAAATAGAGGACCTTATATTAAGATTAGATCTAGCTCTTAAAGAGGGCTTTCAAAATATTATAATAGATGGTGGTTCAATGTTGATAAAATTAATTCTTTGAAAATTGGCTTATATGATGTAAAACAACTAAGGATTCCTTTGAGAAATTTGATTATTATGAGTGTCTCCATTGCTTTAGGGAGGCAAATGGATTAGTAAACCGTCTTGGAAATAAAGCTATTGATATTGATAAAGGTTAATTTGGAAATCTTAAAGTGAAGCCATCGTCACCTATTTTTCCTACAAAGCCTTCTGCGTTTTTGGAAGCCATAAAGTTCCCTTTGACTTGTACTTACGCAGAGCGTGTGTTATCCATACTTGGCAGTTTCTCCTTGCAACTCTAGCCAATTATGTGGATGTGGCCTCCATTTACCACATCCTTGTTGTGACTACTAATGGGTTTTACTTTTAAAATTTGTGTTTTCTATTGCATCATGTTTGTACTTGGATTCCTCCCAAGTACTTGTCTCTTGTGCCTCTATTTTCCTTCTTTTGGTGGATTTGTGCGGCGCCTCTCTCTTCCATTTGGCTTTCCACTTGGCAAAAGTTTCCGTCTTCTTTGTGCCTTCCACAAAATTTCTTTATTTCTACATGGATTTGGCTTGCATTTTCCTATTGGCACAAGTACCTTAGTTCAAATTCATAGATTTGGCTTGTGCCTCTCTGATGAAAAAGGTACTTCAGTTTGTTTCCAAGATTCTGAGCATGTGACATATTATCTCTCGCCATGATTTAGATCTTTCCTTAGTAGATTTGAAGAAATTTGGGCAGCCCTTGTCCTACTTTGTCTTTGCTGGTTGGTTGAGTGGTGGGCGATGGACTTTCAGTGGAGGATTCCTCTTCCCATTTGTTTCGGGGAGTGTAGAGATGAGTTTCCATTCAACAGAGAGAAGCTTGGTCATGCTTTCTTTTTCCCTCGTGTCTCGGTGGAAGAAGCAATTCGTGCTATGGTGGGAACTGGGCCATGACTGGTTGGCTCGAATTAACAATGATTTGTTCTCATAAGTGGCTTCTGTGTTCTTATCAAATTGCATGGACATTCTGCATAACAAGGAAATGGTAAAATTGTTGGCTGGTAACTACATTCAACCTTTCATATTTTGGTTTCTTCTCTAGATTCTGTGCTGGATTATTATAGTTTGGCTCTCGGTTCGGCTCTAGTGGGTGGTGTCTTTGCTAAAGATGACCCAACTTCTACTTCTGCTACTTCTTTGGCCTATCAATTATGAAGTGTGGCCTCATCTGTGATTCTCCTATTGAGTCTTTTCTCAATATGGATCATTTTAGGGAGAAGATTGATTGATGAGTAGGAGATATTTTTTACAGCATGTCAAATTGTGATATCAATATCAAGATTCAATCATGTAGTTTTACGAGTCAAACCCATTGACCCATGCTTCACAAACAGTGGTTCACAAGAACCCATCTCTGATGACAATGGTTGATACCTTGATTTTATTTAATTCTCTTCATATTTTTCTCAAACATGTGGAAAGACTCCACCTTCCTCTCTTCTCTTCCTACAATAGTTGATGGGGTTGATGGTGTTAGCTCTAGTGACAGCTATGAAGGTTGATTTTGTTGCTTCTCTTCTTCTATGTAGTTTTTCTCCTCTGTAACTACTGTCATCCAATTTATAGATGTTGTCGTAAACTTTTTTCTTAATATAAATAGATAATGGCCTTGACACTTTTCATCGAGGAAAAAACAAATCTGTTAAATTTTTTATCAACATGATATAAATCTAAAGCAAAACTTCAAAGATGGTTTAATATAACAAATACCATACACGCTAAAATCAAGATACTATGAATATACTCTAATTCAACATGAACCACGTAATAACATTATAGCTCATATATAATAGATATAATCTTTTAAAAAACATATAAAAACCAATGGAAGAGTTGCAATTTCCAAATGAAGCCATGCAAATATAGTCGAACAAGTGATCGATAGACATTAACTTATTTGCTATCTGAAAAAGAAAACATAATAGTAACATATAAGTCTTCAATGAAAAATTAAAAACAACATTACAAATCTTAATTGATAGTCTGGTGGTGGCAATTAACAGAATAGCATGCCAAATAGCAACTGCAATCCCAAAAAAGAAATTTTTACCTAGTTCCAAAGATATTCATTAAAATAAAAGCATCATTCTCCAAGCCTTTAAACTACTTCTACCTTCCCTGTAATGGTGCACCCATACATGGTCTGTAATCTGCTTTGATCTGTTGCACACAGTTCATTCATTCAAGATTACCTTCAAGCCAAGAGAGGGAAATTAGGTAATCCGTCAAAATTCCCTCACATGGATCGATTCCACTTCCATTCATGACTGGTACTAGGAGTGACATTGTAGACTGCAAAGTGGAAAGAATTTTCGTTAATACTGTCAGGCGCTAAATGATGTCCCCAGAAAAAGTAAGCTAGGAAAAGATATACTAAATTTCTTTTAGAGTTTGTTCTTGTCCTTGGTAAATACCTTGGTCTGATCACGTAGAGAGCCAATAGCTCAAGTGAAGAATTGACTTATGTGGCATCCTCTCATAAATTTGACCACCTATTCCTCCTACATTAATAATACCATCTACCCTTAACATATCACTCTCTTGGATGATACTCCCTTCAAACCCCAGTTCGCTTATCATATCACAATTTAACTAGGACGTTACCCATGATGGACATATGTAGTTTTCTAGCAGTGTTATAACTTTATCCACCTCTGAAGGCATGATTGTGGGAGCGTTAAGTGCGAAGCTAGAGTCAACAAGAGTGTGTGGTGGCATTGGTATTTGTCTAATAACTAATATTATGGATAACTTTGACACTAGAGAAGCTATGTGAATTGCCTTTGAAGTCAGGAAAGTTGTCTTCATCACTAGGGAGATGAGATATCCATGGCGGTGGTTGTGTCATTTGGTTGTCTAAGTTGAGTTGAAACTTTGAAGGTGCTATTAATTTTCATTCTTTAGCTGAATTTATTTGGAGATCACTTTTTTTCTTAATATATGAATGTTGATTGGGTCTTCTTTCTTGGTATTAGCATGTCTAAAATCCCAATACATACTTTCTATAGTTTATGTTTGAAAATTATCTTATTATTATTTTATTGAAATTAGAATCATTTGCTTAGCAAAACCATAGAACATGCATGCAATGACATGCAACCCATGGATCATTTGCACAACTACAAACAACTACACAACCAAATTATCTAAACTAGAATCTCAATCTCCATTTATTTGTGTTTCCATTCACTGTTACTAAAAACAAGATCAACTATATGTTAAATCTTCCACTTAAACAAGCATTAATATCACAAGGAAGGAGAACCCTCATATAGCCAAAACTAATATTTGATATAAATGGAAGGGAATTTTATTGTGCACTTTGAGTACTATAAACTTCAAAGATAAAGTTAGAGTACTAAATGAAAGGAACTCTACCGATAAAGAGGAAGCACACATTTCCTACATTAATCCTATGATAAAAGAAATGCAAGTAAGTTTAGTTTAAAAGAAATATTACTAAAAAAACATAACATGAGACCCTAGGAAAACCCTTTTGGGATAAAACCTAGCCTTCAAAATCACACCCAACATATTATTCAACAAAAAAAATAGTTACAATACATTCATAGACAATTAATGCTTTATTAGGAGAAAGAGGAGATTGCCACTAGTTTTTGGAGTTAATCCAATAGCATATTTCCTATCTCTAACACATTCTTTGCAACTTGTGAATAATTTAGTAGCATGTTAGACATATATCCATAGCCACACCACAATGTTATAAGTATGAATAGTAAGAGATCAATTGTGGATGAAATCTAACAACATATCCCTTAGAAAGCAACAAGTCTATATCATTTTCATTTTAAGTATCCAATATATAGCTAAACTCATAACAAAAAACCATAATTGATTTCTAAATCCATGTGATAAAACCATGGGAATTTTTTGGTGCTAAAATCATAGAAAAAATCTAACCCCCCACAAAGCATGGTAAAATCACAAATAAAATTGGAAACATCTCTTGTCTAAACCTCTGTCAAATTAGAGTGTGACAATTTGGACTAAGTCATCTTTTAGACGGATTCTCATGCATGTTATACTTGAACCAAAGATCCTCCTTGATGTTTTTCTAGCCCAAAATGTTGAACACCCAAAATACTGAGAAGGGGGGGGTGAATCAATATTTTATTAAATCATTTGATCATAATCCATCCAATTAACAAAACATATCTAACTACAACAATGAATGAAAAAATGAAACAATCACAAGATCACATGAGATAAGAACACTAGTACTTTAATGTGGAAACCCAAAAAGGGAAAAACCATAGTGAGAATTAGTTCACAATATATTATAACTAGTTAAAAATTATTATAGAGGCTCACTACCGAGACACACTATCCAATAGGGATCACAACCACAAAAAGGTAGATACAAACATAAATGGCTGGCCACACAACCAAAATGTGAATTGATGCAAAATGCACCCTCCTTGTGCCCCGGATTCAGTTCCTTTGAATCTCTGAATACAAAACACTACTATGCTTTATAATCACTCAATATTCACAATATATCTGCTATAGATATGATTATGTACATACAAAATGTAAGGAAAGCTAAGGTGCAGAACTAACTCTCCTAATGTCAAAACCTCAGGAAAGAATGCAGAGGCGACTTTAAATTTTCAATTACAGTCCAATTAAGATACTCAAGAAAGAAATAACTGAAAAAGAGAAATTAACATACATAGATGAACACCAAATTTACATGGGAAAACCCTTACGAGAAAAAAACCCAGCACACCAAGAAAAGCCTCTTTGTATTACAGTAATGGAAATTGCATACAGAGATCAGACTTATCTTTCTGATGTCAATTTACAGCAGCAGATTCAATGATCAACCTTGTACAAAACATCTCATCGACAATGCACTCTTAATTGAATTCACACACACTGATCACCCATCGAACTATTCATCAAACCGAACATCATCATCAATTTTAGGGTATATCCATGTCGTTCATGATCTGTTGATCTTCCTCACATGAATGACCGCAACAGTCTAACCGCCAACGGTTCGCCTTCAGCTTCCTCTGATTTGTCGAAGACACACCACGTAGGATAGTCTTCCAATCGGTCAAAGGCGTTCAAATAGTATTCGCATGTCGGTGAGACACTAACCGTGTCTCCCCAATGCCACAAGATTGATTACACATCCATCGCTATCGGCAGGAGTCATTGCTATTAGTAGGAGATCAAAACGAGTTTAAAAGTCACATCGACATCAACACTCCCATCGGCGAGACTTACTCTATTGGCAAGATCGGCAAGACCTTTCACCGATATCCTCAATAGACCCATCACCCAGACAATCGCTAGTCATTGTGAGTCATAATGAGCCCTCAAGTCATACTGATATGAACATCTGTTGGCAAGACTTAGGCTGTCGCTAAGAGTCACCCCGCAGGTTCCAAGTCACCCCGAGTCCAACCTTCACTAGGAGTCATACCGACAACAGACCATACCATCGGCAAGACAATCATCTGTCACCAAGAGTCTCCAAATTCACACCTCTCACCGAAACCACTTGTCGCCCAGAGTATCCCCGACATCGAATACGAATAACTTGTCGGACAGACTAAGCCACTCGACAGAGGGTTACATCGAACACAACAAGTCACACCGATAATATCCCTCGCCAAGAGTCTCTTCGACCAAACACCATCAGCCAAAGTCACAACAACTATCAATAGGATAGTTCCATCGGCAAGACTTCTCCTGACGCTAAGACTCATTCTGATATAGGCAAGTCACACCGATTGCTACTTCGGCCAGACAGACCAAGGGTCATGCCGATATCGGCCAGACTTTCTATCATCGTCGAAACATCATTTCGACTATCCAAGTTACGTCGAAGGCTCAGGTTATGCCGATCGCTGAGAGATTCTAGAAGTCATACCGATAAGCTGACAGATTAAGATTAGAGGTAGATCGGCCAGACATCTCAGCAGTCATAGCGACCATGCTTACTCAGAGGTTTTAGCCTATGAGATTGAGGCACACAATTCCAACAATCTCCCACTTGACGAAAATCACATAGGCACCTCTAGAGCACAACAAAACTACTGAAATTCATGGGCATTGAGGCCCATCGAATTGGCACACCACCTGAACTTTTCTGTGCACACTAGCTTCGTCAATGCATCTGCAACATTCTTTAGAGTATCCACTTTTTCTAAAGAGGCCTTTCCATCCTCCACCATATCTCGTACAAAATGATACTGTACATCTATATGTTTCAGCCTGACATGGAAAGTAGGATTTTTTGCCAAAAAAATAGCACTCTGACTGTCACAGTAAATTGTTATTTGCCCTACATCAAAACCAATGTTAGAACACAAATGTTTTAACCAAATTGCTTCTTTACAGGCATGCGTTGCTGCCATGTATTCTGCCTCTGTAGTGAACAAAGCAACTACAGCTTGTCGCTTACTCATCCAACTCACTGCACCACCATTCATCATGAAAATATATCCACTGGTAGATCTTCTGCTGTCAATGTCCCCTGCCCAATCAGAATCCACATAGCCTCGAATGCTGAGAGTCCTTTGTGATTCAACCAAGCTGCCATGGTAACACAATGAATATTCAAAAGTGCCCTTCAAATATCTGAATACTCTTTTCACAGCATCCCAATGTGACCTTCCAGGATTAGCCATAAATCGACTAAGTACTCCCACTGTTTGGGCCATGTCTGGCCTTGTATAGACCATTGCATACATTAGACTGCCAACCACACTAGCATAGGGCACACTGGTCATGTCCTCCATCTCAGTAGGATATTTTGGACAGTCTTCAATAGATAGCTTCGTTCCCTGCAAAACTGGAACAACTAGCTGCTTGCAACCAATCATACAAAATCTCTCCAGAACAGTCTTAATATACTTACTCTGACTGAGCCAAAGTTTTCTACTCTTCCTGTCCCTAGTTATTTCCATTCCTAGAATATACCTTGCTGCACCAAGATATTTCATTTCAAACTTTGTAGATAACTGAGATTTTAGATCAGAAAACATTAACTTACTATTGCCTATGAACAACATATCATCAACATAGAGAGCAATAATAAGAACTCGATCACTTTCAACTTTGTAATACACACAATGATCATATTTTGATCTTACAAATCCCAATGACAAAACAAAAGTGTCAAACTTCTGGTACCACATTCTAGGAGACTGCTTTAATCCATACAGAGATTTTTTCAACTTGCAAACCAGTTTTTCTTTACCTTTCTCCACAAAGTGCTCAGGCTGGGACATATAAATTTCTTCTTCAAGATCACCATGAAGAAACATTGTCTTCACATCCATTTGTTCAATCTTTAAGTCATATGCTGTTGCAAGTGACAAAAGAAATCTAATGTGTTATCACAGAATCTAGCAGCGCTCGTTCCATGGATAACCCCTACGAAACTTGTCATTTCCTAGGATTCGTGAAGTTCAAGTACGCATAACGAAGTGATTTTCAAACCACCTTGAAATGCATTCCAAAGCCTCGAATAGTCAATTCAAGCATTCCCCCATGTTCGCCTCGTGAAGACCTTCGAAATGAGCCCCTTCGCGAAGTCTCACTGTTCGTACTTAGCAAATTGCGAAAGATGCAGTTGCACTAAAAAAGTGTGCTCCTGCTCTCAAGCCAAAATTTCGCTAAGTATGAAAAGTGCAGGGGCGCTAAATTTTAGCGCCCCTACATGAAAGTGAATTTCCAAAAAATGTAATAGCGCTAAAAAAGTGCGCTATTACACTTTTTTCTCACACTTAATGATTTTCTGGCCCTAGCGCGTATCTTCATGGTTTTCACATTTTTCGTCAATCATGCCACTTTTCGTGCCTAAATTTATTGCTTGACTTGAGTTAGGTTTTTGATTTTCTCTTTCACTTAAAAGTGTTTTATTTCGCCATTTTCATTTTTTATGGTCTTTGTTCCTTTCTTCTTGCTCGGCGAGTTCTTCTCAAGCTACAATCACGTTTTAGAAAAATTCGAAGCTTCTCTCCTGCGTTTTACGCGTTTCATCTTGGTAAGTTGTTACCCTTTCCTTCTCTTTATTCTCCATTCATTTTTGTATATTTCTAATATTTACATACACGTTTCTCTTTGTTTTCTTCCCATGCGTTTTTGTTTTCTCCATCACATGTTTTCTCTCTCTCTCCCTTCACATTTTGGATCTTGCCTATTCTTCGCTTGCCTCCTTTTCATGGCGTTTTTGCGTGGCTTTCCCCTCTTACTCACGTTTTTCCTCTTACCCTCACGCAATGGAACTCTTGCATTTTGTTCTCCAAAGCATTTCTCTTGCTATTTGCTCCAACGTTTTTGTGTGTCTTTGTCTTTCCTCGCCGCCCTTTCAATCGTGTTTTGGTGCAAACCAGAAGAAGAAATTCATACTTTGTGAGTAGAATTCCTTGGCCATATCCACATTTGCAAATAGCGATGAAACAAACTTTAATTGCAACTCCTTACAGACAAACAATTTTTGAATTCATGCGTTTCATGTCACAAAGAAATCCCAAGCGATATTTTTAAGCACCATTACATCCGTTTTCTTAAAACATGTCTCAGATGTAGAAGCGCTAAAATTTAGCGCCCTATCATTTTGAATTATAAACTAAGTATGAAAAGTGCAGGAGTGCTATTTTTTAGTGCCCCTGCATCAAAACCTGAATTTCCAAAAATGTAAGGGCGCTGAATTTTAGTGCCCTTACACTTTTTATAATTTTTTCCAAATGAAATTTCAAACTCACCTGATTTACCCCTGAACCTTGCTCCTTCCATTTTGTGCATCATTTTGCATGCCTTGTCATTCTCTTCATGCTTTCCCATCATCGTTGCTCATTTTGTGCATCCCCATGCTACCTAACGACTAATGTTTGTTCTGACTCAACACCTTGCGGTCTCATTTCAAAGATTTTCAAAGTTTGAGTTATCAAAGTTCCAGTTGTTTCTGATGACTGTCAGTAAACCTCTGTCTTCTTCGAAAGCAAAAGGAAAAATGAAGTACAAATATACAGGTGTCTATCCGCTGACTGTAGTGGTCTCTAAGGTGGAAGAGATAAAAGACACGGAGGTTGGTCATTAGGACTTGGTTGATTTTGTGAAGCAAACAAAGATGAAGCCTCTTCCTGATTCAATGAGAGCAATTGTACATAACAACCTTCATTTGGTAGCAATGTTCCCTATAGCTACACACAATACAGAGTTTGTTCTTCAAGTGGCATCTCACTACATCAGAGAAAGTAGAAGTGTGATCGATTCTTCTGGGCATAAGATTCTAAGACTCAACCCTGATTTCTTTGACATTGTGTTTAAGGTTCCTCAAATGGAAAAATACATTGATATTTCTATGCAAAAAGCATAAGAGGTCTTTGACGCTGATCCCAACAAGGCTAAAAACCTGATAAATGCTCAATGGTAAAAGAAGCCTAGGCAATCTATTTCTAGATGGTCAAAGGGACTCCTGCAAAGCGATTTCAAGGATGACGTCAAAGATATGATCACATTTTTAAGCAGAGTGAAAGGCTTGCCAGAATCATCCACTTTTCACGATTGGATGTATGAATACATCAGGATTATAAGAAGACAAAAGGTACAAATTGACTGGGGCAAATAAATCAGTGATGAAATACATGAGCAGTTGATCAATGCTCCTTCCACATTGAAATTCTATATGACTTCTTACTTGGTGTATGTGGCGGCTGTAATGAGACAATTCCCAGGTATATCTACAAAAGGGAATCAGATGATGGTACCTGTGTACAAATTTTTCTATCAATTGGAACTGAAGGAAGCTTTCATCTCTTCAGGCGGGTCACAGATGCTTTCTTTGAGCCTTTTCTTTTCAATTTTGATCCAGCTCTTGAAAGAAGGATGGTATCTGATGAGGCATATAAAGTGGTAAGTAAAGTTGGATGCCTATTTCTTCAATTCCCAATGTTTACTTACTTGAGAGTAGGGTGCTACACTAGCTGTCCTTACATGTTGCCACGTTATCCTTCGGATAATTGGGTTCTCATGGAAACATGCAGACAGTTGATGTCAGTGCAAAAAGAACGAAGAAACAACCACAAGCGTGGATTCAAGTTCCCACTGACCATTGGCCAATATACTATCCTAACTGCACAAAAGGCTAAGTCTATTTATGCTGAAATGCAGATCATGACAATAAAAACCTACAGGTATAGGTTTCATTTTGATTACCGAGATGTCAGAAAAAGGTTACAAAAGGGTCATCATCACAAGTACTGTTTTGAAGACATCTGGGCTGATTACAGAGATGAAGAAGCCGTTCACAAAATGGACTATTCCAGGTTGATTGTTCAGCAGATCAGAGACCTTGATATCGCTGACCTACCAAAGGATTTTGTAGATCCTGGTGATATCATGAATGCTGTCTATGATGAGCAAGAAATTGCTAAAAGGTCGTTGCCTACAATTCAATGGTCTAGGAAAGAAATTACCAGCATAAGAGAGAGATTGAAGCCAATCTTAGCCAACACTACCGAATGGTTACATAAGCATGGTTATGAAATGAAAAGTTTTAGAACATACTCGAAAGGAGAAGAATCTGAAGCAGAAGCTCACCAACAGCAAGAACTCTACAACAAAAATAAATCAGCAGTTGTTCCCATTTCTTCACGAAGAGGTCCCAGGATCAAGTTTACTGTTGGCAAGAAAGATACCCAGTCCGTCGTAGAGACAGATATCACAGAATCCAATCCACCTCGCTCTAAAGGTAAAAATCTATCCCAGAGGAGGTAGATTCTGATGAAGAAGGAACTTCAAGTGATCAATGCGCTGAAGATGAAGACTCAGCAGAAGCAGACTCTGATGCAGAAGAGGTTTTTGAAAGTAGGCAAGAGTTTGAAGAAGATTCTGAAGAAGGATCTGAAGGTGATTTTGAAGGTGAACCAGAATCAGAGAGACAAGAGGGTGATCAACAAGAACCTGGGCATGATGAAGAAATAACTACTTCTCCTCCTAAGAATGAAGTTGAGGAAATTCCTAGAACGTCATTGCCTGTGACTTCCAATGTTCCTCATACCCCTCCAAATTCAAGAACTCCTCCACCTCCTGTTCCCTCGTCACCTATTCCTACCACATGCATTCCTGTAGCTGAGATATCCACTATCCCTGTAGCATGAACCCTGTTTGATACTCCCTCAGTGACAAGCATCCATATGGTTGATATACTGTCAAGCCCTCCACCGTCCATTCCTATCCTGTCTTCACCAATGTATGATATCACTTCTAAAAATGAATTCAATCGTTTCATGAATGAGTCAATGCGTGATCAGCTCAATGTGAAAACTACAGGAACAATGATGACAAACACTTCTCCTATTGTCACGATACCCATGGTAACTTTAGACGTGACAATAACTTCAG
The DNA here is from genome assembly GCA_007258455.2 of Sequoia sempervirens. Taxonomy (NCBI): domain Eukaryota; kingdom Viridiplantae; phylum Streptophyta; class Pinopsida; order Cupressales; family Cupressaceae; genus Sequoia; species Sequoia sempervirens. The sequence continues at coordinate 187,126,935 of VDFB02000015.1, forward strand.
AAGTAACGATGACGGCTGAATTGACAGTTAATCTAGAAGTTCACACCTCCTTTCTTCCCCCTTGACTAATATCTCAAGTGTTGAAGCGGAAGAAGCAAATGATCTCCCCAGAGGAGCTCGACTTCAAAGAGATAGTCCTTCCAAAGGCTAAAGGGAAGAAAAAGGCAAAGGTATGCTGAAGGATGAATGTTGATAAGTTTGGCCACAAGTATGTAGAGATTGGCATACCACCACATGAAGAAGGTGATGTCAACATGGAAGACTACATGGTGACAAAGGTCCAGCTTGGCAAGGTTACCAATGAAAGTGCAAAGGCTGATGCACAAGTAACATTGGATATCTTAGCTGGAAGACTAGATAAGGTAGAGCAAGCTCGCAATATGTACAAACAGAGGGCAGAGCATTATGCCACTGTTGTAAAGAGACTTGCAGGTTCTCCAACTAATGCACAACCGCTAACAGTGGTAAGTATCAAAGACCCAACTGTCAAGAAAGCTGAGAAGTTTTCCTCCAAAGGCAGAGTGTTGTATGATTTTGTTGAGAAGATCATTCAACACGGATCTCAAATCATAATTGTTGTGGATGAGAAAACTACCTTGTTAGCCAAGCTCACCACCGAGCTTGATTAAGAGAAAAGTGTACTTTCCCAGGAGTGCAGAGACATGGAGAAATGCATGTTGTCATGGTCGAAGATGAAACAAGTAAAGCTTAGTAAATTGGTGGAGGTTGGGGTAATTCCTGACAAAGAAAAGTTCGTTGAGGTAAGAGATTCCTTGAAACACCGAATTCAAGTAATTCAATCTCTTACGAAGGATCTCCACCAAGTATAGGAAGATGTCGAAGGACATCGTGCTATTTTTGAGAAAGGTATCAAAGGGTTTCCCGGTCAACTTCTTGAGGAGAATCGTATCTTCCTGCCAGCCACAGAAATATCTCAGATCTTCAAAGAAGCCATCATGAAATTGATAGACAGTTCAAACTTTTTAGAAGCCTCACTAAACATCATTTGTGATACAAGGATCACATTGGATAACCTGAGAATGCATCTTGACAGGTGCAAGAAGGTTCACTCATCTACCATGAGATCGATCACAAGAATTCACACCATTGTGGATTACACCATTGGTCCAGATGAGAAGTTCGTGCAAGAGACGAGGAGGAAATATGAAGACTTCCGCGCCGAAGGCAAAGAAACATGAAGAAGCTTCCTGTTCTCCAGTGTTAGACATTTCCGGTGCATCCCTTTATGCATCTTGTAAATATTTCCTGACATCTTAAATGTCTTTTTGTAAATTATAATTACACCAAGCTCGAAGATGTAATCTTTTGAAAACAAATTACACTTTGACTTTGGTCCAAGTTAGGTGAGATCTCCTAAAATCGCTCACCCAACTTTCCTTGATTTCCTCAATTAGATTCCTAATTTTTCTCATCCCTCTTTCTTTATAATGTGAGGGATTTCTATTGTAAATTCATCCTTTAGTATTTTTCAATGAATTGCTGCCCTTTTTGAAGCAAAATTGTGAAACTTTGCGTTCATGCTTTGTGAATGGAATTTGATCAATAAAGAAGAAGATTGCAAGCCAAACTTTGTGTTGGATTCAATACTTTTATGAATTGATCTTATTTGGTGGTAATTAGGTGATGAAATCTGAAGGACTCTAAGTGATTTATGTAAACTTTGTGTTGCATCTATTATTTAGATTTGCATTTGTGTTTTTGTTGATCTTTTAGTTGAATAATCTACAAGACTTTGTGCTTGTAATTATTCACGTTCTTTGGATACTACTGTTGAATGATCTACAAGACTTTGTGCTTGTAATTGTTCATGCTCTTTGATAATTTGGTTGGATGATCTACAAGACTTTGCTCTTGTAATTGTTCATGTTGTTCGAGGAGTTGTTGCGTCTAAGAAGACTTTGTGCTTCTAATGTGACAAACGGTACACTCTTCACAGATTCACCATTGAAAAAGCTATGGAACAACTTTGTGCCTTCATGAGCTTTCCCTTTTACTTTATTTGTTTATTGTTAATCACTTATGGTATCACTACGCTTTGCTTTGACAAGATAGAGGTATTGGTATTACTGCTCGTTAGTTTAAGGTTATTAAGAATTGTGAACTTCCAACAGTGAAGTATTGTAAACATCTTCTCTGAAAAAAGAGAGAAGGATGAATGTAACACACCCCCCCACTTTGTATGTTTTGTGTACATTTTGTAATTACTTGTTTGTTTTACAATCGCTTCTATCAGTAGTAAGAAGGGAACCTCCCCTTTCTAAGAGGAGAGATTTACATCTCACATAGCTGTGGCTGAAGTCTAAGTTGTGTAATCTATCGAAAATATGATTACATAATTTTCACCCAACAATTTTTTGGCGACTCTGCTGGGGAAACGACATACGCAATCTAAGCCTCACACTTTTGATTGAAGTAGATAAGTTTCCTTTTTCTTGCTATTCTTTTGTATATTGTTAACTCTATAACATCCATCGTATTCAGATCTACATTCTGGCGGACCAAATATATACAGGAGGAGTGAGGGCTCAAGGAGTAACAGATCCACTTTTTGAGGAATTGTTGCAACACGACTTTCCATTTACTCTTCCATGAGTAAGGTCACCACTGCAACATGCTATAAGCTTCCCTCCACGTAGCCAAAGATCTCCTCTCCCAAGTGTTTGGTCTATTTACCACATACGTCCTGTTCAAGTACCTGTTGTGCAACCAGTCATGGCCGCACCACCTATAGGACCATGGGGAAATGCTTTTGGCCCACTCCGTTTGGCTGTACCTTTGCACGAACTGTAATGTGTATCCAAAAAGCATCTCCCGAAGTTTCAAGGTGATGGCAAACAACACCTCGATGAGCACATATTCACATTCTACATTGTTTGTGGCATTCTCGGCATCGAACATGAAGATGTTTCTATAAGATTGTTCATTGAATCCCTTCAAGGGGTTGCAGCCGAATGGTTCTTCACCCTTCCTAGCGCCTCTGTCACCAATTGGGCCACTCTTCGCACTAAATTTGAAGAAATATTTAAGCCTGCTGAAGATTCACATGTTCTATTGGCACAACTCACCACCATGTGTAAAGAAGCTCATGAACCTATGCGCGAGTTTGTGGAGAAATTCAATAAATTGGTGATGCGGATCCCAACTGATGCAAGACCAACAGATCATAACCTAAAGTGCTTCTTCATCAACACTCAACTCCCTAAGGTGAGTTTCTACTTACGTAGGGAAAATCTTGTTAATGTTGAAGCAACCCAGCAATTGGCTACCAGTCTGGAGGACAACATGATCCTTGCTGGAGAAATCAAGATGGGAACCAATGGAAATAAAAGGATGCAAGCCTCAGGGTCTTTGGCATCCAATGTTAGTACTCCCACTGCCAGCTCAAATTTCACAGGTCCCATGGTCCAAAGGCTAGCAAATGAAGTTTTGTCTCTTAAGAAACAAGTTTCAAACAACAACAATAGTAACAATTACAAGGACGTCCCTAGGAGGACTTTCCCTAATTATGCTCGCAATAAAAATCAGAATCGTCTCCCAGCACCTCCAGGAAGGCTTGCTCTTGAAGCCCCACCCGCTAACAATGTTGCGAGGTACTATGAGACTGAACAAGATGATTATGCACAGCCCGAATACCCTGAAGAATAAAATGCCGATCTCTTCCAAGAAGAAGAAACTGAACCGACTGGCAACTCCAAGATTAGCTATTTGCAAATGATGGAAGAAGAAGAAGAAGAAGATGACTTGGTGACTGACACTTACGCTATTTTTACATGACATCAACAAACTCAGCTTGATAAAGCTCAAGCTACTACTGTTCCAGAAAAAAGAGAAGCCACCAGTAATGATCACCAAAAGAGGATCTCCCCTCCCTTGGCAACCTAAGAAAGCAACAAATCCACAAGTAAGTGCACCTCGCTCTCCTTCATCAACTCCCATTATTCCTAAAGCTAATCCTCTCATTCCAAAGACTAGTGTACCTTTTGTGAAACCAATCAGTGAAGTTATGACTTCCAACCTACAAAGTTCTTTCCAGGCTTTTGACATTATTGACCATGCCAAGAAGACCAAGGTTCAAATGTCCGAGGCTAAATACCTCAAAGCCAACCCCGACCAATTTGATAGTCTTGTCAAGTTCGTCAATGATAAAAGAATTTCCCCAAGTCAGGATACACCTCCAAACATTCTAGTTACTCCTAAACCCAAGATATCACAGAGTAACCTTGTATCTAATCCTCCAACTACTTCCGGACGCATTGATCCCTTTTTCATCTCCCTACTTGTAAATGGTTTCAAGCTGAGTAACTGTGTCATAGACTCAGGTGCATCTGACAATGTGATGCCCGCCAAGGTAGCTACTGCTTTAGGTATTGAAATGACCAAAACTTTCAGCTGTTGTTTTTCCATGGAGAATAAACAAGTGCCATTAATCGGCCAGATCAAAGATGTGCATTACACATTCGCCGCATACCCAGAGAAGAAGATAAAAATGACGGTCCTCGTGGCCGATGTACCAACTTCCTATAGTATCCTCCTTGGATGCAATTTTTGCAAAGATGTTGGAGAAGAACTAAGTATGGATATGTTCGAAGCAAGAATACCAGTAAAAGGTGTGATGCAAAGGCTGATTCCTGAAAAAGAATCAAAGTTTTCAGTTGCCAAGTCAGATGTTCCTAGAGCTCAAATTTTGTTTGAATCCTCAGGCGTGGGAACTTACTACCTACAAACAAATGAGGTAGGGGAATCCTCGACTCAAAATGAGTTAGAAAATGATGATATTTCTTCCACTTCAAATGAGATGTCATCAGGTGATTTGTCTATCTCTGACTATGAATCCTCGTCAGATGAAGAAGCTTTGGACTTTGACACTATTAGCATTGGTGATCCCAACAGTGTCTGGTTGCTCGAATTTGATGGTAGCTGCTCTTCAACCAGCTCTAGAGTAGGAATGGTTTTTATTTTTCCAATAGAAAAGTTTTTCCCTTTCTCCTTCAAGTTGTAGTTTGATAACACCAATAACACTGCCGAGTATGAAGCCTTGTTGTTGGGAATGCAAGTCGCACTGAAGAAAGGTATAAAAAATCTTCATGCACAAGGTGATGTCGAGCTGATAGTATGTCAAGTGAGAAATATATATCAGACAAAGAATGATAGACTCAGGCATTATCGTAATCTAGTATGGGATTCTGTTGACGAATTTTAAGCTTTTGATATCTCTGTTGTTCCCAAAGAATACAGTACTAGAGCTGATTCCCTCGCAATCTCTGCTAGGCTCTTGGTGCCACACAAAGAATTTCAAGGTTCTACCTACACCATAGAATTGGTTTTCCGCCCAAGTGTCTCTGAAAATTTAGAGAACTAGCAGATTTTCAATGACAATCATCAAATCATTGCCTTTCTCAAAAAAAGCAGAGAATTTTGATGAGTTGTATTTTGAGGGCAGTGATTCTTCGCCTCGAGAATCTGTGTCTAATATAGATCCTTTCATAGGTGAAGAATATTTGCAACTCAAAGGGAATAAGATTCCCAAAGGATTGGTATCCTTAGAAAAGCTTTTTGACAAGCATGATCGCCACGTAAAGAAGCAACTTTCAGATTCTAACTCATCTAATGAAGTAGAATAGATTAATTTAGGAACCGAAGCCAACCCTACGATGCTGAACATTGGAAAATGTTGCACGACCAAAGAAAGAAGATAGTTTGCTTAGCTACTTCAGGAATATATTGATGTCTTGGCATATTCATATGAAGATCTAAAATCATTTTGGCCTAAAGAAGTGCAACATGATATTCCTCTCAAGGTTGGAGCTTTGCCTTACAAACAAAAGCAAAGGCAGTACAATCCCAAGATCTCTAGAACAATTTTGGTGAAAGTTCAAAAGATGTTGAATGCATGGATAATATTCCCTATCCATCATTCAACATGGATAGCCAATATCATCCCCGTTTGTAAGAAGAATGGTGAAATCCGCATTTGTGTAGATTTCAAAAATCTAAATCAATTGTCTCTCAAAGACAATTACCCACTTTTAGTGATGGATCAGGTTCTACAAAATGTAACTGGATCCGAGATGCTCTCCATGCTAGACGGATTTTCCGGTTATAATCAGATTGAAGTTAATTCAAGCGATCAACACAAAACCGCTTTCACAACACCATGGGGAACCTTTGCATATCGTAGGATGCCATTTGGTTTGATCAACGGTGGTGCTACATTCCAACGTGCCATGGATCTCGCTTTCCATGACATGATGGTAAAGTTCATTGTGGTGTATCTTGATGATCTCACGGTTTTCTCTAAGCAACATCATGAGCATTTCTACCACTTGAGGAAAACTCTAGAGAGATGCCATCAGCACAACATTTCCCTAAATCCCAAAAAGTCAACTTTTGGGGTGACAGAAGGTAAACTTCTTGGTCACGTTGTATCTGCAGAATAAATCAATATTGACTTGGAAAGAGTCAATGGAATTAAATCTCTCACTTTTTCGTCAAGCAAGAAAGTTGTTCATTCTTTCTTCGGAAAAGTAAACTTCTTAAGGAGGTTTCTTCCAGACTTTGCTGAAAAGACCCGTCATATTGTGAAAATGATGAAGGGTAATGCCACATTCCATTGGATGGCAGAAGGCAAAGCAACATTCGATGACATCAAAGAGGCCATTGCTCATGTGC
>VDFB02000015.1:187133724-187422704 GCA_007258455.2 Sequoia sempervirens
AAACTTTTCATTTCATAACCATGCTTATGTAACCATTCTGCAGTGTTGGCTAGGATTGGCTTCAATCTCTCTCTTATGCTGGTAATTTCTTTCCTAGACCATTGAATTGCAGGCAACGACCTTTTAGCAATTTCTTGCTCATCATAGACAGCATTCATGATATCACCAGGATCTGCAAAATCCTCTGGTAGGTCAACGATATCAAGGTCTCTGATCTGCTAAATAGTCAACCTGCAAAAGTCTATTTTGCGAATGGCTTCTTCATCTCTGCAATCAGCCTAGATGTCCTCAAAATGGTACTTGTGATGATGACCTTTTTGTAATCTTTTTCTGACATCTCGGTAATCAAAATCAAACCTATACCTGTAGGATTTGATTGCCATGATCTGCATTTCAGCATAAACAGACTTAGCCTTTTGTGTAGTTGGGATAGTATATCGGCCAATGGTCAGTGGGAACTTGAATCCATGCTTGTGGTTGTTTCTTTGTTCTTTTTGTACTGACATCAACTGTCTGCATGTTTCCATGAGAACCCACTTATCTGAAGGATAACATGGCAACATGTAAGGATAGGCAATGTAGCACCCTACTCTCAAGTAAGTGAATGTTGGTAATTGAAGAAATAGGCATCCAACTTTACTTACCACCTTATACGCCTCATCAGATACCCTCCTTCTTTCAAGAGCTAGATCAAAATTGAAAAGCAAAGTAGCAAAGAAAGCATCTGTGACCCGCCTGAAGTGATGAAAGCTTTCCTTCAGTTCCAATTGATAGAAAAATCTGTACACAGGTACCATCATCCAATTCCCTTTTGTAGATAGACCTGGGAATTGTCTCATTACAACCGCCGCATACACCAGGTAAGAAGTCATATAGAATTTCAATGTGGAAGGAGTATTGATCAATTGCTCATGTATTTCATCACTGATCTATTTGCCCCAGTCAATGTGTACCTTTTCTCTTCTTATAATCCTGATGTATTCATACATCCAATCATGAAAAGTGGACGATTCTGGCAAGCCTTTCACTCTGCTTAAAAATGTGATCATATCTTTGACATCATCCTTGAAATCGCTTCATAGGAGTCCCTTTGGCCATCTAGAAATAGATTGCCTAGGCTTCTTTAACCATTGAGCATTTATCAGGTTTTTAGCCTTATTGGGATCAGCATCAAAGACCTCTTGTGCTTTTTGCATAGAAATATCAATGTATTTTTCCATTTGAGGAACCTTAAACACAATGTCAAAGAAATTAGGGTCGAGTCTTAGAATCTCATGCCCAAAAGAATCGATCACACTTCTACTTTCTCTAATGTAGTGAGACACCACTTGAAGAACAAACTCTGTATTATGTGCAGCTGTAGGGAACATTGCTACCAAATGAAGGTTGTTGTGTACAATTGCTCTCATTGGATCAGGAAGAGGCTTCGTCTCTATTTGCTTCGCAAAATCAACAAGTCCTGATGACCAATCTCTGTGCCTTTTATCTGTTCCACCTTAGAGACCACTACAGCCGATGGATAGACAACTTGATATTTGTACTTCATTTTTCCTTTTTCTTTCAAAGAAGATGGAGGTTTACTGGCAGTCATCAAAAACAACTGGAACTTTGATAACTCAGACTTTGAAAATATTTGAAATGAGACTGCAAGGTGTTGAGTCAGAACAAACATTAGTCATTAGGTAGCATGGGGACGCACAAAACGAGCAACAATGATGGGAAAGCATGGAGTGAATGACAAGGCATGCAAAACGATGCACAAAATGGAAGGAGTAAGGTTCAAGGGTAAATCAGGCGAGTTTGAAAGTTTATCTAGAGAAAATTGTAAAAAGTGTAAGGGCACTAAAATTCAGTGCCCTGACATTTTTGGAAATTCAGGTTTTGATGCAGGGGCACTAAAAAATAGCACTCCTGTACTTTTCATACTTAGTTTATAATCCAAAATGACAGGGCGCTAAATTTTAGTGCTTCTGCATCTGAGACATGTTTTAAGAAAATGGATGTAATGGTGCTTAAAAATAGCGCTTGGGATTTCTTTGTGACATGAAATGCATGAATTTAAAAATTGTTTGTCTATAAGGAGTTGCAATTAAAGTTCATTTCATCGCTATTTGCAAATGTGGATATTGCCAAGGAATTCTACTCACAAAGTATGAATTTCTTCTTCTGGTTCGCACCAAAACATGATTGAAAGGGCTGCGAGGAAAGACAAAGACACACAAAATCGTTGGAATGAATAGCAATAGAAATGCATTGGAGAACAAAACGCAAGAGTTCCATTGCGTGAGGGTAATAGGAAAAATGTGAGAGTAAGAGGGGAAAGCCACGCAAAAATGCCATGAAAAGGAGGCAAGTGAAGAACAGGCAAGATCCAAAATGCAAAGGGAGAGAGAAAACGTGTGATGGAGAAAACAAAAACACGTGGGAAGAAAACAAAGAGAAACACGTATAAAAATCTTAGAAATATACAAAAATGAATGGAGAATAAAGAGAAGGTGGAAGAATCTGACAAGATGGAAATGGAAAATGGAGGAGCTGGATGAATGGATGGAAATGGAAGAAGGAATGAAGGAATAATGGAATGGAAGGAAATCATGGAATGGAGAGAGAGTAATGGAATGGAAGGATTTGACGGAAATGGAAGGAAATCATTAAGTGTGAGAAAAAAGTGTAATAGCACACTTTTTTAGCGCTATTAAATTTTTTGGAAATTCACTTTCATGCAGGGGCAATAAAAATTAGCGCCCTTGCACTTTTCATACTTAGCCAAATTTTGGCTTGAGAGCAGGAGTGCAATTTTTTCAGTCCAACTGCATCTTTCGCAATTCGCTAAGTACGAACAGTGAGACTTCGTGAAGGGGCTCGTTTCGAAGGTCGTCACAAGGCGAACATGGGGGAATGCTCGAATTGACTATTCGGGGATTTGTAGCACATTTCAAGGTGGCTGGAAAATCACTTCGTTATGCGTACTTGAACTTCACGAATCCTAGGAAACAGACAAGTTTCGTAGGGGGGTTATCTGTGGAACAAGCACTGCTAGATTCCATGATAACAGCTGGCTCCTACTAGGGATCTTCCTTCAATCATTCTTTGAAAAGAATGAAGGAAGAAGAATTCCAAAATTCAAGTGCCTTTATCCATCCATTGGGCTTAGAGTCAGGCGACGACGACGACAGAAACTAAAACATAAAGACTCAAAAGGACTTAAAAATAAAAAGTATTTACATACCAACACCAACTTCTTTACTGTGTAAAGTGCTTGAGATGTTGCCCATTGTGAGGAAGGGAAAATGGTGTTCCATCTCCGTATGCTAGCAAGAAACTATTTTCACCATGCAACTGATGTATTTGGAAAGGTCCTGTGCACAGTGAGTCAAATTTCCCGTGCATACCCTTTGGTTCTCTTCGTTTGTCCCACAGGAGAATGAGGTCACCAATTTGAAATTATCGAAACTTAACTTTTTTGTCAAACAGCTTCTTTACTTGGTCCTGGTGTTCTGCGATGCGGCCAGCCACTTGAACCTGATTCTCTCCAATTCGGAGAGATACATGATGCGCTTATCAACAGAGTTGTCAAAAGTCTCATCTTCAATGGCCTTAGCTAGCTTGAGGGCTGGTAATTCCAAGGTTATAGGAATCTTGACATTCAACCCATACAAGATTTGAAAAGGAGACATGTTGATTGCTCACTTCGGAGTTATTATGTCTTCCCACAAAGCGTCAAACAAATCCTTATGCCACAAACGTTGATTCTCATCCACCAGCTTGCGAATTATAGTCACCAGATTCTTGTTGCTAGATTCCGCCTGACCATTACCCTGCAAATAATAGTCAGAAGAATGTGACAAAGTTATACCATGTTCAAAACAAAATTCAGTAATCTCATTTGATGAGAAGGTGGAAGCATTGTCAGCAACAATCTTGTTTGGCACACTGAACCTAGAAATAATGCTTTCTTTTAAGAAACTGCACACTACCTCTGAAGTAGCACACTTGATAGGTATCGCTTCCACCCATTTGGTGAAATAGTTAGTAGCAATTAAAACATAGATGTGTCTAGCACTTGATGATGGATTAACTACACCTATGAAATCAATACCCCATTGCTAGAAAGGTTCTTTAATCACAACAGGTTTTAATGGCAAAGATGCCAACCTGGGACGACCGACAAACTGTTGGCACAATTCACACTTACGCACCCAAGAGTACGTGTCCTGAAAAAGTGTGGGCCAGTAATACTTCGCTCTCAGGATTTTGTGAGCGGTTACTGGCGCTGAGAAATGCCCACCACATGCCAAATCATGATAAGATTTCAACAACTTTTGTTGTTGTTCTTTATCAACACATCTGAGAAATGTCCCATTCATTGCACGCTTATACAAGCCGTTGTCCCATAAGACAAAATTAGCTGATTTCAGCTTGATGGTTCTCTTTTCCTTTGGAGTCAAGTGATTAGGGCATTCTTCGTATGTTAGGAAGTGAGTGATGTTGGAATACCATTCGTCAGTGGTGCTAATGAATAGTACCATTGGAAGTGTACTGGGATCAACCTCCTCCTTGTCTGAAACTTCTTCATCCTCTGAAATTTCTTCATCTGGACTATTTTCTGCAATAAGTTGAAAAAGACCACGTCCACATATCAACTTAGTGGGTTTAATCTCCATATCATATTCCTGAATCTTGGCAATACAATTGCCTCTTTTTGTTCCAAATTCCTGTTGTGTTAGGATAGACTTAATAGTCGAATCTAGGACGAGAACTTTCACATGACTACTTAGAACGTAGAACCGAAAATGCTTGACAACTTTTACAACTACGAAAGCATGCTTCTCCATTTGAGAATATTTCAATTCATAATTCTTTAGGGGGCAGCTCATGAATTCAATGGGGGATTCAAAGCCTCCATCATTTTCTTGTACAAAAATTGTTGATAGTGTATGCTCGGAAGCGTAACTATGCATAACAAAATCTTTGGTGTAGTTAGGGAAAACCAACACAGGTGCATGAGAAATGGCCTCTTTGATGTCATCGAATGTTGCTTTTCCTTCTGCCATCCAATGGAATGTGGCATTACCCTTCATCATTTTCACAATATGACGGGTCTTTTCAGCAAAGTCTGGAAGAAACCTCCTTAAGAAGTTTACTTTTCCAAAGAAAGAATGAACAACTTTCTTGCTTGACGGCAAAGTGAGAGATTTAATTCCATTGACTCTTTCCAAGTCAATATTGATTCCTTCTACAGATACAACGTGACCAAGAAGTTTACCTTCTGTCACCCCAAAAGTTGACTTTTTGGGATTTAGGGAAATGTCGTGCTGACGGCATCTCTCTAGAGTTTTCCTCAAGTGGTAGAAATGCTCATGACGTTGCTTAGAGAAAACCGTGAGATCATCAAGATACACCACAATGAACTTTCCCATCATGTCACGGAAAGCGAGATCCATGGCACGTTGGAATGTAGCACCAGCGTTGATCAAACCAAATGGCATCCTACGATATGCAAAGGTTCCCCATGGTGTTGTGAAAGCGGTTTTGTGTTGATCACTTGAATTAACTTCAATCTGATTATAACTGGAAAATTCGTCTAGCATGGAGAGCATCTCGGATCCAGTTACATTTTGTAGAACCTGATCCATCACTAGAAGTGGGTAATTATCTTTGAGAGACAATTGATTTAGATTTCTGAAATCTACACAAATGCGGATTTCACCATTCTTCTTACGAATGGGGATGATATTGGCTATCCATGTTGAATGATGGATAGGGAATATTATCCATGCATTCAACATCTTTTGAACTTTCACCAAAATTGTTCTAGAGATCTTGGGATTGTACTGCCTTTGCTTTTGTTTGTAAGGAAAAGCTCCAACCTTGAGAGGAATATCATGTTGCACTTCTTTAGGCCAAAATGATTTTAGATCTTCATATGAATATGCCAAGACATCAATATATTCCTGAAGTAGCTAAGCAAACTATCTTCTTTCTTTGGTCGTGCAACATTTTCCAATGTTCACCATCTTAGGGTTGGCTTCGGTTCCTAAATTAATCTATTCTACTTCATTAGATGAGTCAAAATCTGAAAGTTGCTTCTTTACGTGGCGATCATGCTTGTCAAAAAGCTTTTCTAAGGATACCAATCCTTTGGGAATCTTATTCCCTTTGAGTTGCAAATATTCTTCACCTATGAAAGGATCTATATTAGACACAGATTCTCAAGGCGGAGAATCACTGCCCTCAAAATACAACTCATCAAAATTCTCTGTTTTTTTGAGAAAGGCAATGATTTGATGATCGTCATTGAAAATCTGCTAGTTCTCTGAATTGTCAGAGACACTTGGGCGGAAAACCAATTCTATGGTGTAGGTAGAACCTTGAAATTCTTTGTGTGGCACCAAGAGCGTAGCAGAGATTGCGAGGGAATTAGCTCTAGTATTGTATTCTTTGGGAACAACAGAGATATCAAAAGCTTTGAATTCGTCAATAGAATCCCATACTAGATTACGATAATTCCTGAGTCTATCATTCTTTGTCTGATATATATTTCTCACTTGACATACTATCAGCTCGACATCACCTTGTGCATGAAGATTTTTTATACCTTTCTTCAGTGCGACTTGCATTCCCAACAACAAGGCTTCATACTCGGCAGTGTTATTGGTGTTATCAAACTGCAACTTGAAGGAGAAAGGGAAAAACTTTCCTATTGGCAAAATAAAAACCATTCCTACTCTAGAGCTGGTCGAAGAGCAGCTACCATCAAATTCGAGCAACCAGACACTGTTGGGATCACCAATGCTAACAGTGTCAAAGTCCAAAGCTTCTTCATCTGACAAGGATTCATGGTCGGAGATAGACAAATCACCTGATGACATCTCATTTGAAGTGGAAGAAATATCATCATTTTCTAACTCATTTTGAGTCGAGGATTCCCCTACCTCATTTGTTTGTAGGTAGTAAGTTCCCACGCCTGAGGATTCAAACAAAATCTAAGTTCTGGGAACATCTGACTTGGCAACTGAAAACTTTGATTCTTTTTCAGGAATCAGCCTTTGCATCACACCTTTTACTGGTATTCTTGCTTCGAACATATCCATACTTAGTTCTCCTCCAACATCTTTGCAGAAATTGCATCCAAGGAGGATACTGTAGGAAGTTGGTACATCGGCCACGAGGACTGTCATTTTTATCTTCTTCTCTGGGTATGCGGCGAATGTGTAATGCACATCTTTGATCTGGCTGATTAATGGCACTTGTTTATTCTCCATGGAAAAACAACGGCTGAAAATTTTGGTCATTTCAATACCTAAAGCAGTAGCTACCTTGGCGGGCATCACATTGTCGGATGCACCTGAGTCTATGACACAGTTACTCAGCTTGAAACCATTTACAAGTAGGGAGATGAAAAAGGGATCAATGCATCCTGAAGTAGTTGGAGGATTAGATACAAGGTTACTCTGTGATATCTTGGGTTTAGGAGTAACTGGAATGTCAGGAGGTGTATCCTGACTTGGGGAAATTCTTTTATCATTGACGAACTTGACAAGACTGTCAAATTGGTCAGGGTTGGCTTTGAGGTATTTAGCCTCGGACATTTGAACCTTGGTCTTCTTGGCATGGTCAATAATGTCAAAAGCCTAGAAAGAACTTTGTAGGTTGGAAGTCATAACTTCACTGATTGGTTTCACAAAAGGTACACTGGTCTTTGGAATGAGAGGATTAGCTTTAGGAATAATGGGAGTTGATGAAGGAGAGCGAGGTGCACTTACTTGTGGATTTGTTGCTTTCTTAGGTTGCCAAGGGAGGGGAGATCCTCTTTTGGTGATCATTACTGGTGGCTTCTCTTTTTCTGGAATAGTAGTAGCTTGAGCTTTATCAAGCTAAGTTTGTTGATGTCGTGTAAAAATAGCGTAAGTGTCAGTCACCAAGTCATCTTCTTCTTCTTCTTCTTCCATCATTTGCAAATAGTTAATCTTAGAGTCGCCAGTCGGTTCAGTTTCTTCTTCTTGGAAGAGATCGGCATTTTCTTCTTCAGGGTATTCGAGCTGCGCATAATCATCTTGTTCAGTCTCATAGTACCTCGCAACATTGTTAGCGGGTGGGGCTTCTAGAGCAAGCCTTCCTGGAGGTGCTGGGAGACGATTCTGATTTTTGTTGCCAGCATAATTAGGGAAAGTCCTCCTAGGGACGTCCTTGTAATTGTTACTATTGTTGTTGTTTGAAACTTGTTTCTTAAGAGACAAAACTTCATTTGCTAGCCTTTGGACCATGGGATCTATGAAATTTGAGCTGGCAGTGGGAGTACTAACATTGGATGCCAAAGACCCTGAGGCTTGCATCCTTTTATTTCAGTCGGTTCCCATCTTGATTTCTCCAGCAAGGATCATGTTGTCCTCCAGACTGGTAGCCAATTGCTGGGTTGCTTCAACATTAACAAGATTTTCCCTACGTAAGTAGAAACTCACCTTAGGGAGTTGAGTGTTGATGAAGAAGCACTTTAGGTTATGATCCATTGGTCTTGCATCAGTTGGGATCCGTGTCACTAATTTATTGAATTTCTCCACAAACTCGCGCATAGGTTCATGAGCTTCTTTACACATGGTGGTGAGTTGTGCCAATAGAACATGTGAATCTTCAGCAGGCTTAAATCTTTCTTCAAATTTAGTGCGAAGAGTGGCCCAATTGGTGACAGAGGCATTAGGAAGGGTGAAGAACCATTCGGCTGTAACCCCTTGAAGGGATTCAATGAACAATCTTATAGAAACATCTTCATGTTCGATGCCGAGAATGCCACAAACAATGTAGAATGTGAATATGTGCTCATCGAGGTGTTGTTTTCCATCACCTTGAAACTTCGGGAGATGCTTCCTGGATACGCGTGGCAGTTCGTGCAAAGGTACAGCCAAACGGAGGGGGCCAAAAGCATTTCCCCATGGTCCTGTAGGTGGTGCGGCCATGACTGGTTGCACAATAAGTACTTGAACAGGACATCTGCGGTAAATAGACCAAACACTTGGGAGAGGAGATCTTTGGCTACGTGGAGGGAAGCTTATAGCATGTTGCAGTGGTGACCTTACTCATGGAAGATTAAATGGAAAGTCGTGTTGCAACAATTCCTCAAAAAGTGGATCTGTTACTTCTTGAGCCCTCACTCCTCGTGTATATATTCGGTCCGCCAGAATGTAGATCTGAATACGATGGATGTTATAGAGTTAACAATATACAAAAGAATAGCAAGAAAAAGGAAACTTATCTAATTCAATCAAAAGCGTGAGGCTTAGATTGCATATGTCATTTCCCCAGCGGAGTCGCCAAAAAATTGTTGGGTGAAAATTATGTAATCAGATTTTCGATAGATTACACAACTTAGACTTCAGCCACAGCTATGTGAGATGTAAATCTCTCCTCTTAGAAAGGGGAGGTTCCCTTCTTACTATTGATAGAAGCGATTGTAAAACAAACAAGTAATTATAAAATGTACACAAAACATACAAAGTGGGGGGGTGTGTTACATTCATC
The DNA here is from genome assembly GCA_007258455.2 of Sequoia sempervirens. NCBI lineage: Eukaryota > Viridiplantae > Streptophyta > Pinopsida > Cupressales > Cupressaceae > Sequoia > Sequoia sempervirens. Next base: position 187,143,241 of record VDFB02000015.1, read on the forward strand.
CTTCTCTCTTTTTTCAGAGAAGATGTTTACAATACTTCACTGTTGGAAGTTCACAACTCTTAATAACCTTAAACTAACGAGCAGTAATACCAATACCTCTATCTTGTCAAAGCAAAGCGTAGTGATACCATAAGTGATTAACAATAAACAAATAAAGTAAAAGGGAAAGCTCATGAAGGCACAAAGTTGTTCCATAGCTTTTTCAATGGTGAATCTGTGAAGAGTGTACCGTTTGTCACATTAGAAGCACAAAGTCTTCTTAGACACAACAACTCCTTGAACAACATGAACAATTACAAGAGCAAAGTCTTGTAGATCATCCAACCAAATTATCAAAGAGCATGAACAATTACAAGCACAAAGTCTTGTAGATCATTCAACAGTAGTATCCAAAGAACGTGAATAATTACAAGCACAAAGTCTTGTAGATTATTCAACTGAAAGATCAACAAAAACACAAATGCAAATCTAAATAATAGATGCAACACAAATTTTACATAAATCACTTAGAGTCCTTCAGATTTCATCACCTAATTACCACCAAATAAGATCAATTCATAAAAGTATTGAATCCAACACAAAGTTTGGCTTGCAATCTTCTTCTTTATTGATCAAATTCCATTCACAAAGCATGAACGCAAAGTTTCACAATTTTGCTTCAAAAAGGGCAGCAATTCATTGAAAAATACTAAAGGATGAATTTACAATAGAAATCCCTCACATTATAAAGAAAGAGGGATGAGCAAAATTAGGAATCTAATTGAGGAAATCAAGGAAAGTTGGGTGAGCGATTTTAGGAGATCTCACCTAACTTAGACCAAAGTCAAAGTGTAATTTGTTTTCAAAAGATTACATCTTCGAGCTTGGTGTAATTATAATTTACAAAAAGACATTTAAGATGTCAGGAAATATTTACAAGATGCATAAAGGGATGCACCGGAAATGTCTAACACTGGAGAACAGGAAGCTTCTTCATGTTTCTTTGCCTTTGGCGCGGAAGTCTTCATATTTCCTCCTGGTCTCTTGCACGAACTTCTCATCTGGACCAACGGTGTAATCCACAATGGTGTGAATACTCATGATCGATCTCATGGCAGATGAGTGAACCTTCTTGCACCTGTCAAGATGCATTCTCAGGTTATCCAATGTGATCCTTGTATCACAAATGACGTTTAGTGAGGCTTCTAAAAAGTTTGAACTGTCTATCAATTTCATGATGGCTTCTTTGAAGATCTGAGATATTTCTGTGGCTGGTAGGAAGATACGATTCTCCTCAAGAAGTTGACCGGGAAACCCTTTGATACCTTTCTCAAAAATAGCACGATGTCCTTCGACATCTTCCTATACTTGGTGGAGATCCTCCGTAAGAGATTGAATTACTTGAATTTGGTGTTTCAAGGAATCTCTTACCTCAACAAACTTTTCTTTGTCAGGAATTACCCCAACCTCCACCAATTTACTAAGCTTTACTTGTTTCATCTTCGACCATGACAACATGCATTTCTCCATGTCTCTGCACTCCTGGGAAAGTACACTTTTCTCTTAATCAAGCTCTGTGGTGAGCTTGGCTAACAAGGTAGTTTTCTCATCCACAACAATTATGATTTGAGATCCGTGTTGAATGATCTTCTCAACAAAATCATACAACACTCTGCCTTTGGAGGCGAACTTCTCAGCTTTCTTGACAGTTGGGTCTTTGATACTTACCATTGTCAGCGGTTGTGCATTAGTTGGAGAACCTGCAAGTCTCTTTACAACAGTGGCATAATGCTTTGCCCTCTATTTGTACATATTGCGAGCTTGCTCTACCTTATCCAGTCTTCCAGCTAAGATATCCAATGTTACTTGTGCATCAGCCTTTGCACTTTCATTGGTAACCTTGCCAAGCTGGACCTTTGTCACCATGTAGTCTTCCATGTTGACATCACCTTCTTCATGCGGTGGTATGCCAATCTTTACATACTTGTGGCCAAACTTATCAACATTCATCCTTCAGCATACCTTTGCCTTTTTCTTCCCTTTAGCCTTTGGAAGGACTATCTCTTTGAAGTCAAGCTCCTCTGGGGAGATCATTTGCTTCTTCCGCTTCAACACTTGAGATATTAGCCAAGGGGGAAGAAAGGAGGTGTGAACTTCTAGATTAACTGTCAATTCAGCCGTCATTGTTACTTCTGAAGTTATTGTCACGTCTAAAGTTACCATGGGTATCATGACAATAGGAGAAGTGTCTGTCATCATTGTTCCTGTAGTTTTCACATTGAGCTGATCACGCATTGACTCATTCATGAAATGATTGAATTCATTTTTAGAAGTGATATCATACATTGGTGAAGATAGGCTAGGAATGGACGGTGGAGGGCTTGACAGTATATCAACCATATGGATGCTTGTCACTGAGGGAGTATCAAACAAGGTTGATGCTGCAGGGATAGTGGATATCTCAGCTACAGGAATGCATGTGGTAGGAATAGGTGACGAGGGAACAGGAGGTGGAGGAGTTCTTGAATTTGGAGGGGTATGAGGAACATTGGAAGTCACAGGCAATGACGTTCTAGGAATTTCCTCAACTTCATTCTCAGGAGGAGAAGTAGTTATTTCTTGATCATGCCCAGGTTCTTGTTGATCACCCTCTTGTCTCTCTGATTCTGGTTCACCTTCAAAATCACCTTCAGATCCTTCTTCAGAATCTTCTTCAAACTCTTGCCCGCTTTCAAAAACCTCTTCTGCATCAGAGTCTGCTTCTGCTGAGTCTTCATCTTCAGTGCATTGATCACTTGAAGTTCCTTCTTCATCAGAATCTACCTCCTCTGTGATAGATTTTTACCTTTAGAGCGAGGTGGATTGGATTCTGTGATATCTGTCTCTACGACGGACTGGGTATCTTTCTTGCCAACAGTAAACTTGATCCTGGGACCTCTTCGTGAAGAAATGGGAACAACTGCTGATTTATTTTTGTTGCGGAGTTCTTGCTGTTGGTGAGCTTCTGATTCAGATTCTTCTCCTTTCGAGTATGTTCTAAAACTTTTCATTTCATAACCATGCTTATGTAACCATTCGGTAGTGTTGGATAAGATTGGCTTCAATCTCTCTCTTATGCTGGTAATTTCTTTCCTAGACCATTGAATTGTAGGCAACGACCTTTTAGCAATTTCTTGCTCATCATAGACAACATTCATGATATCACCAGGATTTGCAAAATCCTCTGGTAGGTCAGCGATATCAAGGTCTCTGATCTGCTGAATAATCAACCTGCAATAGTCCATTTTGTGAATGGCTTCTTCATCTCTGTAATCAGCCCAGATGTCTTCAAAACAGTACTTGTGCTGATGACCCTTTTGTAACCTTTTTCTGACATCTCGGTAATCAAAATGAAACATATACCTGTAGGTTTTTATTGTCATGATCTGCATTTCAGCATAAACAGACTTAGCCTTTTGTGCAGTTAGGATAGTATATTGGCCAATGGTCAGTGGGAACTTGAATCCACGCTTGTGGTTGTTTCTTCGTTCTTTTTGCACTGACATCAACTGTCTGCATGTTTCCATGAGAACCCACTTATCCAAGGATAACGTGGCAACATGTAAGGATAGCTAGTGTAGCACCCTACTCTCAAGTAAGTAAACATTGGGAATTGAAGAAATAGGCATCCAACTTTACTTACCACTTTATACACCTCATCAGATACCTCCTTCTTTCAAGAGCTGGATCAAAATTGAAAAGAAAAGGCTCAAAGAAAGCATCTGTGACCCGCCTGAAGAGATGAAAGCTTCCTTCAGTTCCAATTGATAGAAAAATTTGTACACAGGTACCATCATCTGATTCCCTTTTGTAGATAGACCTGGGAATTGTCTCATTACAGCCGCCACATACACGAGGTAAGAAGTCATATAGAATTTCAATGTGGAAGGAGCATTGATCAACTGCTCATGTATTTCATCACTGATTTATTTGCCCCAGTCAATGTGTACCTTTTGTCTTCTTATAATCCTGATGTATTCATACATCCAATCATGAAAAGTGGACGATTCTGGCAAGCCTTTCACTCTGCTTAAAAATGTGATCATATCTTTGACGTCATCCTTGAAATCGCTTCGCAAGAGTCCCTTTGACCATCTAGAAACAGATTGCCTAGGCTTCTTTTACCATTGAGCATTTATCAGGTTTTTAGCCTTGTTGGGATCAGCGTCAAAGACCTCTTATTCTTTTTGCATAGAAATATCAATGTATTTTTCCATTTGAGGAACCTTAAACACAATGTCAAAGAAATCAGGGTCGAGTCTTAGAATCTCATGCCCAGAAGAATCGATCACACTTCTACTTTCTCTGATGTAGTGAGATGCCACTTGAAGAACAAACTCTGTATTGTGTGTAGCTGTAGGGAACATTGCTACCAAATGAAGGTTGTTATGTACAATTGCTCTCATTGAATCAGGAAGAGGCTTCGTCTTTGTTTGCTTCACAAAATCAACCAAGTCCTAATGACCAACCTCCGTGTCTTTTATCTCTTCCACCTTAGAGATCACTACAGTCGGCGGATAGACACCTGTATATTTGTACTTCATTTTTCCTTTTGCTTTTCAAGAAGACGGAGGTTTACCGATAGTCATCAGAAACAACTGGAACTTTGATAATCTTTGAAATGAGACCACAAGGTGTTGAGTCAGAACAAACATTAGTCGTTAGGTAGCATGGGGATGCGCAAAATGAGCAACGATGATGGGAAAGCGTGGAGTGAATGACAAGGCATGCAAAATGATGCACAAAATGGAAGGAGCAAGGTTTAGGGGTAAATTAGGTGAGTTTCAAAGTTCATCTGGAAAAAATTATAAAAAGTGTAAGGGCACTAAAATTCAGCGCCCTTACATTTTTGGAAATTCAGGTTTTGATGCAGGGGCACTAAAAAATAGCACTCCTGCACTTTTCATACTTAGTTTATAATTCAAAATGATAGGGCGCTAAATTTTAGCGCTTCTACATCTGAGACATGTTTTAAGAAAATGGATGTAATGGTGCTTAAAAATATCGCTTGGGATTTCTTTGTGACATGAAACGCATGAATTCAAAAATTGTTTGTCTGTAAGGAGTTGCAATTAAAGTTCGTTTCATCGCTATTTGCAAATGTGGATATGGCCAAGGAATTCTACTCACAAAGTATGAATTTCTTCTTCTGGTTCGCACCAAAACACGATTGAAAGGGCGGCGAGGAAAGACAAAGACACACAAAAACGTTGGAGCAAATAGCAAGAGAAATGCTTTGGAGAACAAAATGCAAGAGTTCCATTGCGTGAGGGTAAGAGGAAAAACGTGAGTAAGAGGGGAAAGCCACGCAAAAATGCCATGAAAAGGAGGCAAGCGAAGAACAGGAAAGATCCAAAATGTGAAGGGAGAGAGAGAAAACATGTGATGGAGAAAACAAAAACGCGTGGGAAGAAAACAAAGAGAAACGCGTATTTAAATCTTAGAAATATACAAAAATGAATGGAGAATAAAGAGAAGGAAAGGGTAACAACTTACCAAGATGAAACGCGTAAAACGCAGGAGAGAAGCTTCGAATTTTTCTAAAACGTGATTGTAGCTTGAGAAGAACTCGCCGAGCAAGAAGAAAGGAACAAAGACCATAAAAAATGAAAATGGCGAAATAAAACACTTTTAAGTGAAAGAGAAAATTGAAAACCTAACTCAAGTCGAGCAATAAATTTAGGCACGAAAAGTGGCATGATTGATGAAAAATGTGAAAAACATGAAGATACGCGCTAGGGCCAGAAAATCATTAAGTGTGAGAAAAAAGTGTAATAGCACACTTTTTTAGCGCTATTACATTTTTTGGAAATTCACTTTCATGTAAGGGCACTAAAATTTAGCGCCCCTGCACTTTTCATACTTAGCAAAATTTTGGCTTGAGAGCAGGAGCACACTTTTTTAGTGCAACTGCATCTTTCGCAATTTGCTAAGTACGAACAGTGAGACTTCGCGAAGGGGCTCATTTCGAAGGTCTTCACGAGGCGAACATGGGGGAATGCTTGAATTGAATATTCGAGGCTTTGGAATGCATTTCAAGGTGGTTTGAAAATCACTTCGTTATGCGTACTTGAACTTCACGAATCCTAGGAAATGACAAGTTTCGTAGGGGGTTATCCATGGAACGAGCGCTGCTAGATTCCATGATAACACATTAGATTTCTTTTGTCACTTGCAACAGCATATGACTTAAAGATTGAACAAATGGATGTGAAGACAATGTTTCTTCATGGTGATCTTGAAGAAGAAATTTATATGTCCCAGCCTGAGCACTTTGTGGAGAAAGGCAAAGAAAAACTGGTTTGCAAGTTGAAAAAATCTCTGTATGGATTAAAGCAATCTCCTAGAATGTGGTACCAGAAGTTTGACACTTTTATTTTGTCATTGGGATTTGTAAGATCAAAATATGATCATTATGTGTATTACAAAGTTGAAAGTGATCGAGTTCTTATTATTGCTCTCTATGTTGATGATATGTTGTTCATAGGCAATAGTAAGTTAATGTTTTTTGATCTAAAATCTCAGTTATCTACAAAGTTTGAAATGAAATATCTTGGTGCAGCAAGGTATATTCTGGGAATGGAAATAACTAGGGACAGGAAGAGTAGAAAACTTTGGCTAAGTCAGAGTAAGTATATTAAGACTGTTCTGGAGAGATTTTGTATGATTGGTTGCAAGCAGCTAGTTGTTCCAGTTTTGCAGGGAACGAAGCTATCTATTGAAGACTGTCCAAAATATCCTACTGAGATGGAGGACATGACCAGTGTGCCCTATGCTAGTGTGGTTGGCAGTCTAATGTATGCAATGGTCTGTACAAGGCCAGACATGGCCCAAACAGTGGGAGTACTTAGTCGATTTATGGCTAATCCTAGAAGGTCACATTGGGATGCTGTGAAAAGAGTATTCAGATATTTGAAGGGCACTTTTGAATATGCATTGTGTTACCATGGCAGCTTGGTTGAATCACAAAGGACTCTCAGCATTCGAGGCTATGTGGATTTTGATTGGGCAGGGGACATTGACAGCAGAAGATCTACCAGTGGATATATTTTCATGATGAATGGTGGTGCAGTGAGTTGGATGAGTAAGCGACAGGCTGTAGTTGCTTTGTTCACTATAGAGGCAGAATACATGGCAGCAACACATGCCTGTAAAGAAGCAATTTGGTTAAAACATTTGTGTTCTAACATTGGTTTTGATGCAGGGCAAATAACAATTTACTGTGACAGTCAGAGTGCTATTTTTTTGGCAAAAAATCCTACTTTCCATGTCAGGCTGAAACATATAGATGTACAGTATCATTTTGTACGAGATATGGTGGAGGATGGAAAGGCCTCTTTAGAAAAAGTGGATACTCTAAAGAATGTTGTAGATGCATTGACGAAGCTAGTGTGCACAGAAAAGTTCAGGTGGTGTGCCAATTCAATGGGCCTCAATGCCCATGAATTTCAGTAGTTTTGTTGTGCTCTAGAGGTGCCTATGTGATCTTCGTCAAGTGGGAGATTGTTGGAATTGTGTGCCTCAATCTCACAGGCTAAAACCTCTAAGTAAGCATGGTCGCTGTGACTACTGAGATGTCTGGCCGATCTACCTCTAATCTTAATCTGTTAGCTTGTCGGTATGACTTCTAGAATCTCTCAGCGATTGGCATAACCTGAGCCTTCAGCGTAACTTGGATAGTCGAAATGATGTTTCAGCGACGGTAGAAAGTCTGGCCGATATCGGCATGACCCTTGGTCTGTCTGGCCGAAGTAGCAATCGGTGTGACTTGCCTCTATCGGAATGAGTCTTAGCGTCGGGAGAAGTCTTGCCGATGGAACTATCCTATTGATAGTTGTTGTGACTTTGGCTGATGGTGTTTGGTCGAAGAGACTCTTAGCGAGGGATATTATCGGTGTGACTTGTTGTGTTTGATGTAACCCTCTGCCGAGTGGCTTAGTCTGTCCGACAGGTTATTCGTATTCGATGTCGGGGATACTCTGGGCGACAAGTGGTTTTGGTGAGAGGTGTGACTTTGGAGACTCTTGGTGACAGATGATTGTCTTGCTGATGGTATGGTCTGTTGTCGGTATGACTCCTAGTGAAGGTTGGACTCGGGGTGACTTGGAACCTGCGGGGTGACTCTTAGCGACAGCCTAAGTCTTGCCAACGGATGTTCATATCAGTATGACTTGAGGGCTCATTATGACTCACAATGACTAGCGATTGTCTGGGTGATGGGTCTATTGAGGATATCGGTGAAAGGTCTTGTCGATCTTGCCAATAGAGTAAGTCTTGCCGATGGGAGTGTTGATGTCGATGTGACTTTTAAACTCGTTTTGATCTCCTACTGATAGCAATGACTCCTGTCGATAGCGTTGGATGTGTAATCGATCTTGTGGCATTGGGGAGACACGGTTAGTGTCTCACGGACATGCGAATACTATTTGAACACCTTTGACCGATTGGAAGACTATCCTACATGGTGTGTCTTCGACAAATCAGAGGAAGCTGAAGGCGAACCATTGGCGGTTAGACTGTTGCGGTCATTCATGTGAGGAAGATCAACAGATCATGAACGACATGGATATACCCTAAAATTGATGATGATGTTCGGTTTGATGAATAGTTCGATGGGTGATCAGTGTGTGTGAATTCAATTAAGAGTGCATTGTCGATGAGATGTTTTGTACAAGGTTGATCATTGAATCTGCTGCTGTAAATTGACATCAAAAAGATAAGTCTGATCTTTGTATGCAATTTCCATTACTGTAATACAAAGAGGCTTTTCTTGGTGTGCTGGGTTTTTTTCTCGTAAGGGTTTTCCCACGTAAATTTGGTGTTCATCTATGTATGTTAATTTCTCTTTTTCAGTTATTTCTTTCTTGAGTATCTTAATTGGACTGTAATTGAAAATTTAAAGTCACCTCTGCATTCTTTCTTGAGGTTTTGACATTAGGAGAGTTAGTTATGCACCTTAGCTTTCCTTACATTTTGTATGTACATAATCATATCTATAGCAGATATATTGTGAATATTGAGTGATTATAAAGCAGAGCAGTGTTTTGTATTCAGAGATTCAAAGGAACTGAATCTGGCACAAGGAGGGTGCATTTTTCATCAATTCACATTTTGGTTGTGTGGCCAGCCATTTATGTTTGTATCTACCTTTTTGTGGTTGTGATCCCTATTGGATAGTGTGTCTCGGTAGTGAGCCTCCATAATATCTTATAACTAGTTATAATATATTGTGAACTAATTCTCACTGTGGTTTTTCCCTTTTTGGGTTTCCACATTAAAGTACTAGTGTTCTTGTCTCATGTGATCTTGTGATTGTTTCATTTTTTCATTCATTGTTGTAGTTAGATATGTTTTGTTAATTGGATGGATTATGATCAAATGATTTAATAAAATATTGATTCACCCCCCCCTTCTCAGTATTTTGGGCTAGAAAAACATCAAGGAGGATCTTTGGTTCAAGTATAACATGCATGAGAATCCATTTAAAAGATGACTTAGTCCAAATTGTCACACTCTAATTTGACAGAGGTTTAGACAAGAGATGTTTCCAATTTTATTTGTGATTTTACCATGCTTTGTGGGGGGTTAGATTTTTTCTATGATTTTAGCACCAAAAAATTCCCATGGTTTTATCACATGGATTTAGAAACCAATTATGGTTTTTTGTTATGAGTTTAGCTATATATTGGATACTTAAAATGAAAATGATATAGACTTGTTGCTTTCTAAGGGATATGTTGTTAGATTTCATCCACAATTGATCTCTTACTATTCATACTTATAACATTGTGGTGTGGCTATGGATATATGTCTAACATGCTACTAAATTATTCACAAGTTGCAAAGAATATGTTAGAGATAGGAAATATGCTATTGGATTAACTCCAAAAACTAGTGGCAATCTCCTCTTTCTCCTAATAAAGCATTAATTGTCTATGAATGTATTGTAACTATTTTTTTGTTGAATAATATGTTGGGTGTGATTTTGAAGGCTAGGTTTTATCCCAAAAGGGTTTTCCTAGGGTCTCATGTTATGTTTTTTTAGTAATATTTCTTTTAAACTAAACTTACTTGCATTTCTTTTATCATAGGATTAATGTAGGAAATGTGTGCTTCGTCTTTATCAGTAGAGTTCCTTTCATTTAGTACTCTAACTTTATCTTTGAAGTTTATAGTACTCAAAGTGCACAATAAAATTCCCTTCCATTTATATCAAATATTAGTTTTGGCTATATGAGGGTTCTCCTTCCTTGTGATATTAATGCTTGTTTAAGTGGAAGATTTAACATATAGTTGATCTTGTTTTTAGTAACAGTGAATGGAAACACAAATAAATGGAGATTGAGATTCTAGTTTAGATAATTTGGTTGTGTAGTTGTTTGTAGTTGTGCAAATGATCCATGGGTTGCATGTTATTGCATGCATGTTCTATGGTTTTGCTAAGCAAATGATTCTAATTTCAATAAAATAATAATAAGATAATTTTCAAACATAAACTATAGAAAGTATGTATTGGGATTTTAGACATGCTAATACCAAGAAAGAAGACCCAATCAACATTCATATATTAAGAAAAAAAGTGATCTCCAAATAAATTCAGCTAAAGAATGAAAATTAATAGCACCTTCAAAGTTTCAACTCAACTTAGACAACCAAATGACACAACCACCACCATGGATATCTCATCTCCCTAGTGATGAAGACAACTTTCCTGACTTCAAAGGCAATTCACATAGCTTCTCTAGTGTCAAAGTTATCCATAATATTAGTTATTAGACAAATACCAATGCCACCACACACTCTTGTTGACTCTAGCTTCGCCCTTAACGCTCCCACAATCATGCCTTCAGAGGTGGATAAAGCTATAACACTGCTAGAAAACTACATATGTCCATCATGGGTAACGTCCTAGTTAAATTGTGATATGATAAGCGAACTGGGGTTTGAAGGGAGTATCATCCAAGAGAGTGATATGTTAAGGGTAGATGGTATTATTAATGTAGGAGGAATAGGTGGTCAAATTTATGAGAGGATGCCACATAAGTCAATTCTTCACTTGAGCTATTGGCTCACTACGTGATCAGACCAAGGTATTTACCAAGGACAAGAACAAACTCTAAAAGAAATTTAGTATATCTTTTCCTAGCTCACTTTTTCTGGGGACATCATTTAGCGCCTGACAGTATTAACGAAAATTCTTTCCACTTTGCAGTCTACAATGTCACTCCTAGTACCAGTCATGAATGGAAGTGGAATCGATCCATGTGAGGGAATTTTGACGGATTACCTAATTTCCCTCTCTTGGCTTGAAGGTAATCTTGAATGAATGAACTGTGTGCAACAGATCAAAGCAGATTACAGACCATGTATGGGTGCACCATTACAGGGAAGGTAGAAGTAGTTTAAAGGCTTGGAGAATGATGCTTTTATTTTAATGACTATCTTTGGAACTAGGTAAAAATTTCTTTTTTGGGATTGCAGTTGCTATTTGGCATGCTATTCTGTTAATTGCCACCACCAGACTATCAATTAAGATTTGTAATGTTGTTTTTAATTTTTCATTGAAGACTTATATGTTACTATTATGTTTTCTTTTTCAGATAGCAAATAAGTTAATGTCTATCGATCACTTGTTCGACTATATTTGCATGGCTTCATTTGGAAATTGCAACTCTTCCATTGGTTTTTATATGTTTTTTAAAAGATTATATCTATTATATATGAGCTATAATGTTATTACGTGGTTCATGTTGGATTAGAGTATAGTCATAGTATCTTGATTTTAGCGTGTATGGTATTTGTTAGATTAAACCATCTTTGAAGTTTTGCTTTAGATTTATATCATGTTGATAAAAAATTTAACAGATTTGTTTTTTCCTCGATGAAAAGTGTCAAGGCCAGTATCTATTTATATTAAGAAAAAAGTTTACGACAACATCTATAAATTGGATGACAGTAGTTACAGAGGAGAAAAACTACATAGAAGAAGAGAAGCAACAAAATCAACCTTCATAGCTATCACTAGAGCTAACACCATCAACCCCATCAACCATTGTACGAAGAGAAGAGAGGAAGGTGGAGTCTTTCCACATGTTTGAGAAAAATATGAAGAGAATTAAATAAAATCAAGGCATCAAACATTGTCATTAGAGATGGGTTCTTGTGAACCACTGTTTGTGAAGCATGGGTCAATGAGCTTGACTAGTAAAACTACATGATTGAATCTTGATATCAATATCACAATTTGACATGCTGTTAAAAATATCTCCTACTCATCAATCAATCTTCTCCCTAAAATGATCCATGTTGAGAAGAGACTCAATAGGAGAATCATAGATGAGGCCACACTTCATAATTGATAGGCCAAAGAAGTAGCAGATGTTTTTGTTACATCTCAAAATTTTGAGTGTAACTCTCCTCAATTTCACATCCAAGGTTAGTACTTCTTGATTTCAGAAAAAAAAAAAGAAAAAGTGGCCACTTAAGCCCCCTTTTTGGCCCCATCATCTTTTTGCACTTACCTAGCTGTTATATGGGGAGACACCCTATATTGATCAAAAAGAGTTTGTACATATGCTTGGAGTTCGACCATTCTTCAGGAACACCTATCTACCCACTGCCTATTGATTTACAATCATCCATTGTCTACCACTAAAGCCCACTTGCAGCCAAAACATTACCAAAATGGCATGACTGGCTATGGACAAACAACCAAAAACTACAGTAAACCCAACTACTAGACACTTTCATAATTTAAGTATATTTGATTAAACATTAGAAAAAGACATAGACTAAAGGAACCCCACCAACACCTATGGCTCTATTCTTCACTTTCACTGGCCACATTCATCTTCCTTGCTTCAATTGCATTCAGGACAACTGAGCACTCCATGCCACAATCACTGTGTGCAGGGTGATTATCCCACTCCTCCATGTCCCTGTAGTCATTCTCACACCACTCTTCTCTTGTACCTAACTCTCAAACCTCATCATCCACAACCCACACTTTTCCTTCCAGACCTTTTTCCTTCACAAATTCTTGCACCTAGCTCATTGGTCAATTCTTGGTGATTTTCACAGCATGCATTAGGAAAGTTATGTCCCTGTCAATCTTCCCCCAACACTTTTTGAGCTTTGCAGGTTTCACTATTTGCACCACATGGAATTTTGGCACCTCCAATCCATTCCCCAGAGACATGTAGTAATTTTGTAAGAGTGTGATGAGCAAGTTACCATCTACATTGTCCAATGCCCCGTCGATTTCTCCCAACAGTGAACTTGAGAAAAGACCATTTGGCAGAGCTTCTTCCCCTTCACTTTTGAAACCCCCATGTAAAGAAGCCTTGCCAGAAACATGGCCACAATCTCAGTGTTTGCCCTGAATTTTTGGTTCGCCAATGAGAATTCCAGACCTAGTATCTTCTTGACCACCCGTAACACTAACGGATGTGAAGACACCACTATCCCTTTTAGTCGCTTATTAGTAATTTCACCATAGAAAGTCCACTATTGCTTGGTGTTGTTCAAGAAGAGTGGCATTTCCATTGCTCTCAGACTCATGAGAAGTTATGAAGTGACCAAATTTTTGAAACAATGCAACCACCTTCCTCTATTTCAATGAAATTACCTTACCACGTCATCATAGACGTATCAGGAAATGTACCACCCAAGACCATTCGCCACCCACACTAACAAATGTGACAATATTATTCCAAGTTACCTGTGGGCTCCACCATCCTCATGAACACTGAGAAAATCCATGTGTCGGCCTCCCTACTTCCCTGTTGGGTTTAACCCATGTGCAACTTTCAGCAACGGGGAGGCGGTGAGTGACCCAGATTAAATCTGGTGCTTCACATCTATGTGCTCTTAATGTTAAGACCATTCGCCTGTTCATAACCCTTGGACCAGATGTACGTCCTAGATTAAGATGTCTTGCTTTCCCTTAAAACATGTGCTTAAAAGGCTCCTTTATTAGCACAGGCTTTAACACTACTCAACCTTATGTTAAAATATTTCCTTAATATTTCACACCTTGCTATAGTTCCTTTGACGGTTTTGATTGTTCCACATGGCACTTCCCTACCTCCCCATTGAGGGATGGGAGATGTAGGTGGGTCCCCTATGGGCTAGTAGAAAGTGTTCCAGGTTGACCCACGTCACCCTATCTCCACCATTCATTTCTCAAACCCATCGTTCGCCTGGGTTGAGGGGTCGGTCACCATGATGAATCCAAAGGCTTAAGTTATAACTTAAGTGACCTTCAACTACCAGTAGCCAATGAATGATAAAATATTATTTTTCTTTTCATGACTTTAAGTGATTTAATAAGTTACAATAAAATGTCAACCATTGATATTTGGAAATCTAATGGTTCTAGTGTTATTCTAGAGGTTTGAATTCACAAGTCTAGTGCTTTAGACATTTTCCTCCGGAATGCAACTACAGTCATCTATCAAAATTTCATCAAACTGTCGTGGTTTATATTAATTTGCGCTAACATTTGGCTTCAAACATAATAAATATGTTGACACTTGTCCCCATTTTAGATACTTTATGAAGGAATTTGAATGTGCGGAAAATTTGTTCTAGAATAGAACAATATGTAATTGTAGCATTTGATATTTTTGCCAACCACACTATGATTTTTTATTGGCATACCAATTTATTTCACCAATGAATATTTTTATTAGTTTGAGATTATGTAAATAATTCACCAAATTTTTTTATTCATTTGAAAATAGGTTTAATTTTCTAATGAATTTTTTTTTTTTGGTTTGAAAACAAGTTTTAATCGCCAACAAAATATTTTTTTTTTCAAAGCAGGTTTAATTCACCAATGGAAATATTTTATTGGTTTTAAAACATGTTTAATTTTCCAATGAAAATGTTTTATTGGTTTGAAAATAGGTTTTAATTGCCAATGAAAATATTTTATTGGTTTAAAGAAAAATTCAATTCACTAGGATTTTCCACAAACTTCTAGCAATTACAAAAGATTCACCAATTGGGATTTTTTTCTTCTGAAAATCAAAAATATTTCCAATAAAATTAATATTCTAATCGAGAAATATACAAGATTCGCCAGGATTTTACACCTTTGCTAGGGGGGGGGGGGGGGTTCTTAAAGTTATACCTATTTTTGGCCGACCTAATGCTCTATATACGTTGTGGAGATTAAATATTTATTATGGATGTTAATAAGATCCATTTTAGATCCATACCGACCTAAATTGAGTGTTGCATGTTTGATTTGAGCATGAAGATGTTTTTGATTTAAGTATGAAGTCGACAAGGCAATTTTAATTTGATTTTGGGATACATCTAATTAAGCCAACCTAATTGATGTATGCAAATATATTGGATATATATGTAAGACATTTTTTAGGATGTAAGAGAGAAATAAGATGTGATATGATGCAAATATTCAAATTTTGTATGTACATGATCAGATCTATAGCAGATATATTGTGAATATTGAGTGATCATAAAGCAGAGCAGTGTTTTGTATTCAGATATTCAAAGGAACTGAATCTAGCACAAGGAGGGTGCATTTTGTATCAATTCACATTTTGGTTGTGTGGCCACTTATGTTTGTATCTACCTTTTTGTGGTTGTGATCCCTATTGGATAGTGTGTCTCGGTAGTGAGCCTCTATAATATCTTATAACCAGTTATAATATATTGTGAACTAATTCTCACTGTGGTTTTTCCCTTTTTGGGTTTTCCACATAAAAGTATCGGTGTTCATGTGTCATGTGATCTTGTGATTGTTTCATTTTTTCATTCATTGTTGTAGTTAGATATGTTTTGTTAATTGGATGGATTATGATCAAATGATTTAATAAAATACTGATTCACCCCCCCCCTTCTCAGTATTTTGGGTGTTCAACATTTTGGGCTAGAAAAACATCAAGGAGGATCTTTGGTTCAAGTATAACATGCATGAGAATCCTTCTAAAAGATGAATTAGTCCAAATTGTCACACTCTAATTTGACAGAGGTTTAGACAATAGATGTTTCCAATTTTATTTGTTATTTTACCATGCTTTGTGGGGGGTTAGATTTTTTCTATGATTTTAGCACCAAAAATTTCCCATGGTTTTATCACATGGATTTAGAAATCAATTATGGTTTTTGGTTATGAGTTTAGCTATATATTGGATACTTAAAATGAAGATGATATGCACTTGTTGCTTTCTAAGGGATATGTTGTTAGATTTCATCCACAATTGATCTCTTACTATTCATACTTATAACATTGTGGTGTGGCTATGGATATATGTCTAACATGCTACTAAATTATTCACAAGTTGCAAAGAATGTGTTAGAGATAGGAAATATGCTATTGGATTGACTCCAAAAACTAGTGGCAACCTCCTCTTTCTCCTAATAAAGCATTAATAGTCTATGAATGTATTGTAACAATTTTTTTTGTTGAATAATATGTTGGGTGTGATTTTGAAGGCTAGGTTTTATCCCAAAAGGGTTTTCCTAGGGTCTCATGTTATTTTTTTTAGTAATATTTGTTTTAATCTAAACTTACTTGCATTTCTTTTATCATAGGATTAATGTAGGAAATGTGTGCTTCCTCTTTATCAGTATAGTTCCTTTCATTTAGTACTCTAACTTTATCTTTGAAGTTTACACTACTCAAAGTGCACAATAAAATTCCCTTCCATTTATATCAAATATTAGTTTTGGGTATATGAGGGTTCTCCTTCCTTGTGATATTAATGCTTGTTTGAGTGGAAGATTTAATATGTAGTTGATCTTGTTTTTAGTAACAGTGGATGGAAACACAAATAAATGGAGATTGAGATTCTAGTTTAGATAATTTGGTTGTGTAGTTGTTTGTAGTTGTGCAAATGATCCATGGGTTGCATGTCATTGCATGCATGTTCTATGATTTTGCTAAGCAAGTGATTCTAATTTCAATAAAATAATAATAAGATAATTTTCAAGCATAAACTATAGAAATTATGTATTGGAATTTTAGACATGCTAATACCAAGAAAGAAGACCCAATCAACATTCATATATTAAGAAAAAAAGTGATCTCCAAATAAATTCAGCTAAAGAATGAAAATTAATAGCACCTTCAAAGTTTCAACTCAACTTAGACAACCAAATGACACAACCACCACCATGGATATCTCATCTCCCTAGTGATGAAGACAACTTTCCTGACTTCAAAGGCAATTCACATAGCTTCTCTAGTGTCAAAGTTATCCATAATATTAGTTATTAGACAAATACCAATGCCACCACACACTCTTGTTTACTCTAGCTTCGCACTTAACGCTCCCACAATCATGCCTTCAGAGGTGGAAAAAGCTATAACACTGCTAGAAAACTACATGATGTCCATCATGGGTAACGTCCTAGTTAAATTGTGATATGATAAGCGAACTGGGTTTGAAGGGAGTATCATCCAAGAGAGTGATATGTTAAGGGTAGATGGTATTAATGTAGGAGGAAGAGGTCAAATTTATGAGAGGATGCCACATAAGTCAATTCTTCACTTGAGCTATTGGCTCACTACGTGATCAGACCAAGGTATTTACCAAGGACAAGAACAAACTCTAAAAAAATTTAGTATATCTTTTCCTAGCTCACTTTTTCTCGGGACATCATTTAGCGCCTGACAGTATTAACGAAAATTCTTTCCACTTTGCAGTCTACAATGTCACTCCTAGTATCAGTCATGAATGGAAGTGGAATCGGTCCATGTGAGGGAATTTTGAGGAATTACCTAATTTCCCTTTCTTGGCTTGAAGGTAATCTTGAATGAATGAACAGTGTGCAACAGATTAAAGCAGATTATAGACCATGTATGGGTGCACCATTACAGGGAAGGTAGAAGTAGTTTAAAGGCTTGGAGAATGATGCTTTTATTTTAATGAATTTCTTTAGAACTAAGTAAAAACTTCTTTTTTGGGATTGCAGTTGCTATTTGGCATGCTATTCTGTTAATTTCCACCACCAGACTATCAATTAAGATTTGTAATGTTGTTTTTAATTTTTCATTGAAGACTTATATGCTACTATTATGTTTTCTTTTTCAGATAGCAAATAAGTTAATGTCTATCGATCACTTCTTCGACTATATTTGCATGGTTTCATTTGGAAATTGCAACTCTTCTATTGGTTTTTATATGTTCTTTAAAAGATTATATCTATTATATATGAGCTATAATGTTATTACGTGGTTCATGTTGAATTAGAGTATATTCATAATATCTTGATTTTAGCGTGTATGGTATTTGTTATATTAAACCATCTTTGAAGTTTTGCTTTAGATTTATATCATGTAGATAAAAAATTTAACAGATTTGTTTTTTCCTCGATCAAAAGTGGCAGGGCCATTATCTATTTATATTAAGAAAAAAGTTTACAACATCATCTATAAATTGGATGACAGTAGTTACAGAGGAGAAAAACTACATAGAAGAAGAGAAGCAACAAAATCAACCTTCATAGCTATCACTAGAGCTAACACCATCAACCCCATCAACCATTGTACAAAGAGAAGAGAGGAAGGTGGAGTCTTTCCACATGTTTGAGAAAAATATGAAGAGAATTAAATAAAATCAAGGCATCAAACATTGTCATTAGAGATGGGTTCTTGTGAACCACTGTTTGTGAAGCATGGGTCAATGAGCTTGACTAGTAAAACTACATGATTGAATCTTGATATCAATATCACAATTTGACATGCTGTTAAAAATATCTCCTACTCATCAATCAATCTTCTCCCTAAAATGATCCATGTTGAGAAGAGACTCAATAGAAGAATCACAGATGAGGCCACACTTCATAATTGATAGGCCAAAGAAGTAGCAGAAGTAGAAGTTGGGTCATCTTTAGCAAAGACACCACCCACTAGAGCCGAACCGAGAGCCAAACTACAATAATCCAGCACAGAATCTAGAGAAGAAACCAAAATATGAAAGGTTGAATGTAGTTACCAGCCAACAATTTTACCATTTCCTTGTTATGCAGAATGTCCATGCAATTTGATAAGAACACAGAAGCCACCTATGAGAACAAATCATTGTTAATTCGAGCCAACCAGTCGTGGCCCAGTGCCCACCATAGCACGAATTGCTTCTTCCACCGAGACACGAGGGAAAAAGAAAGCATGACCAAGCTTCTCTCTGTTGAATGGAAACTCATCTCTACACTCCCCGAAACAAATGGGAAGAGGAATCCTCCACTGAAAGTCCATCGCCCACCACTCAACCAACCAGCAAAGACAAAGTAGGACAAGGGCTGCCCAAATTTCTTCAAATCTACTAAGGAAAGATCTAAATCATGGCGAGAGATAATATGTCACATGCTCAGAATCTTGGAAACAAACTGAAGTACCTTTTTCATCAGAGAGGCACAAGCCAAATCTATGAATTTGAACTAAGGTACTTGTGCCAATAGGAAAATGCAAGCCAAATCCATGTAGAAATAAAGAAATTTTGTGGAAGGCACAAAGAAGACGGAAACTTTTGCCAAGTGGAAAGCCAAATGGAAGAGAGAGGCGCCGCACAAATCCACCAAAAGAAGGAAAATAGAGGCACAAGAGACAAGTACTTGGGAGGAATCCAAGTACAAACATGATGCAATAGAAAACACAAATTTTAAAAGTAAAACCCATTAGTAGTCACAACAAGGATGTGGTAAATGGAGGCCACATCCACATAATTGGCTAGAGTTGCAAGGAGAAACTGCCAAGTATGGATAACACACGCTCTGCGTAAGTACAAGTCAAAGGGAACTTTATGGCTTCCAAAAACGCAGAAGGCTTTGTAGGAAAAATAGGTGACGATGGCTTCACTTTAAGATTTCCAAAGTAACCTTTATCAATATCAATAGCTTTATTTCCAAGACGGTTTACTAATCCATTTGCCTCCCTAAAGCAATGGAGACACTCATAATAATCAAATTTCTCAAAGGAATCCTTAGTTGTTTTACATCATATAAGCCAATTTTCAAAGAATTAATTTTATCAACATTGAACCACCATCTATTATAATATTTTGAAAGCCCTCTTTAAGAGCTAGATCTAATCTTAATATAAGGTCCTCTATTTTAGCTTCATTATTTGTACCCATCTAAAGTTTTTTTAAGCAACAACAATTAATTTCCTATTAGATCTACAAACAACACACCTCGCACTAGAGACCTCAAGGTTTCTTCTAGAGGCCCCATCAAAATTTATTGATGCAGGAGCATCTAGGGGTACTAGTAATCTTGCATCACCAAAAAATATTGCTATTTTATTCTTGTTGTTTTCAATAAGGGCTAAGGTGTGTCAAAAATAAATATTTTGATTTGCGATAATGTGATTTTTCTTTGTGGTGATATGTAAATGCAATTTTTGGAGAAAATATGCTAAGATAAATGTTTCCAAGGCATTTAAATTAGAATAATCTCTTTGGGGCATCCATTTCTAGGTGTGGACCACTTGGGGTGCATGTGCTTGCATGTTCAATTGCATGTCTTGCATGTATTTGCATGTTTGTGCCACAAGCGATGCATGTTGGTGCATGTTAATATTGTTAAACACCCAAAATACTGAGAGTGAAGGGGGGATGAATCAGTATTCTATTAAACCATTTGGCTATAAACCATCCAATAATTATAACATATCTAACTATAATTATGAATGAAGACATGAAAGAGATCACAACATCACATGACACAAACACTAGGATTTTTATGTGGAAAACTCAAAGGGAAAAACCACGGTGAGGATTAGCTCACATTATATTACAACTGGTTATAAGATATTAAAAGGGCTCACTGCCAAGACACACTATCCTTGAAAGGATCACAGCCTAAAATGATTACAAAATAGAGTGTGGCTCATTGTCAAGAAGTCAATTGATGGAATACACCTTCCATGTGCTAAATTTAGTTCAAATGAAGCTTTGAAATGTAAATTCTTGCTCTGCATTGTAGTCACTCAACATACATTGCAATTCTTCTTTGATACTAATCTTTTACATACAAATTCATAAGTCTACACTATATCAAACTACCACACCTCTTCTTCTGTTATTTTATTACATACAACACAAGAATGTTACATATATATCCTACCACATTTGCATGCATCAATTAGGTCAGCCTAATTAGATGTGCACATACTTAAGTCAAAATTAGTTGTCAGTTCAAAAATTGAAACAAAACTTCTTTCTCTCAAACCAAAACATACAAGGCATGATTTAGGTCGACACAAACCCGAAAAAAGATCTCTTTGAAATCTACAAATCATATTAATCTTCATACCACACACTTAAGTAAAAGTCAACCAGAAGAAAGATTTGATCACAGAATAGGCCAAACTGACTAACATCAATCAACTATACGAACATATGAGTGTGTGCCATTTGGAACATGTGTAGTGTTGACACTTGTAAACCATCTTCCAAAAATGTAAAGACTGAATCAAAATAGTAGAGGAATGTGGATCAAATAACTCATAATACTCTGGACAATTATAAGCAGAAAATTGTATGTTGAACTTCAATTATTTATATCTTTCAATGTGTGCAACCAAAATCACTAAAAACTTGTTCACAAATGTACTTAATAGTTTTAAATAACATACTAAAATTGCATAGGGCGATCTTCTAACATGAGCAATTCCTGGCCAAATTACTGGATCAAGGTAACACAAACACTTTACTAAATTAGACAAAACTATGAATCAAACAATGTTGGCATCAATGACAACACACCAGAGGGTTTCTTCTCCATTCTTTCAACAATCTCCCTCTTTGTCATTGATGGCAACATGTGCCATAAATGAATCTTCAAAATTGTGAGCTCAAACTGTGCGAACTCCCCCTTTCAAATATACACCAAAGTTTCTCCACAACTTCTCCCAAAACTTAAAAACCTCTCCCTTTAAAGTTCCAAAACTTCTCCCCCTTTGACATCAAGGGCAAAGGGTGTTCCAGTGATAAACTTACAAAAAGAAAAGGAACTAAAATAAAAAAGGAAAAAAAAATGTAAGGAAAATTTAAGCAGAACTAGGGGCACCTTCTAATTCCTTGAGAATGGCTTCCAAACAGGTTTTTTGTCATCCCAGACCCCCTTCACTCTAACAAGCATTTTATGCATTGATTCCAACTCTACCAGTCTCTCCTCTCCTTCTTCTGAGTAGATAGATTAAGATTTATTTTTATAAGTTTATTTGCATCTACCAGGGAACTTGATACTAGGATGTGTTTGGACTTCACGAGATGTCCAAGCTATCCAAACCACCTTATAACATCCTATTTTTTCCTTTGCAAAGTGAAAAAATTATTATGCAGTTCTGAAATAGAAGTCCAAGAAGCATAGTCTCTATCTATTGCAACTTTGTAGGCTCTAGAGGCATTGGCAAGTTGTGACTCTATTGATTCCATTATTTCTTTAATACCTCGAGTGGCATTCGGCCACTACATGCAATACACAAATAATATATGGGCTTCCTCTTCACATTCCCTTACCTCCTTTAAACATTACATTACCTTATTGTGTGTAGTTGCACATTCATCCTGCAATACCAATAACCTTTCCTCCAAAATCCTTGACTCTATCTTTTTTTCAGTCTGCTCCTTTAGGCTAGAGGTGTACTCTTTGAGTGAATCAACCAAAAAATTTAAGTTCTCAATAAGGTTTAAGGAGTCATCCACTATAGCATTGGGGGTAGTATCCTATGAATTCTTGATGGCATCATTTACCAGTTCAATGCCTTTCTGATGAGTTTCAATAATCTCCTTTATTTCGAAGGCATGAGAGGCATCTCCAAGCTCCATCCTCTAAATAGGTGAGATCTTATTTAGATCCACACAGCCTTGATGTAATGGGAGTTGAATCAGTTGAGGTGGAATCATGGGCTAAATCCTTATGTTCCTTAGCAAAAGACCCTTGAGAGTATTTCTGGATGATTCTCTAGATGGATTTGATGGCTCAATGGTCTTTGGTGATTCTTCTTCACTTCTTCCAACCTTTGTTTCTTCTTTATCTTCTTTCTTTTCCTCTTCTTCCTCTCCAAAGGAAGGTTTTGTTGATTTGACTTTATTTTTATCTTCCTTTTTTCCTCATCATCCTTTCTATCGTCACTCTTTTCATTTTTTCTTTCTTCTCCCTCATTTTTATCTTCTTTACCTTCATTTTTGGTACTTTCATGATGTTCTTCCAGATTATCATTATCATCATTCCTATTCTAATCCTCAACACTTTCTCTAGTTATATTTTTTGTGTCTTCAAAAGGAGTAGATGTATCATAAATCTCTTTTATATCAATTCCTTTGTCTTTAACAAGCTCTTGTACTTGAGTTGTATGAGATGAAGAAACAACACTCATCCCAATTCTCTTTGCCATTTCTCTCACTATATCAAAAGTCTCTTGCCTTAACTTTTTTGAGTTGTCCTTTTCCCTTGTCATGTGAATAGTGATTATTTATTTGAATCTAAACCTTTTAGTATATTCTTCTAGCATGATAGCCTGATCATCCTCAGACAAGGAGGATCTAAACTTATTCATTGTATTATTTTTAATCTTGTCTTCAACATTTAAAACTTAATGCCTTCTTCGTAGTAGTTGTTTCCATGTACATTATCAGTTACCTTCATTATATCTTCCATACTCTCATAAAAAATAATCATATATTGAATGAAAGCATTTACAATTGTTTCTTTATCCTCTTCATTAACTTCGTCATACAATTGAGCTATAGCTAGAAAATCATCAGATTCTATCATATTATTTACTAGAGGTTCCAATCTCAAAGGGGAGTGGTCTCTTACCAAAGGAGGCTTGGGCTTTTCCTCCTCAAGCTTTGATGTGCCTTCATTGATCTTTTTCTCATGCAATTGTATTGTGAAAGCATTCTTTTCCTTCTCTATCTCCTCTTCTTCAAATGATTCCACAACTTTCCTTTAGCCTTCTTGACCTCAGGACCAACCTCTTGTGAGGCACCTTCATAGCTGGTGGAAACACTACTTCTCCTCTTTCTTTTCAATTGAACTTCTTCTTCCAATCCAAGTTCAATTTCCTCTTCTACAACATCACTTATATTATTTTCCCTACTTTTCTATTGTGTCTTTCTTCTTTCAGAAGTAGTAGGAGGTGCTATCAGAGGTTCATTCTTCCTCTTAGAGGTCTAGGTATTGGGTCTAGAGGAACCATGTACATTAACTTCTATTGGAGTGCTAGGCTTCACCTTCTTTTCTTTTGTTGTAGCTACACCAAATGTTGTTGGAAATGCAGAGGTAGTGGTGGAAGATGATCTTCCTGATCTTCTAGGTCTGGAGGGCTCTCCAACTACTTTGGCCCTCTTCTCTGCTACAACTTCTCTCAACCTATCAACATCATCCTTTGAAATTGCATGTAGTGCAAAGTATTGCTCAACTCAAGTTTGGATACCCTTTTAGCTCTTTTAGGTGTTGAAGTTTCCAAAAACACATTATATGACTTCTCTTCATATGTGCCATGCCTGGGTTGAGAGGGGTCCTTGGGGCTATTTAGCAATATTTCAATGAGACCCTCGGTCATTTTATCATCAATATCATACCCTAGAGGCTCTATCCATAGTGTTATGGGTTCAACTGCCTCTACAATGTAGTCATCAGTGGATACTAGAAAAGTTATATCGTTTGCATATTTTTCTACCAAACTTCTTGGAATTCTCTCTCTCATGCATGTTATTTTGAAATATTGTAAAAGATGCAATCATAGCATCATCTTGCACTTTAAAATCTCCAATGTTCAAATAATAAAATATTTGATATGCTACCGATCTACTTGTGTCCCACACAATGTTTTTATTTTTTGGTAGCTCTCTCAGAAAGTAAAGTAGCAAGCAAAATATCAATGTTTTAAACTTGAAGGGATATTTCTTTGACTTGGCCTGGCTCAATTTCTTTAGAAGTTGTTGCAAAATAAACTCACACAAATCATAGTCCTTACCATTCACCACCATGTCATGTGCAACATAGATTGTAGTTGCAAACACAAAATTTTCACTATTGGTGAAGTAGATCTTGTGACCTATCATGATTGATGCATAATTCATAGTAGGGTTAGTAATAGTTTTGGTGGTCAATGCTCTCCTATCATATGTGGTACCAGTTAATTTCATAACCACATCATTCTTCATAGATTTTAGCACTGGTACGGGTCTAATGTCACAAAGTCTAGTCACCGCTTTGATCAAATCCTTAGAAATCAGTTTGAGCATATTTGTCCACACAAATTTATTATTTAATCTACTCAAGGCTATCCTCACATACATTGCATCCAATTCACTGCTAAAGTTGAGGAACCAGTTCCAAACATCTAGCTTCTTACGTACTAGGTTTTCATACTCTAGCTTCACTAACTTATCTTCAGTTATCTCCTTTAACTATTGATTCTTGAGTACTTGATGATCATACTCAAATTCCAATTTCCCATGTATGTATATTCTTGTATCCTCGATGGGCAAGACCTTAATTGGAGTATTTGAAAATTCACTGATATGGTCAATGTCAAAATCCTTTCATGAAAACCTTTTGAACTTCGATCTAGGTCTCTTAGAAATATCAACCACGGTTGGTGTAGCCATTTCTCCTTCAATTTTATTTCAAATTCCTAAGAAAGTACTTCAAATGCAAAACCACAAAGTATAGATAGCGATGAGTACCTTTTTCATGCTCAACAAAAACTAGGGTTTGATACCAGATGCTTTGAAACACCTTCAAATATCCTCCAACTTGCTCTACTTTCTTCAAAATGTGTAAAAGTGATTTAACATGAATTATAATTTCACTTTATACTCCATTGATCTTCCCTAAATTAGCATTTATTGCATACAATCTCCAAAAAGTTGATAAACACCTTATGAATACACTATAAACCCTAAAATGCTCAATTCTTCAAATTTATGTATTTTCTATCAAAATATTTTTCAAATCCTTCAAAATGTCATTTTACATCACATATCTTCATGCCATTACTTGACACCTCATACATCCAGGGGTTCATAATTTTTCTCTCTAATTGCTCCACCTAAACCCACGATTGGATTTAGTTTTTAGAAGAATTATCTACACCAGATGGAGGTACATATGTGTTTGGTTCATCCTTGTTCTTAGGTTCTTCCTTTTTCTTCCAAATATTCTCCATTTCCTTCTTAACTTTACTAGAATTGAAACTTTATTCACATATTTATGCCCTTGTTCCAGATTAGACTTCCTTCCATTTTTACTTCTAGAGAATCTTGAAATATGTCTAGGTTTGTTGGAGGTGTAACACACAACATTTTTCTAACCAAACAGATTTATAGTCATCCTTGATCTACACTAGTTAGCATTTTGTGTAAATGCATTACATGTATAGTAGTAACCATGAAAAGATTGAACCATTCTACTAGTATTGAATCTATTCATCATCATTTGACTTTTGCACTCAATAGCTTTATGTCCAAGTTTCTTGCATGCAAACATTGTCTAGAAAAGAATCCAACATTCTAATTCATTCTACTTCTATGTTATGTTGCCCTATGACCAATTTTATTACATGAGAAACAAATGCCATTAAAATATGGGTACCTTTGAGCATTAGGTTGTTTGATAGAAGTCCTTCTAGTATTGCTTCTTTGATCCTTGATCTATCTACCATTGACTTGAATCTTCCTTTGATTTCCAGCCTTGTTAAGGGTCTAATTTTCCTTTGAACTTTGTCCTTCTTCAAGCCCCAAACCACTTTTATCCTTAGAAGGTTTTTTCCCTACAATCAGTTCATCTAGCTTTATAGAACTTGTTTTGAATGTCTTCATGAGCCCTTGCTTCCTTCAGATCTAATCTTAGAGTTACCACTTCTTGTTCAAGCTTTATGCATTCATTAGTCTTGGTTCGAATCTTATCTTTCTAATAGTCCTCGATTCTCTTCTTTTCTTCCACTTGCACTTTAGTCTGGTGATATCCTCATTTTCTTTCTTCAACTAATCACTGACATCTCTATCTCTTTCTTTGAACTTCTTGATTTTCTCTCTTAACTTTTTGATGCATTCATTTTCTTCTTTTAGGTTATCCTTCAGATTTTCTTTCTCACTTTCAACTCTGTCAAGATCTTCAAGAGCAACAATAAGTTCTCCCTTGTCAATCATGCAATCATCTCAAGAGGAACCAAGCTCTAATACCAATTGTTGAACACCGAGAATACTAAGAGGGGGGGGATTGAATCAGTAGTCTATTAAACCATTTATCTATAAACCATCCAATAATTATAACATATCTAACTCCAATTATGAATGAAGACATGAAAGAGATCACAACACCACATGAAACATAAGCACTAGGATTTTTACATGAAAAACCCAAAAGGGAAAACCCACGGCGAGGATTAGCTCACAATATATTATAACTAGTTACAAGATATTATAGGGCCTCACTACTAGAACACATTGTTCTTGAAAGGCTCACAACCTGAAATGATTAAAAAATAGAGTGTGGCTCATTGCCAAGAAGTGAACTGATGGAATACACCTTCCATGTGTTGAATTTAGTTCCAATGAAGCTCTGAAATGCAAAATCCTACTCTACTATGCAATCTCTCAACATGCACTATAATTATGCCTTGATACTAATATATACAAATCCATAAGCTCGCACTATATCAGACTACCACACCTCTTCTTCTGTTATTTTATTAATTATGTACAACACAAGAATGTTACATATATATCCTATCACGTCCGAATACATCAATTCGGTCAGCCTAATTAGATGTGCACATACTTAATTCAAAATTAGTTGTCGATTCAAAACTTGAAACAAAACTTCTTTGCACTCAAACCAAAACATGTAAGGCATGATTTAGGTCAGCATAGACCTGAAAAAAGATCTCTTTGACATCTACAAATCATATTAATCATCATGTACCACACACTTAAGTATAAGGTCAATCAAAAGAAAGATTTGATCATAGAATAGGCTAAACTGACTAGCATCAATCAACTATATGATCATATGAGTGTGTACCATTTGGAACATGTGCAGTCCTGACACCTATAAACCATCTCCCAAAAATGTAAAGACTGAATCAAAATAGCAGAGGAATGTGGACCAAACAACTCATACTACTCTGCATAGTTATAAATAGAAAGTTGTATGTCGGACTTCAGCTATTTATATCTTTCAATGTGTACAACCAAAATCACTAAAAGATTGTTCATAGATGCACTTATTAGTCCTAAATAACATACTAAAACTGCATAGGTCGATCTTCTAACATGAGAAATTTTAGACAAAATTATTAGATCAAGGTAATACAAACACTATTTACGGGATCAGATAAAAACTATCAATCAAACAATGTTGGCATCAATGAAAACACACTAGAGGGTTTCTTCTTCATTCTTCCAACACATATTTGGAGTCATTGGGGTTGTTGAAGATCAATAAAGATGCTAGAATTGACCAAATTTGATTGGACATGGTTAAGGTGCCCATGTGAAGGCCATGTGAGCATTGAATAATTTTATTATTTTATGATTATTTCTCCAAATGGGGTGGGGGTTTTCTAAGGAGGTATTTTTCTTCTGTTTTTGGAAAACCATAGTGGTTTTTCTCATTCAGAAATCTATATATTAAGCCCTTGTTATATGGGAAGAGGTCTTTGGGATTTTTTGTATGTGAGATGGGGAGATGTTGCCAAATTGAAGAGAGTATTTGAAGACTCCATTGTTGCAGATTTCTATTTGCATATAAGCCCATATTTTTGGGAGCTAGTGAGCTCCACATTTTGAAAGACAGTCAGCTAGTGATGTCCATGTGAAAGGAGCTTGAGATATTTAGTAAAAACAAGGTTGAAGGAGACCAAAAATTCATTTTTTTATAGGTAGATTGTGTAGTCGTAATATCTTCTATGTGAACCCTTGTATCTTGTGAAGTTTGAGATGGTTGTGGTAGATTGTGTAGTGTAGTTATGAGGATTAAACTCATTTATTCCAATGAATTATTCATTCATTTGTGTTACTCATGATACGTAAGTGTTGGTATGTAGCCATTGATCATGCAAATACTATACACTTGTAATTTATTTTATGTTAACATGTCAAGGTTTTTCCTTGTTAACACGTAAAGATTTTTTCGCTAACACGTCATGTGGAAAAATGATTTTGTAAAACCCTAATTCTAGAAGCTTCCAAAAAGGCTTGTTATAGCGGCTAGGATGTATGTTGTGGTATTGGATTCATGAGATTGTAATTTGCTTTGCATTGGATAGTAAAATCATTGGCTGGATCAGTTTTTGTGGATGTAGCCCATATTGGGTGAACCACGTTAAATTTATGTGTTGATCTCTTTTGTGTTATTCTTCATTTTTATTTTTGGGTTATTTAATATGCATATAATTGTTAATTTTTATTGCTCCAATTTTCCTGAACCATAATATAGTAATTTTGGGTTTTGTTCCATGTTTCTCTTGTGTTGTGATCTTGTTGTTATCATGAAACTTGTATCAACCTTTAGTGTGGTATGATGTGATTTCTATTGTGTAAACTCTTAGGTTGATTCAAATTTTCCTAAAATAGAACCTCTAAAGGAATTAGGATCAATGATGATGTGAATGATGTGATGAAGGGGTGAGTGATGTGAATGATATGGAACTCTCAATTTTGAACAAATCTAGACTCAAGTTTTGATGTGTGTTTGATGAAGATGCTAATGAACTTACAAGTATTAGAAGTGGACTTATGACCCTAAGATAAGTGTGTCCAAAAGGATGTGTGGTAATCCAACTAGACGTATGAAAAGAGATATGTTTCCAAACATGTAGCTAAACTAGATGATGTTTTATGAAAACTTAGTCTAGGGAATTTATTTTCCAAAATTTTGAGTTGATTGTAAGATGGAAAGTTGAATGGTTTGATGTTTGATGTCAATGTTATGGTTGATTTTTGGTTTGATTGATCCTAATGTTAGACCTAAGGGGAACTTGTAACAAGACCAAGGTGTTGAGTAATTTCCTTTTGAGTGTTTTAACCAAATGATTTTGATGATGTTTTGATGTCGGATACCCAAAATTGTTTTGATAAAAACAAGTATAAATTTCTTTCTTTGTCATTGTTGTTTGAGATCAAGTAACCAAGGGAAACCTTCTTTGTGGGTTTAATTCTTAAATTACAGGTTGCCTTAATATGGTGCAGGGGTGGTGGGCAGGGCTGGGAGTAGCAGCAGAGCGGGGTGGGCAGGATGACTTCTCTCGACGTTTCCCCTAATTTGGACGGTGGAAGGCCGTTGCGGTTGCCGAGCAGGGGCGCTGGTGGCTCGGTAGAAGGTTGGTGGCAAGCGTTTGGGCGGACAGAATGGTTTAAACGAATATTTTAACTCCAACCAAGCTGAGGAGGATATTCCTGCTTTCTCCTATTAATCTTACTAAGTCAAGTTAAACACCATCAATCAAGCACATTTCTAGTAGTCAATCAAGTACATGTCTCAAGTTGGGTCGGCACAATAAAATACCTAGCTTGAATGGATGAGTAGAGTATGCATGCGTACACAATACATCTCTTACCTTGAAAGGAAAAAATCTCCTAATAAGGTGTTTTTCACCTCAACAAGCAATCAATACATGATGAATATCTTCATGGAATGAGCAACTATCCCTTTGCACCTTCCCAAGAGATGTTTTAGAAAACTTGGCTTGGATTTTAAATACAAAGGTTTGTAATGACTCAGTGAACACCAGATGTATACTTTAGACATGAGACACTAAAGTCTCTAATCAACCTTTGAGCAGCCTATACATTTTCCCTGTATTTTGACACACAAGGTATAGTGTCTATAGATAAGTGCTAGAATTACTTTCATTTCCACACCCTTTAATACAACCCACTTGAAAATGTACTTTGAGGTTTCCTTGAGTTCTCCATTGTGGGATGTGTCTCAAGGAAGGCATCCTACTAAAATAAAAGAAGGAATGCTATTTCACTTCACCCAGGATCACACAAAGCACAAGGGGAGAGGATACATAGTAATCCTTGGGTGACTCAAGAACAAAGTGAAAACTAAGAGTGTTTCTCTTCACCCAAGATCGCATGAAGCACAAGGGAAGAGGATATGCATTGTTAGTTCACCAAACAAAGAAAGAAAAGAAAATACTTGTTCATTTTAGTGTACTAAAGATAAATTTGAGGTTAATTTTAAAGCACCATTCAACTAAGTGTTAATTTTTTCTTGTTCAATTTTACATCCCAAAATAAAGTGAGGTTGTTTGGTTCAATTTTATTCCAACTTGAAAAAGCAAGATAAATTATTCATTTATAAGCCCAAATTAAAGTGTGAAGTTGATTTTTAAACCCAAACTGAAGTGTGATTTAGCTAAAGCATAAAAATAAAGTGCTCTTAGGTCATCCTTCTCATTAGTATTTAAAAATAATTTGAAAAATTAGATAAGTGTTGATGAACATTTTTTGCTTCCATCCATGCTTTAATGTTCCAATCTAATCTTGCAAGTTGTTAGTACTTAAACCAACAAACACAAATCAAGAAATAATTAAGGTTAAAAATCAAAGCATATTGAAAATTCATATTAAACTTAATTTATTCCTCTCTAGTTTATCTACAAGTGTGTGGCTCTATTAGACAAGTATGTTGTAGTTTTTCTGACAAGTGCATTGATCTAGCTCAAGACAAGTGTGTTACTCTGCCAAAAAACAAGTCCATTGCTTTGGTAAATCTACACAAAAAAACTAGAAAGATCAAATGCATTGGGAAAACAGGTGCGTGTCAATGCTACAAATGCATGCCAATGCTACAAGTGCACAGATTTGGCTTGAAATGAGTTGACTTGCCTCTGGTTCCTACAAACACGAAATTCTCAAGAATTTTTTGTTAAATCGATGGATGAGGCCCCATTGGGCATGCCAAATATGTGAACATGAATTATGAGAAAGTTAAACATGATTGAAATAAATAATTAAATCAAGCATTTAGCCTACTCAGCTCATATTCCCAATGAAATCATTGAAAATCTAATTAGAAAACCATTAAACATGAAATTGAAAGCAATTTGATAAAAGGAAACCTAACTACACTTCCAAACTTGATTCCATTAGGGGATTGGTGTTGAATTAATGTGGAATGATCAACCCTTCCTAATCCCATTATTGAAAAAATATTTGAAGTGATGCTTTAATGGAGAAATGGATGAAATGGATACAAAATGCCTAAATGCTCTCAAAGATGGCTCTAAAAATGGATATAGTATAATTACTCTCAAGCTTTGTGGATGAATTATTCATGAAATGGAGGCTATTTATAGGATTTTAGGTGAATCAATGGTTGGTATCAATTTGGTTAATCAAAGGATAAAAATGGATGAGAGGAATTGACATGGATCAAGGATCAAATCCATGGATGAGATTGAAAGATCACATAAATTGATAAAGTTAATCAAGAGTTGAAATTGATTCAAATAAACACAAATCCTTAATTTTAGGAGGAATGTGCAAAATATTTCCATGTTGGAGGGAAATTGTTTGAATTTGAATTGGAGGAATATTCCTGAGAATATTCCTTTGCAAGTGGGAGAAATTGGGTGGATTAAAAGATATTAGTCAATTAAATAATTCAGATATTATTTAATTGTGCAAGATGAGGGAATTTAGGATTTTAATTAAACAATTAGCTCATTTAATTAATGGGGAATTAATGAAATTTAATTAAATAATTCAAATTATTTAATCAAATTAGAGGACTTGGTGAATTTAATTAAATAATTCACATTATTTAATCAAATAAGATGAAAATTAGTATGAAAGGGGTGAAATAACCTAATAATATTGATTATCCGATTAATATGAGAAAATGATGAATTTAATTAAATTGTCGAATTATGATGAAAATGATGTTAGTAATAGAGTTTGGGTGCGTGATATTGATCAAGACAATTTTAAGTGTCTACAAGGACAACTATGAGTCTTGAAAAAAAGGTATCCCAACACATTATAGGTGGCTAGATATTTATCCTCATCTTTATGGACTCATTCCTGAACCAGAGACAACATGAAATGAATCAAATTGGGGTAATAAGAATGATCATATAGTATGATTGATTGGATCTAGTTTCAGTGCAAGCATCTTTAAAGAGACCTATTGCTAGATTTTAGGAATCTCGCTCCCACACATAGTTTGGACCAATATTTGGGAGAATTTTGGAGATCCATATAATCCTCAATTCCCAAAAGATCTTGCATTTGATTGCCTCATTCCTCTTGATGATGTTGACAATTTACCCTTTGATGATGAGACCTTAGAGGAGTTTGAATATGATGTAGAACTTGAGCATCTTAATGATCCTGAGACTTGTCATGTAGCTCCTACAAGTTTCTCGTATTGAGATCACACATTCATCTATTGTTGATGATTCATTGATAAATTCTAAATTCCAATGATTCATTGCAACAAGTATATAATTGCCTTCCTAATTGAGAATCCTATTTATCAGACATTACATCATTGTTTATGGAGTCTCACATTTCAAATTTAAAGGACCAATTTAAGGTTTTATTTCTCTTATTTGATGACAATCATGGCCCAATTGTTGTCACTTCATCTTTATCTTTGGAGTTAGTTCAATACCAGTTTCCATTTGTTCTCAGTTTGTCACTTTTTTTTTATTGGGTATGTACCTGATTGGATTGTGGCATCATCTTGATCATCTACCAATAACTTGGCAACACATGAGTGTGTTTTAGAGACACAATATTTATACATATGGGTTCATCTTCCTACCAATTCCTATTTGGAATGGGAAGCATTCCTACATCTATAATTGGTCTATCTTCTTCCCAAAGGGAGAAAAATTGTTTGTAGGCATTAGATTATGTTTTGTCTTCAAACACTTACCATATTGTAGGTGATTACACATTGTGGGAGTCTATCTTGTCTCTCTATTTCCCTCTTATGGGGGCTTCATTGATTGTATATACATGATGGATGCCACCCTTTGGGGTATTATTAAGTCCTACATGCATCATCTTTCTTTGTATCTTTTCTCTCTTTTGGAGAGGAGTTTTGTCCAATTGGGTTTTGTCCTTTTCTTTGTTTGTGAGAGATTGCATTGCATATGTACATGGATGTACCTAACATGGCCTAGTAGTCGAGAGCCATCTTCATTTTGCATAATAATCTACTCCCTAAGTTGCACTTAAGGAAAGGTGTTGGTGTAAATAGGTAGTTTACCTAATTAGTTAATTAGTGGGTCTTATTTACATGTTTAGTCCACTTAGGTCCTAGGAGGGAATCTTTCTAGGTAGTGTTAGTTGTCACTAGATATTATCTTATCTTTTGACATTCAATGCTTGCGTCCGTAGAAGTCATTTAATATTGTTGAGGTAATTGTCTCAATATATAGGATTAAGACACATGCAAAGATCTTGTCTAATTGTATCTCTCAACTTTCTTTTATAAGCAAGACATCATATGTATATCACATATTTAATCTTGTAATATTGCATCCATTGTCATATCAAGCCATTCTTGCCATTTTCTCTCTTTTGGAAGATGTTTTGGTCTGGCAACTATTCTTGGGGGTTTTGGGAGTCACCATTTACTCCTACAAAATCCACACAGGTTTAACATTTATAGTAGTGTAACATTCTCCTCAATGTTATACTACGATAAAACTAATGGAATGGGCCACAAATGTGCCAACTATTCACTTCTTTTAGCTACTCTATTATAAAATTCTTTGTCTTCTTAAATATAAATTGACTGAATCCCTCCTTATCTAAACTTATAGAAGATCTTTTTTTAAACTCAAAGAAAACCCACCACTAGAAAACTCATAACAAATTCATAAATAAGATCTTTTGAATTTGCCAAATTCACAACCATGATCATCGCAAGTTCGCCTAAATTTTACTCAAATTTTAAATACAAATCTAGGACTGAAAATTAAATCAAATTAAATCATCTTAAAAGGTCAAAAATTTTAAAATGTCCTTTTAATGCCAAAAGTCACTCTCAATAATTTGGATTCAAATCTAAAATCAGCTTTTGCGTTTAATTTTTAACATTTTCCATTCAAAATATTCCTAAGTCACCAGATGTATGCCATGTGAATCTCAGTTGAGTGATAAGTTTTAAATTGGTCTTTTGTTGTTAGACCATAACTAGGTTTATTTCATAGTTTACTTGATGACAAAACCTTGAGGCACAGAGAATAGAAATCAGATTAATCAAATTGTACAGGTTCAAGGGTGTCAGAAATCAGAAAGCAAAAAGCAAAATACTCTTCCAAAAAAGGAAGCTTCCAAAAGGAAAATGGATTAAAAAAAGATTGAATTAGATTGTAAGACTTGAAGGGTCTATGACTTTGAATGCTAGAATGAATTTGTTTTCCCTGTTAGACCTAACAAAAGTGAAACGCCTTTTGCTTTAATCAATTTTTTTTTTTTAATGTCAGCTCTCAAATTCTACTACTTGTCCTCATTCGAGTAGATTGGTGAAAAGATAAGCTCGATGAAAATTCATAAAATAAATTTATCTGGTTAAAAAGATATTCAACCTGATATAATTAACTTAGGAATTCCATGTTTTCAGAAGAAAAGAGTTTTGAGTTGAAATGATTTTAACCTCTAAAAAGTGAACCACACTGAGTATAGACTTTGATGAGTCCAAAAATGAAACCAAGGACAATTCAATCAGATTACAGTGAAATGACATGGAAAAGTCTCAGGGATCAGGGGAATAAATGTGGTAAGCTTTTACCAGATTTGAGGATATAATAGGTGGCACCAAGCTGGAATCCAAATTCCAAAGAAAGTTAAAACTAGTGAAAATAGATTTTTAAGTCTAGTAGGTTTCAAAAGAAAGCAAATGAAAATCAAAGTGAGTGAATAACTCTATGCACTGAAGAACATAAACCAAAATAAATTCTTTTCAGGATTGACCAAGAATATGACATAACTTAACATTAATCTGTGGAAACTAAAGAGAAGGAAATCTCAAGATTAAACTAAAATAGAGATATACCCAAATAAAGAAATAAAGTCAGATTTAAATATCAACAAAAGAACAATGAATGAGATCCATAGAAGGAACAATGTGGAACTTAAAACCTTCAGAAAGTAAAATAGATCAAAATGAAAAGGATAATGAAATCAGAAATTAAACAGAGTAAATCAGAGAGAAGATATTAATTAGAGGATATTCTCACTTGGTAATCTGATGAAATGAAAAGGTTGATTCAAGTCTATGTTTTTTTATATTTCTAGTGTTCAAAAATATATTTGTTTAATAATGAAGATATTATTATTTTTTAGAAGAGATATAGGTTTGATTCAAAATAGAGATATGTATACAAAATATAAGATAAATGAGAAAATAATCATTTTTTTGGACATTTATCAATAGGGTTTCAATATTAAGGCAATGTCTTAATTAAGAATGATAGAGAAAAAACTTTACTTTTTTTAGTGTTTTAAATATCTTTTTTTGAATATTTACATTGATCTATCATGAAGGTTCAATACACATTTTACTAAATATATGTAACATGATAATATGAAGAGAAAATTTTCAATGCTTATATGTAGATTTGAGATGGGTGAGCAATTATATTTATAATATATTGCAATTTATCTTATACATTAATATTAATTTATTTTGTTCAATATAAAAATATAGAAAAAATCAACAATTATCCCATGTTCAAACTATATTTTTTTATTAATAATCAGTAAAAAAATTTCTAATGTACACTTATTTTTAGAATTTGGATTTCAATATTTTTCAAAATATTTCATTTAGAGATAAACATATAATAACATGGAAAGTGATAGTTTCAATTGAACATACAAAAGGTATAAAAAATTAAAATATCATTATAAAAATAAATATCAATGATAAATGGGAAAAATAAAAATTATTTGAATTAAAATAATATATTAGGAGTTATAAGAAATATAATCTCTAAAAATAAAAAATAGGGTTATGCAATTGATTGAGCAAGGTGATGATATGGTCCTTGATTACATCATCCACAGAGGTTTAAACCCTTGAAGATATGATATAAGGGATGAGGTTGGGATCATGTCCCATGAATCTTTAGTAGAGTTGATATCCCTCACTATTTGACTTTCTAAACCCTTGAAGACATGATATAAAGGATGAGGTTGAAATCATGTCCCACAGATTTTTAGTAGAATTGATATCCCTCAATCTTTGACTTTCTAAATCCTTGAAGATATGATATAAAGGATGAGGTTGGGATCATGTCCCACAGATATTTAGTAGAATTGATATCCCTCAATCTTTGACTTTCTAAAACCTTGAAGATATGATATAAAGGATGAGGTCGGGATCATGTCCCACTGATCTTTAGTAGAATTGATATCCCTCAATCTTTGACTTTCTAAACCCTTGAAGATATGGTATAAAGGATGAGGCCGGGATTATGTCCCACTAATCTTTAGTAGAATTGATATCCCTCTATCTTTGACTTTCTAAACCTTTGAAGATATGATATAAAGGATAAGGTCAGGATCGTGTCCCATAGATCTTTAGTAGAATTGGTATCCCTCAATCTTTGACTTTCTAAACCCTTCAAGATATGATATAAAGGATGAGGTTAGGATCATCTCATGAATCTTTAGTAGAATTGATATCTCTCAATATTTGACTTTCTAAATCCTTGAAGATATGATATAAAAATAAGGGTAGAATCATGTCCCACCGATCTTTCGTAAAATTAATATCCCTCAATCTTTGACTTTCAAACCAAAAATATCAATATAAATTCACACTCTTATCTCAAACAACAAAATGAATTTATAACTAATATAAAATCCATTCGTTAAAAAATATCTATTTAATAATTTAAAGAGAGACTTATAAATGAATCCTTAGGCACCAAAGTTAATTAAGTCCATTCCTGTTAAGTTTGAAGAACCGAACTATGAATAGATGCACAGGTGGCATATAATAACAACTTAGTTTTAAAAAAGTGACATGTCCAAAGAGCATTCCAATCATATTCCTTAAGGTAAATTCGGATGCACCAAACATCACATCTGATAACGTGGGAGGAATCTGATGTGAATGGTAAAGCGGAGATATTAAATGTTCCAACAGCAATATGCTGTCTGCTGTTCCACCCAAGGCAATGGACGATTTTATTGTGTGCCACGTTACGCCATTAAAATCGTCAACTTGCCCTTTAAAAGCAATTCATAACGTCAGAAGTGAGTAAGCTCTGTTACCTTTTTCTGGAACAATTCTTCCGAGCTTTGGCCGTCAGATTTCCTGACATTATTGAATGCAACTGTAAATGTATGAGCACCGACAGGAATGGGGCAAAGGTATCCTTTGCCTTTGCTTTATGGTATGTACGTGAGATTGGGTTTGTTGCCCGGGTAACATTCTCCTGATCGCTTTAATCCAGATGGGAGAATCATTCGCATAATTTATGCTTCTCCTTCTCTCCCTTGGTTTTCGGAATATTATTAGTTGTGGGGACTTGAGATGAACAAGAATATCAGTATAATTTACATGGAAAGACTAAGAGTATCTTCAATCGTTCTCTTCGGTTAATTATTTAAACAGTTTTTTTTGCCTGTTTAATCCCTGGGTATTCCATTTTATTCGCTAGGAAATAAAGGGCACCTACGATTGATTTAGAAAACTATTACAGTTGAGACAGAAGTGTAATGATAATTAAAAGCATACGGCGGAATTGTTTCAAACCTGGCACCCCTGCTGGTACGTCTAATAAATTGGTAGGAAAGCAATGAAGATAAATTGTTGCTTTGTTTTTATTGAAGGGTAAATAGGTTTTATTATTATTAGAATCTAGTTATATTTAGACATGGTAAGTAAATAATTTGTCAACAGCGGTACAACAAACAAAACAGGCACAATCAAGAGGGACATGAATATAAAACTTCTGAGATATCTATATACTAGAAATCACACCTTGGTGTGCAATGGGTATGCCAAGGAGTTGTGGAAGGTCGATTAGGGAAATTTTTGGGTTTTTTTTGCTTACATTTGTACGATACATGAGGTCAGTTGGTAGCCATTTAGAAAATGATTTTGTTTGTGCAACAAAAGTCTCAATGGAGAAGTGATAGCTTCAATCAGCTTTCTATCCACTTATAGGGATCCAAAAATGACTGAAACAAAACTCACAGGAAGATATTTAGGTTCCATTACAAACAAGCTCATATTATGTTTGCAATAGGCAGAAAGGGAGAGAAAGGGAGAAATAGGGATATAAAGAGGAAGACATAGAGTGTGTGTGTGTGTGAGAGAGAGAGGGGCAAAGATATTGAGATACAGAGGAAGGTGGATATGGAGGAGAGGGAGAGACATAGGTAGAGGAGAAAGAGATAGAAAAGGGGAGGAGAGGGAGATATAGAGAGATATGGTGACAGAGACAAGCAATATAGAGAGGTATACATAGAGAGGGAGGGCTTTCTCTCCCTTTCCCCCCTCTTATTATCTCTCTCTCTCTCTCTCCCTCTCCTATGTCTCTCTCTTTGTCCCTCTTCTACCTATCTCTCCCTTTCTCTTCCCATATATCTTCATCTCCTATTTCTCTCTCCCTCCCTCCATGTCTATTTTATATTTCTATTTTCTCATCATTCAAGTTTTTTACGATCAAGAGTTAAATGCATGACTAAGTAACATAATAAAAAAGGGTGATATAAAATGGGGTGTGACAAAGTATATATTCAATCCACTAGTTGCAAGTGCAACAAATAATATTTTTATTGTTATTGATGCCTTTGACTTCGATCATGTTATCAATAAGATCTTGTACAATCTTATTTTTTACACCCGTAAATGACTAATACAATGACCCTTAACTCAATGTAAGTTGCAAAATACTTAATCATGTTATATATTCTAAGAAGTGATTTGTTGTGATGCAATAGATAAACTAAAATAAGTGCAATCAAATTCACACTCAACAAGATTAAAAGAACACCATCTATGGATTCTAAATTCATGGTGAACTTGTTATATTCATTTGGTCTAGAGAAAAGTTAGAAGTGTAACCAACTTGACACACATTTTATTTCACCACAATTATTTGAGTTTTAAATATTAATAGGATAGGATGATTAAGATGATAAGATATCTATTGAAATATATTAGTTTCTCAAAGATAGAATTCAAGTTTCTTCAATTTTGTGTACAAACCTTTATTAAATGGGAAGATAGTAACATGCACGTTATTATTTGCCACTCAACATCATCAAAGCATTGCTTATTTTTCTACAAAAACATTGAAACTAGATAACATAACTACCAATATGTTCTTTGAATCTTTGTGTACATCTAGGTAGTAAAATCCTTCAAAAGGATCTTTAAACTTGTGTTTATGTCAAAAATTTGTAAGAATGTTATAGAAAGACCATCAAAGTATTTCATGGAACATAAAGGTAATGAATACAACTATTGTATAACAAGTCCTTTATGAGTGATGGAAGCAATTATTTAAAATCTTGGCATCATTAGTAAACTCAATGTGTGTAGTTATAAAAGATCGCATGGGGATAATTGGGTCTCCTTTTATATTGTAAAATTTAAATCTAGAAGCCATTAATTACACATGCAATAGATATGTGACAAACCTCAAAGTACAAACATGTGCTATACAAAGGATTATATTCAATATAATCATTCTTGATATCCTCGAGTTCCTTCATCAATTTACCAATTCTTGTAGTATTGTATCCAAGGTGGTGATGGTGACCAAAGTGGTAGTGGAATCATGTGAAATAATGGAGGTATATTGGGGTTGTGATGTAAGAGCTAAGGACATAGTTAGGAATAGATTGGGCACATTATGAGAAATATTGATCATGGGTTGAGATGGAGGGATAGTATAAGATATATGAGTAAATGTTGTAAAGATAGTGGGAATGCAGATAGGAACAACATAGGTTAATTGTAATAGTGATCACATGGAAGTGGTATGTTTAGGATTGGAAGAGGAGGATGGTTTGGAGGATACACCATTAGAAAAATTCACTAGTACAAGATTCAAAAATTTATGTGCCATGAAGACATCCCACTCACATCTTATTTTAAGACATTTTCTAATTGATTAGGAGACTCACAATGCATTAATGCATCAATCAAAGTGTGTAGAGTGGTAAGTGTAATTTCTTATTTAGCCATATGTACACAATTATTAAATAGTCTTCTTAATCACTCATGTTAGTCTCAACATGATCACCATTAAAAATATTAGCATAATCAAAATAGGAAACCATATTAAATTTTAACATTCAACATTCCTTCACAATGGAAGATTAGGTCTGAGAGTAGCTCATGGTATAAATAAAAAAAAAATGAAAATGATTAATTAATTTCATGTTAGAATAATTTGAGTAGTAGAACCATATCATATTTAAAAAATGTAAACTGTATTTATTCAAAAGGAGGGTATGTGCAGGATCATGATGGGCCAAAAAGTGGCAATATGATGGGTATGTAGCTGATGACTTTTTTTAACCCAAATTTGATGAAACGAAAAGGGTTTTTAAAGGATATTCTCATCTTTCCACCAATATAAATTATGCTTTACTTTGAATTTAATAAATAATTATTATTAATTTTCTATTTGAATTACGATTAAAGTCCTGATTGATAGGATGATTGGGAAAAATCTATAGCTTTCAAACAGTATCACATTTTCTAAATACAAAACATGTGACCACATTCTATGCTTCACATACTATGGGATTAAAAAAAGAAAAATTGAATTTCGTGGAGTTTTGACCAAGTTAAGGTGGTCAGACATACGAGTTTTTTTATATTTTAAAAAAGTTGTAATAAAAAATTCATAATTAATTATTTACTTAGAATTTTTTTACAAAAAACTATGCATCACATGCATACATGAGTCATCTACTTATATATAAAATCTCATAAAAAAATATTATCATTTTATTGTGGTTAGGGTGGTCAGACAAATACCTACTTCTTATTTTCCACTAAAATTTAAGTACTACTACATTGAAATTTCAAATTTTCACCAAATAGATTTTTAAAAAATAAAATAAACCTAGTAGTTTAGAAACTACATTCAATTTTCTATAGATTCTATTCTTACATATTTTTGAAATAATATAGATAACTTATTCAAATTTTTATGTCAAGTTTCCTAACTCTGATTTTTCTGAATTTTTTGCCACTTAAGGGCCTATTTTTTCCACGATGATCTTGCACATACCCAGGAAAAGGAAGGGTAGTGTAACTATTTTAATATAAACTATTTGAAACAATCTACACTTATTATGTACTTAATTGATATCATTTGGATTTATTAGAAATAATGTTAACCAATCTTATTATTTAAAAAAAACTAAGAATTATAATTTATATTTTATCTAGAATATTCTTGAAACCTCCTTCAATTGTTTGCATGTTTGACAATGAATCGTAGATTTTTGGGACTAGGAATGCTAGGTCTCTTTGGTTCAATTAGGGTCTTTCACCTAATGGAAAGAAATAGATCCCACACCCAAAATCTAGGTGGTTCACTCAATATAAGGTGTGTATGATGAAATTATGTCTAAATGCAATGATTTAAATGAAACTAGATGATGAAATTGATTGATTAAGTATGTGAAACCTAAGAAATGTTTGAAAACACATTGTGTTATGTGGAAATGAACTAGAAA
Source organism: Sequoia sempervirens (assembly GCA_007258455.2). Taxonomy (NCBI): domain Eukaryota; kingdom Viridiplantae; phylum Streptophyta; class Pinopsida; order Cupressales; family Cupressaceae; genus Sequoia; species Sequoia sempervirens. The sequence goes on from VDFB02000015.1 coordinate 187,185,939, forward strand.
TGAATGCAAAACTTAACAGGAATGAACCAAACTGAAAGTGTGCACCTGAGAATGTTGAAGGAGGTTGTAAATGACATTTGAAATGTTGTTGATGTTGGTTTTCAAGCCTGATGGGACTCATTCACCATTCTGGGTGAATCAGTCCCAGTTCTGCAAAACTGAGCCAAAACCTGTTTCTGAAAAAAGGATATCCAAAAATGTAGAAAACTCAAAATTGACCCTAGAGTGGGACTCATTCACCACTCTGGTGAATGAATCCACTTTTGAATTTTTGATTATTCAAAGGTGGAATCCACAGCTCTCGTCTGTACTTTGATTCTCTATAGGTGTCTACTTCGAAACTCTGATTTACAAGTCTAAAAATGAGTTTTTGTTGATATTTTGACTTGTTAAATGAAGAGAAGACTTGAGAAACCTTGCAACTTGATTCTTAATGATTTCCAATCTTCCAAGAGACCTAAATGTGCAAACACACAAGAAGAGAAGGGGAAATGTTAGATGTTAGGGCATGGGGGTTTGCCATGGTCAAACCCTTTTTAGGTAATTAAACCAAAATGATGAAAGAATTTAATGAAACATGTAATAATGGAGTTGATTACCTTGCCATGATGTTTGATCTTGAAATTATGTAGCAAAACATGAAGAATCTGCCCTTGAATGTCTGAAAATTGATGTCTTAGTGACTTGAAATGATAAAACCCTAAGTTGCTTGACTTCAGATGGAAGATTGGTGGATGAATGAATGATAAGAGATGTGAATTAGGGCTAAATGACTTATATTTATAGGAATTTCACCTATTTTACCCATTAATACCCCATCACAGGCCGACATGAAGAGAATAGACTTAAATTTCACTTTTTTCCCACTCAAAGGTCAAAATTGGGTCAAATGGGACTCATTCGCCACCCATGGTGAATGGGTCCCACCTGGATGGGACTGATTCACCATGCATGGCGAATGGGCCCCATAGGAGCCAATTTGACAACTAGGAAGCCAAGAGATAAGGAAATAAGGTTTAAATTACAACTTTGTTGGGTAAATTTGATCAATTTAAGCCTCAGGATGCACAATATGGGTTAATAGGGGCCTATTAATGGTGATGTAAATGTCAATTAGGGCTTGGAACATATAAATCAATGTGAAAGTTTGATTAAATACACTTTACAACACTAAAATGAGGTCCACATATCCTAGGAAGGCAACAAAAACCAATGTGAATATGCAAGACACATTATGTAACACTAGTTTAACATTAAGTTTATCTTAGATGCCTTCTAGATTGATGTGATAATGTTATTAAACACATTTTATAATGTTGAATTGGGGAGAAATAGGTTCATTAAGTCTAGAAAAGTGTGAAAGTATCTTACAACACTTTACAACACCTTTACAAGACGCCATTTAAAGCATGTTATTCGATTTGCAAGGGTTCAAGGCCTAGTGTAGATGCATAAAATGCCTCACAACACTTGAATCGAGGCCTCATTAAGTCCAATTTATCATGAATTATTCCCATGTCAAGCAAAGGGTACTTTTTTTCTATGACACATTTAGCCCCCACTTTAGTGAGAGGATGAACTTGCTTCAAACTCACACTAAAGTAGACATTCAAGAGAGATCTGCATGTATAGATGTAGATGAAAAAGAATGAAAAAGATCAAAGGAGGTGGCCAAGCCCCTAGGATTGAAAATCCTAAGTCAAATCATCAAGATACAAAATCATGCAATGGCAAGAACTAGAAGAGAAGAAAAACGGGGTAGAAGAGATGTACTCACTTTGGGGCCACATAATTTTAGGTCATTTTTGTGGTGAGAAGTCCACCACATACTCACTCTAGGGCCATGTAACGTCTAATTATCTGTGGGGTGAGAAATCCCAAAAGGTGAGAAAAATATGCTAGTTGGTATGCACTCAAACACATAGGTGGCTATGGGGAAAGTCGTGCCTCTGAATGGGCTTCCCGCTCAACCATATCAAAGTTATATTTCCTGATAAATTTAATAAGGTAACACAAAGAAGATGACGTTGTTTCAAGCTCTATGAAGTAAGAAAAACTCTGTATGCTTGACACTCATAGACATTGTTAATGCAGAATAGTGTAAGGATTGTTCAAAGGGATTTTGCTTAGTTCACGTGCAATGTCTCATCTTAGGGAACATCATGCCAAATGTCTCCAAGAGAGAATAAGTGAAAACGGTCTCATCTTGTTTCCAAGAGAGGACAACGACAATGTCCCATCCTGAACAACATTGTACCTAATGTTTCCAAGAGAGGGAATCGCAAGAAAAAGAAAATCACACAATGAAATGTGAGTGGTGATGTATGCCCCCACTTTAAAGTGGTTGCGAACACCAGTACTACACGAGTAATTTCTTTAAAGTAGAAGGAGAACATGAGAGATTACTCAAAAAGACTTATGCCAAGTCATATGTTTTCATGAAGCTACATCATGAAAAAGGGCAGTATGTCATATGCAAGCCAACCTAAGGCATGTCGTCCACATCCCAAGCTTTCTCTTATGTATTCATGAAGGGTTAATGACTAGCCAAAGGAGTCAACCACAAGTGATATGCAAGGACAAGGCTATCTAACCCCTTGCCCCCACTTAGTGCAGGACAAAGGTGAGTCGAAATGAGTGATGAAATGCATGCTATACTGAAAATCAGTATCAATTAGAGGAATTAGGTGCACCCATATAGGTTAGCATGCCAAACTCCTTAAGATGTTGGATTATACAACTCAAAGCATGACATTCATTAGTGAAGTGACCAAGAACTCTATGATAGGCATAGAATGGAGTCTTGTAAGAGCATTTCTTTCGAGTTCTAGGGGGAAGGGTGATCATGTGATCTTGGAGGAGTCTCAACAAGAAGCTCGCTTGATCGCTGGTAGAAGGTGGTCTTGTGATTTGCATCAAATATACATCTTGCTTAGTAGTAGATGTCATACTGACACAAGTTTCTCTAGATTGCAAGAGTTTGTTCTCACTCTTATAGGAGGAGGGAAAATCTATCGAATCATTAGTGTCTTGCGAGATGACATTAACATTAAGCAAAGATGTAGGTGTTTTTTTATGTTTGGTAAAGGATGATGTGCAAGACCACTAGTTTTGATGAGTTCAGAATGGATGACTATTAAGGATGATTTAGGAGTGTGTTGTGTGAGATTGTTGGCATTGAGTGAAGGTTTGTTGATCTTGATCAAAGGGAAATAACCAAGACCATGAGTTGTTTGTTGTGTGTTAGGCTCTATAGGGCTACAGATTCATTGTTCTTGAGCACCACATCCTTTTCCACTATATCCAAGTTGTTTCATGAGTTCATAACCTTTTCCATAAATATTTTTCATTACTTTTGGATCAAGTGGTGGTTGGTCATAAGCATTACCAAAGGTTACTGTTTAGTTTTCTTCTTTGTCTAAAGTGGTTGAAGCAGATGCTTTCGAAAGGTCATCTGAGTTTTGTGTGGAAATTTTTTTGTGTCTTTATCCTTATTGGAATTTTTGTGGATGATTTTGTACTCTCCCATAAAGTCATGTTCGAAATCCAAGGAACCCTAATTATCTTCTAATAGCATCATGACTTGTTTAGTATGCTGTTGTTTGTCATTTTGTTGTTTGGGTTCCACTTGTGTGGTTGGTGTTAATGTGTTCAAGGGGTTATCTTTGGTTTGCTCAAGTTGTAAGACACTATAAGTCTCATCATCAACATCGAGTGTGTACAGTTTGTTGTTGTAGATGTATTTCATTTTACAATGAAGAGTGGAAGGCACACCATTCATTGCATGAATCCACGACCTGCCTAGAAGAAGGTTATATGAAATATCATTAGGAATAACATGGATTGGTTTTTCCAATGTGGCCACTCCAACTATAAGAGGTAAAGTGATCACACCAAGAGGTTGTTTTCTTACATTATCAAATCCCCTGATGGATAAAGAATCGGATTGGATGTTTGATCTATCAACACCAAGTCTATCGAGAAGGTTCACTCCACATACATTAAGAGTGGAACCGGTATCTATAAGATTTCTCTTAATCCCTTTTCATTTGTATTGAGCAATAATCATAAAAGCTTCACTTTTTTTTTTGCACTTCCAAAGGAGGAAGCTCACTTTGGTGGAAAATAATGTCAACATTTACAACTTGAATTATGGCTACTATATCATTTGGTTGCATATTAGAAGGGATAGGAACTTGTTGTAAGGCTATTTGGATTATGTTATGATAGTGAGGGGAGGCTTGAGTAAGGTCCCATAATGAAATTTTAGCAGAAGTATTCTTTAGTTGTTCAACAAGATTGTACTCCTTTCCACTACGAAGACCTGGTAAGATAGGTCTAGGGGGGATAGGATTAGGCAAAGGTAAGGGTGTGGGGGTTGGTTGCGATGATTGAGGATTATTTTGAGTGTTATGCATATGAGCAATGATATTATAACTCATCTGTTGTGATACATTATTCTGAGGTGGATAGAGGGTTAATTCAAGTTTGGGTTGTGGTGGAGGTTTATGTGAAGGGGGATAAAGGATGAGTTAAGGTTGAATAATGTTAACATCGTGTAACAAGTGAGAGTCTAGATTGTCTTTGAAGGGCACAATATCATTAGTGCCAATGTTATATTTTCCTTGGTTCATAATATCCTCCCTAGAAGGAGAGTTCTAAGGAGAACAACAAACCACATGTTCATGACAATGAAGGTTTGGTTCATCCAAAATAACTTCATCGCAACTAAGGGAGTTATTAATGGTTAAAAGTGTTTGATAATTGATAGTGGGGAGATTAGGGGAAGACTCTATTCGATCATTCGTTGTTTCTAAGGTCTCATTCTCTTGTTCTACCCTACTAGGAGAGCTTGTAATATGTTCATCTAAGGTTGAAGTTTGCAAAGTACCTTTATCACAAGTGGGAGAGGCATCAAGAGAAGGACCATTATAATTTTCAAATAGATCTTCCCATATAATAGGGACATTAGGGAAGGTAGGGGCAATGTTCTCATGATCTTGAATAGGTATATCTTCTAACACCAACCTATCCTCTTTGCATCAAGGAGGGATATTAGGAGAAAAACAAGTTTGATTATCATGGGTATGGAGACTAGGTAAGGTAATCTTTATAAATGTGTCTATGATCTCATCTTCGTGTTGTGTTGTGTGATCATCATGATTACTTAGTGTGATGTCCTCTTCTTTAGTAATGTTATGTCTAATAGGAGAGGTAAGAGGAGAGAAACAACTCAAATTGTTACAACTCTCATCAATTGGTTCTTCTAACACTATAATCTCTTCTTTGCAAGTGGGAGAGAAAATAGGAGAAGAATAAATGTAAGTGTCATGCTTATCCAAGGTTTCTTTCACTAGACTAACCTCATCCAAAAAAGGGGAACTAGGAGAGGGATCTATGATGAACAAAAAGAGAGGGGAAAGGACATCATATTTGTATGCTTTTAACAAAATTCTCTTACAACATGCAATAAGATATAAAAAGAGAACATGCAAGATGATAACTATAGAACTTTGTAATGAAAACATGATGGAATGATTATCTTAAAAACTTGAAATGTAACAATGCTAAAGCAAAGATGCAAAATAGGAATGCAATTTTTTAGATTTTAAAGATGACAATTGACTGACTATGATATGTAACAAGATGTAAATGCAAACTTTAAATTGAAAACATGCATGAAATGAGCTAATTTAGGCTAGATTTTATGAAATGCGTGTTATAGAAATGCAGCCAATTGATACAGCTAGGAAATGGCACCAAACAAAAGCCTAAAAACAACGTTTTCAGCTCTGTAAAAGGCAATTTTAGGGGTCAAAAGGGACTGATTCGCCCAGGGTGGCGAATGAGTCCCAGTATGGAATTTTTTTAGACTTTTCAGAATTTTTTGATGGATTTTGATGTTACCTGAGTGCTATGATGCAGAACTAAGGTAAAAATGCAAAATTGAACATAAAATCTAAATGAATTTAGATGCCAACAATGTAATCTAAATTCACATTTTATGAATCCAAAATTTGAAACCTAGTATGCAAATGAATTTATGCAAGTCCTAATGCAAGATCAATGCAAGGTAGATCTATGATGATGAAGGAATCCAAATAATTCAACAAAGCATTCAAAAATAAGGTTCACCAAAATCAACCACAGATTTTTGGGACTAGGAATGCTAGGTCTCTTTTGTTCAATTAGGGTCTTTCACCTACTGAAAAGAGATAGATCCCACACCCAAAATCTAGGTGGTTCACTCAATATAAGGTGTGTATAATGAAATTATGTCTAAATTTAATGATTTAAATGCAACTAGATAATGAAATTGAGTGATTAAGTATGCGAAACCTAAGAAATGTGACTTGTTTGAAAACACATTGTGTTATGCAAAAATGAACTAGAAATGAATGCAAAACTTAACAGGAGTGAACCAAACTCAAAGTGTGCACCTGAGAATGTTGAAGAGGTTGGAAATGACATTTGAAATGCTATTGATGTTGGTTTTTAGGCCTAATGGGACTCATTCACCATTTTGGGCGAATTAGTCCCAGTTTTGCAAAACTAAGACGGAACATGTTTCTAACAAAAGGGTATCCAAAAATGCAGAAAACTTAAAATTGACCCTGGAGTGGGACTCATTCACCACTCATGGTGAATGAGTCCACTTTTGATTTATGATTATTCAAAGGTGGAATCCGGAGCTCTTGGTCTGCACTTTGATTCTCTATAGGTGTTCACTTTCGAAACTCTGATTTACGGGTTTGAAAATGAGCTTTTGTTGATATTTTGACTTGTTGAGTGAAGAGAAAACTTGAGCACCCTTGCAACTTGATTCTTAATGATTTCCAAGCTTCCAAGAGACCTAAATGTGCAAACACACAAGAAGAGAAGGGGAAATGTTGGATGTTAGGGCATGGGAGTTTGCCATGTTCGAACTCCTTTTAGGTAATTAAACCAAAATGATGAAAGAATGCAATGAAACATGTAATAATGGAGTTGATTTCCTTGCCATGATATTTGATCTTGAAATTCGGCAGCAAAACTTGAAGAATTTTCCCTTGAATGTCTAAAAATTGATGTCTTGGTGACTTGAAATGATAAAACCCTAAGTTGCTTGACTTGAGATGGAAGATTGGTGGATGAATGAATGATAAGAGATGTGAATTAGGTTTAAAATACTTATATTTATAGGAATTTCACCTATTTTACCCATTAATACCTCATCACAGGTTGACATGAAGAGATAATAAACTTAAATTTCACTTTTTTCCCACTCAAAGGTCAAAATTGGGCCAAATGGGACATTCACCACCCATGGCGAATGGGTCCCACCTGGATGGGACTAATTCACCATGCATGGTGAATGGGTCCCACCTAGATGGGACTAATTTTACATTCATGGTGAATGGGTCCCATAGGGGCCAATTTGACAGCTAGGAAGCTAGGAGATAAGGAAATAAGGTTTAATTTGCAACTTTGGCATGTATTTGATCAATTTAAGCCTTGAGATGCACAATATGGGTTAATAGGAGCCTATTAATGGTGATATAAATGTCAATTAGGGCATGGGACACAAAAATAATGTGAAAGTGTGATTAAATACACTTTACAACACTAAAATGAGGTCTACATAGCCTAGAAAGGCACAAAAACCAATGTGAATGTACAAGACACATTACAACACTAGTTTAACATTAATTTTATCTTACAATCCTTCTAGATTGGTGTGATAATGTTATTAAACACATTTTATAATGTTGAATTGGGGATAAATAGGTTCATTAAGTCTAGAAAAGCATGAAAGTATCTTACAACACTTTACAACACCTTTACAAGACGTCATGAAAAGCATGTTATTTGGTTTGCGAGGGTCCAAGACCTAGTGTGGATGCGTAAACTACCTCACAAAAAATGAATCAAGGCCTCATTAAGTCCAATTTATCATGAATTATTCCCATGTCAAGCAAAGGGTACTTTTTTCTATAGCACAGACAATCCATTAAAATCAGACTTTCAAATGTCACCATAAATATGCCATTCCAATCTAATCTTTGTCAACGCCCTTTTCTTGTAGAAAAATGGGTGGTCATCTTGATGGGATGTGATGAATGGGAGACAAACTGAAGAAATATAAAGAAATATTAATAAACAATTAAGAAGGAAATATAAAGTCTCTATTTTGTCCAAAGGCTTCACAAATTCTTATTAAAAAGATGGCTAAACATGGGAAATTAAGACTCTATTCTTGAGACTATATAATTATCATAGAATAGCAAGAAAGAAAATTATATTGTATAATTATTTTAAATGAATGAATATTACCACGATTTGGTTCAAATCTAAAAAAAATCGTCCTATGTGAAAGGAGTAGGAGATTCTCCTTCATGTCATCTCAAATTTTAACAATAGTTTTGAAGTTTAAGGTAGCAAAGGTGGTACTTGAAACAATCTCACATCAATTTTTGTTTTCGTTCCTCTATTTTTGGGAGTTGCATGTTGCGATGGTGACAACGTAGAATGCACACATACATTAAACAAATGGTGACGACGATGGTGGCTAAATTTGACGATCAACAATTTTTTAATTGTCTTGCACGTCTCTCAAATATTGTGAACAATTGATCATCAAAATCAGCTCAGCTCTATTTAAATAGGGAATGCCTTCGTCGTAATGGTTTTATTTTGAATAAAATATAAATTATAATATATTGATTATTTAAGTTCTTCTAATTAAAATTGTTTATTTTAGATTTGCAATATTCACTTGTAATAAATTATAAATTAAGATATAAATTTTAATATAAGGTTAAAGTAATGATATTTTTATAGTCTATTTTATTAGAATGTGCAACTTCTAGAAATTTGTAGATACTTAAAAATGACTAATGCATTTTCATCTTATCATTTCATCATTATCCTCATTTCTTCTATCTATATAAATTAAATAATTTTTAACTAGCAATTATACCTTAGTGTGCAATAAGTATGACAAAGAGGTGAGGAAGGTCAACTAGGAAATATTTTGGCCTATTTTTTGTAGACATTTGTGTAATACATGAGGTCAATTGGTAGGACCTATGAATCAAGAAGATAATCTAGCTCTATTACCAATAGGCTCATGTTATGTTTGCAATAGGCTCCAAGTTCTCAAGGTTTTCATCCTAGTGTCAACAGTTAGGTTAATGTTATAGGGTGTTTGTTCAAGTTTAGGTCTACCTATTTGTTCCCACACCCTTTTTGGTAGAATATTTATATCAACTCCTAAGTCTACCATCACATTGATTATTCTCTTATAGTCTATGCTAACTATAATCATGATGGGTCATGTCTTCCATTTTCTATGATCATTCTTCCCTATTGTTCTTATGTGTGGTTATTTAGTATGTTTGTTCCAATACTTGCAAAATTACTTTAGTTTATCTGGTAGATTGGAATGTTTGGACATTTATATCAGTTTTTTGAGTGTTCCCACTTCTTATTCTGAGAAGTAGTCATTGTTTTCTACTTCTTAGGTCTATTCTTTTGTGACAATATTTATTGTGTGTTCCACTATTTTGTTATATTGTTTCTTGGTTGGGTGGAATTCTTCCTCATTTGTAGTATTTTCTTCTTTTATGGTTATATTTATATTATTTGTGGTATTTTTTCCCTATCTAGTAACTATTTCTACTCTATTTTTCTTTTTATTGCTTGCTCCTATATAGGTTTGATGTTCTTCAGAGTTACTAGTCTTAGCAGTGTCAATGTCGATTTTCTTTGCTTTTTGGTATCTCTTATTTGTTTCCTTTGGTTCCTTTCGTATTTTCATTAATAGTCTTGCTCCTCTATATGTATTTAAATTTTGGAGCTCATCACTCTTTAATTGTGGTTGCAATGCCCCACCCAAAGCATAAGGAAAAACTTGATTGAATAATTTTTTGTTTTGAAATGAAACAACACCAAAGATATGACATCAATATGTTGTACTTGTACAATAATGTACACAAACAAGTGTTATATGTAACACCACAACACAAATAAAATAAGATCATGATGACCTCACCATTGCATAAGCAAGGTGGAAACAACTAAATACTAACCACTCATGGGACAAATCCACCATGATGAACATACATGAGAGATAGAGATAGAACAAATCCCACTTGTTGATTAGTTACAACCCACGATCGTGTTCTCTCACAACACAACAATGGGACAAGATGAGGGAATCATAACCTCTAATCCACACCCTTACTCACTTAACAACTCTAAACAAGGGAAAACCTTCATTAAAGGATTCCATAATAGGAGATACAAACTCTCCACTGACTGGAATGATGACGGATTACTTCTAAACAACCACATGCTTCCCAAGATGTCCCATCACAATGTCACATCACACAAGAAAAAAGATACTATAACAAAACACCTCAAGAACAACAAGGAATGTTGATAACACTAACAATGCCAAACATTAAGGTTTACAACCTTCCCAATAATCAACAAGACAAGGTGCACAATCTCCCTAAACCTATGTTTTCCAACCAAGCAACTTTAGAAGAGTACACACAAAGCAATACAGGAGAAACCATAATTAATCAAAGAAGACACTCAAGGACAAGCTCAAAACACTCCTAGACCCTTGGGACCATGATGGACAAACTTTTCATTTACATGGTTTACCAATACGAGGTCCCAAAACTAAGAGGACCAAACAAGTCCTAGGAAAGAGATAACTTGACTAGGTTTTTGAAGGTCTAGTCAATGCTCAGTACAAGAAAACTAAAGGACATAAAAATTATCCAAAAATAGAATTAGTCTTATAAAACCCATATCTAACCATGATTAAGAGGGTTAACATTCTATTTTTTGTATGGGAATGAGGCCACCCAAACATAGGACCAAGTCACCCAAATAGGGATAGGCAATTTTGAGCTTGTCATCCCTCATAACTAGGCTGCTCCATTGTCAACAAGGCTAACCTAGTATGCTCCTAGGCTACCCCACTACTGAAAAGGTTTCCCACACTGAGTTAGCAACTTTTTGGGTGAGTTTGGAGACTCCTAAGCAAACCAAGTTTCCCAGAAGTAGCACCAGGCTGCCCAAACTCATTGGAAGACACTAAAGTTCATTTTAAACCCAAAATAAATGTTCCTAAGTTAATTTTAAACTTCCAAGGTATAATTACATCATAATACATTTATGATCATGCCCAACACCAATATTGAGGTACATAATTAGGCTAATCTACTAATATTTATAAATAGATTACAATCCATCTCAAGTGAGAGGTTATTTTACAAATTATATTACAATTGAAAATAGGAAGGATGCAAATGTCCTTTTTACATTAAATTACATTACATTAACTAATTTCAAAGAAAATAAACAGAGAGAGGAGGAGATATCGATGTTTCCTTTGCTCCTCGAGCCTTTGAGCCCCAATGGTGGTTTTCATGCCACCCTACTATGTGAAATCAATAATATTCACTCCCACCATGCTATAATATGGTCACATGGCCCAAAAACACTCACACAAGACACTTGGGACAAGGGTTTACACTCACACCAATCATGAAGTAAACATCATCATACGCATCTCATAAGAAAAGCAAGAACAATCAATCATCTCATAATGGTCCAAATCACATAACCCACTAGAATGAACACAATGGTAAATCCAAACACAACCACATTGGACATATTCAAAAATAGAGGAAATCATCAAGAATGAAAATGCAAATAGGATAAGTCCTAAAATCAACACATTTGTTGAACTCAAGTTGTGGCATGAAAACCAATGCAATAAATTTAACTCAATGAACATTTTAAACATAATATTAAATGATCTAACACAAGAATTCATGAAGGAGACCTCAAATCCACCAATCTGAATCATTCAAAATTATATTAAAAATTTAAATTTTTAAAGTTTTATTCAATGTCAAAAACTAGAAATTTACCCAATCCACCATTAAAATAACTTGAAAATTAACTTTTTTCAAAAATATCAAAATTCAAAAAATGAAAGATATAGGCTTTGGTTCTAATTATGCCCAACAACCAATTTACAATATCAATTTCACATTTTGGATATTTCTTAGAAATTTTGGCATTATAACAACATATTTAAGAAAAAATATAAAACTCTCACATACAATTTAATGCACTATCAAATTCTATGAAATGAAAGGCATTGGGGGGTTCTAACACCCAACCAATCCATTTGAAACCATTCAAAAAAAAAAAAACAATAAGTATTTGAGATATTGAAAACTTACCTCTCAATTTAGTAAAATTTGGAAAGGGAAGAACTTTAAACACGCCCCATGGATGAATGAATCCACACATGAGTATGTTATCCTACTAATTCCTATCTGGATGTAACTAACCTCACTCAATTATCCCTCCAATTGTTCAAAAACAAGAATTTGGAGAGAAGAGGGTTTTTCCTCTCCAAATTCCTCACAAAATAAAACATGAAAAAAAGAAAATCAAATGCCTTTTCCCTTTTTAACCCTTTTTCCTTTTCAAAATAAAATAATTTATTTTCTTTTCCAATTAATCACATTTAATTCCTAATTTCAACCAAGCTAGAATAAGACATTTAAATATAATCCAATTTTCTATTTTACCCTTAAATCATGATTTAAGTCTATATAAGCCTATTTTCACATTACTTGTGGAAACCAAAATTCAAATCAACTTAAAATTAATATAAATTATTTTTCCATTCTTCAATTTGAAACTCCCACAAATAACCCCAAATCCTGATGATCAATTAAATTCATTTCCCAATTATTGTTCAACATATAATTTTATCATTAAATCCATACAAGCATTTAACTAAATTAAATTATAGAATACAAAATCTAACAAGACATCAACCACACATTCACAAGACATCCACAAGAAGGGTACGATATCTAGAATCATACCATTGGTGGTATATAGGTCAACACAAGTAAAATAAATAGGGATTCACACTCAGATCAATTACAATAGGTAAGGTAAAATAATAAATCACCAATGTGGCATCTCCTTATAACCACCATTGAGGTATACTCAGACTTGTGGAGCTAGGTGGAGAAATACTTAGTACCTATAACTACTCAACACACATGTCAAGCGTACCTAATCTATATATATATAAATAGTTGAAGTATCACATAATACCCAATGTTGTACAACATCATATCCATAATTTCATTATATTTATATGATACAACTTTCATGATATAATTTAATTACAACATATATATAAATATATAAATATATATTAATACATATATTCATGAACCAAAATATAATTTAATAATCACTTTGGCAAGCCCACATCCCAATAACACCTCCAAAATGAAATAGGTCCAATAATATCAAACCATGATCATCTAACATCTCAACATATAAAAAATGCAATGCTCCCACTAACATCACATGCTAGGAATAGGTAGGCACTACAATGGTGCCACATTATTATAATAGGTTTGGGCTTTGTCACAATTGAATATATCATGCTCTATGCTTCTATATAGAATCCACATGGATTCTTCTTATCACCACAACATTCAGTTGTGAATTATCCTTCCTCACCAAAATTGAAGCAGGTGGCATCTATTTGTATTCTTCTTCCTCTACCTCAGCCTCTTTCTCCTTGGAATTGGCCTCTATCATTATATGGTCCTTGATTATGTTGGTTTTGTAGATCATTTATATTCCTCTTGTTTTTTTCATTTCAATACTTTATACCCATGGTCCTATAGGTAAAGTGGTCTTTCTACCAAAATTTTTACATATGCCAACCTTTGTTGGTCATTATCATTTACTACATTTGGATCTTCTCTTAACTGAAATAGTTGTGATGGAAAACCTTTTGTTTCATGATCATCCCATTCTCTGCAAGTTGCACAATAGACTAAATGAATATTTTTAGGTAGTTCCCTTAGATCTACCCTAACTGGTTTCCTTTCTTTTCTCCTATTTACTTTGGGCATTCATTTCTTAAGTGAACTTCATATTTGCAATAGTGGTACACAAGATATTAGGTCTACGTTCCAACATATCTTGTTTTTCCATAATATCCTATTAGAGTCTTAGTTTTTCCACTTCCAATCTTAATTTCTCCATTTCCTTGTTTTATTTTTCCTTCTCTAGTTTTCTTGGGGATTGGTTTTCAATCCGGCAAGCCAAAGTGACTAATTCCATATATATTAAAACTTCTTCCATCTAGGACTGTTCTAATTTCTGGTGTTACTCCAGATATGAACCACTCATTTTATTTTTTCATTCAGTGGTTTCTATAATCTTCTAGTTACATCCTAATATCCCTTATGAAACTTTGTTATGATTTCATCTTCATTTTATGTAAGTTCTCACAGTTTTCATACCCCTAAGGTAGGTAGTTCTAAAGTGTCAAAATTTGTTAAAAACTCATGTTTTATTACATCCCATTCCTTGTAATTTTCTGGATAAGTTTTTTAATACCACTTGAGGGTATCACCTTGTATGGATCCAATAAAATCAAACAAATTTGTGTTGTCCCTAGTTATATTTTGTCCCTACTATATTGATTCTAGAATAAAGATATGTTATGTAGCCTCATTGGTGTCTTTTCCAAAAATAGGCAACTTCCTTAGAGAGGTAAATTTATATTTTCTTCTTCTTCACAGTCAATATATGTATCTTCTACTTTAAAGTGATATTTTCATAGGGATCCTATTTTATTCTCACCTTCCTATTCTCCCATGTTTTGTTCACTTAGGATGTGTTCTATCGCTTTGATGGAAATCCTTCTTGACTTTAATGGAATTAATGGTGAACCTTGTTCCAAGGTTTGTGTTTGTTCAATTTGTCTTTTCATACTTGGAGATGGTTGTTTGTAAGTGTCATTTGATTAGTTAATGGTGTTTCTTCATTAAAGGTTCTTAAAATTATAGGATCCCATTTATTTTCTACTGCATCTTCCCCTCATATTCTTAGAACACTTCTAGTTACTAACTCTTTTGAGTATTTTACATCAAGTGGTATTATTTGGAGATTTTGTATAAGGGTCACTATCGGTAACCAATATTCATCTATCCTTAGTTGAATGGTTTCCCAATCTAGATAGGTAGTCAGTGTTCTAGTTATGGGTGGTGTCATGATCCTTGTAACTTCTTGTTCTAAATCCTTTTTAGTTTTTCCATATCTTCAATTTCTCCATCTATGTTTTGTATAATTTTATTTATTCTCTCCATGATAGAGCTTATTTGTGACTTATCTACTTTATTACTTCCTCAACTACACCCATAATGGCATGCTCAACAACACCCTCAGTGGTGTGATAGTCTTATTCATTTTTTATTTTCTACACCTAACTTTGTGTCTTGTTTTCTTTCTCTTGCTTTCTTCTTCCATTCTTTTGTGGTATCTTTCCTATCAATCTTGAGTTTGTTTCAACCTTCTCTATTTTGTATTCATTTCCATTGCCAACTTATTTTTTCAATAGGCTCAACTTTCCTTTTGTTATCTCCTTTTCCCATAGGTTTTTCTAGTCTAGGTTTCCATGAATCCTTATATCTCCCATGATTAGTTTACATTTTGAATAGTCACTTCTTTTCATGAATCTTTTCAAATTCCCCCCCCCTTTCTATTTGTCACCCCTTAAGTGCCTACCTTCCTCTCACAAGCGTAGTACCTAAGATTTGTGTCTACAATTTTTTCCCCTTGTTTTTACAATCCTCTTTTTGACCACTACCACTTGTTCTCCTTACCTTGTATTTTATTTATTGTTCACTCTAGGGTCCCTTCAATGGAACCAATGTTGACAAGAGAAAATGGGGAATTACAATATGAAGATATGTACCCTATTTTCCCTTATATAGTATGTTTATACCCCAATAAACATAATGAGAGAAAATAGTAAGTGTTGAAGGGAAAAATATATCTATCAACATTCCATATGTAACATAGGTAAAGACAACATTCCATATGTAACATAGGTAAAGACAACATTAATTTTTAACACATACACTAATTCAATCCTTATAACTCCATATACATGTATAGATTCATATGATAGATACAATGGTGGGTCTTAGTCTCTACTCTTTGTTAAATTATATTCCATGTCCATATCCATATCTTATATATTATCTCCTATATTATATATATATATTCATACTTTGTCTCTTAAAGAGACGTGACACTTATAGGACACCTCTTTCTTCATCTTCCTTGTTGGCCTTAGGTTTTGCAAGTCCTATGCGGTAGTTGTTGGGAGAATGTGTCTCAACCTCTATTGATAGGTAATTTTGGGAGTGGAGGGTGTGGGGGGGGTACCCCCCCTATGGGGCCTGGGGGTTGCGCACCCTAACGAAGGTTTGGGGGCAGTGCCCTCAAAAGCCAAATTTTATATATATTTTATTATTTTAAATATAGACCATTCACCATTAGGTCTCAGATCTAACAATGGATTTTTTTTTGGATTTTCTTTCTCTAGAAGGAAACCTTATTTTATGAGGGATTTGTACTACAATTGTGTATTATGATGTATTATTAGAGTATGATAGCGATCGTGTTGCCTCTAGATCTTTGGTTGGTGATACTCCTGTGAGAAGCTTTCTTTGCAAGTATATTGTAATCTTCATGATTTTTGAATAATATATTGGGTGTATTTTGGAGTGTGGGGTTTTCTCCTAAAATGTTTTCACCAAGTAAGTCACTGTGTTTTGGTATGCAAGATATTTATGCTTATTTATGTTTAAGTTTCTATAACTGTTGTAAAGATCTATAAAATTTTACATTATCTCCCTCTCAAGATTAGTGTAGGAAGTTGTTCCAATACCTTAGCTTCCTTACAAATGGTAGTAGAGCCTAATCATCTTTGGTTTTAGTTGTGGGTTGTTGGGTTTTATGAACTAATCTAGTTTTGAGTGGGAACTTGCATTGAAGATAACTTATGATCTTGTTGCAAGAATTTTCAGATGGCAAGTTCATTAGGGAGAATAGAGGTGGATAATTTTTTTGGAAATAATTTTGAGATGTGGAAGTTGAAAATGGATGATATTTTGATAGATCGAGATATGTGGGATGTTATTGATGAGAATGTTTCAAGGCCTACAAATCCTACTTTGGCTGCTCAATATGATGTTATGGACCGTAAAGCCAAGGTTCTAATCAAATTGTGCTTGGAAGACTCTATTTTAATTAATATCCATAAAGAGACCTTTGCATAGAAACTATGAAAGAAACTTGGTGAGATGTATCAATTCAAATGTTTAGTGAACAAGATTTTCTTGAGGAAGAAATTGTATTCCTTGAGAATGGAAGAGAGTGGATGAATTACATATCTCCTAGAAGCATTGAATATGTTGGTGGATCAATTGGAACTAGTTGGTGTCAAAATGGACGAGGAGGAGAAATGTTAGATCATGCATTGTTCTTTTACCAATTCATGAGATTCTCTTGTTATGGCTATTTGGAGTACTTTTGTTATCTTGAAGAGTGAAGATGTGGCGAGTTCTTTTCTTTCTAAAGAAATGAGGATGAAGGTATCCATTAGTGCCAAGGAGTCCCTAAATGTTAATGGAGTACCTAAGGAAAAAGACAAGAATAATGAGGTGTGATAAATCCAAGTCCAAGGGGATATCCAAGTCTCTTGGAAAGTCCAAAGTTATTTGTTAGAATTGCAGTAAGACTGGACATATTCATAAGGACTGCAAAGAAGAAAAGAAGAAAAAGAAGAGATTTGATTCTTATTATGAGTTTGAGAAGGAAGATGGTGATGTATGCATTGTAGCTTTGGCAACTTGTGTAGGTAATGATGCATGACAAATTGACTCAGGTGCATCTTTTCATATGATATTTCATAGAGATTGGTTTTTTGAATATGAAGAAATTGATGGAGGTAAGGTGTACTTAGGTGATGATTCTTATTTAAATATTTTTGGTCATGATAAATTTAGAAATAGGTTTCCTGATGGTAGAATAAAAAGGATTAATGGTGTGTTTCATATCCCTGGATTAGCACAATTTTTTTTATTTTTGAGAAAACTAATAGATGTAGGTGTGCAAGTAGTATTTTATGAGACAGGTATACTTATAACTTGAATAAATACTAACAAACAAAATAATTGCTTACTTCAAATGAATTACAATGTTACATCCCCTTATAAAGGTGAGTAGAGCATACAAGCTCATGTATAAATTACACATACACTTTTACATTTGAAACAATTGATACCAGTTCAAGGTAGTGGTGTAATAGAATGGGTACAACTACCTATTGGATTTTCTCTAGCTCATTACAAGACCAACAATTATTTTTAGTTGTTGAAGAATTTGTGGTGGTGGAGTGTATGGATGTGAAAAAGATCATATCCTCAAACCATGGGTTTTACCAAACATGCTTCAAAGTTGTCAACATAGAAAATGTAACTATCTTAGATTGTTGAACCTAAAGGTACATGTAAATGAGATTGGTACCTTGATAACAGTTAGAGGTAGGTATATATATATTAGTGATTATCTTCTTGGACCCTTGAGAGCTAGGAAATGGAATGATATTAGTCTGTGTCTTCTAGCCAGGAAGCTGCAGGAGTTACTCTCTCTCACCAGGATACCCCCTGCTCACTGTGAGGATGATTTCTTCTAGATCCATGGTAATCAAGTTGATCTTGCTGTTAAATTTTCTTACAAACAGCTGACTAATCAAGGGGTGGCCAATAATCTATGGAAAAAGTTTTAGAATAGATACATGATATCGAAAGTGAACCTTTTCTGGTGGACTGTATGTCATAACAAAATTCTTACTTAGGATAATCTAAGGAAAAGGGGATTCTAGATCCCCAACAAATTCCTTTTGTGTAAATTCAACGAAGAATCAGTTGATCATCTAATTTTACATTGCCCCTTTGTTGTAAGGTGTGAGAGCTGGCTTTTGGAAAATTGAGAATATAGTGGATTATGTGCAAAGACATTACATCCTTTATTTTGAGTTGGTCTAGACCTTTTACCCATCTACTAACTGGTGAAATATGGAAGCAAGTGCCTCCCATTATATGTTGGTGCTTATGGAAAGAGAGGAATAATAGGATTTTCAGGAACACTGAGATGAACCCAAAAGAGGTATTCAGTATAGGAGCTCAACTTATTGGGGGAAGTGTCTCTCTCTTCAAAGGGAAAACCCTGAATAAAGGTCCCACTGAGTTGGAAATAAGAATAGCTAAAGCTTGGCATCAAACCCTGGATGCCAGCTTGTATGACAACTCCAAAATTCTTGCTAGGAGAGCCACTATTTGGAAACCCCTTGACAGAGGCTGGCTTAAACTAAAATTTGATGGGGCTGATAAGGGAAACCTGAGCAGAGCAAGTATAAGAGGTGTTATCAAGGATCATAAAGGAAAGTTAGTGGCTGGTTATGCTGGGGGGATTGGTCAACTTTCTTCTATGATAGCGGAAGCTAGAGCGCTATTAAAGGGCTTACAGATTGCGGATTCCTTGGGGATAGAGAACCTCCACATTGAAGGTGACTCTAAGTCCATTATTGATTCTTAGATTCCTTCTATCTAAATTAAAATTAAAGGTGGCTAGTCATATTTACAGAGAGGAGAACCAAGTGGCTGACGCCTTAGCCAATTTTGGCTCTCACTAGAATTTATCCAAATGTTAGTGTGATTTAAGTCTACTTCCTCCAAATATTCAGAGTATTATAGTGAAGGAACAAAGCCCTTACTTGACTCATGATGGAAACACAACATGTGCTTAACTGGATTCTTGGGAGGTCCACAAGCCTTTTAGTTGGGCTTTGTGGTCTTATTGTTTTGATGAGATGGATGATTAGCTATATCGATGGAATAGATACCAAGTGGATTTTTTCAAATTATAGAATGGAGCATGTTTGGAGAAAGGAAATCATGTTTTTATATGACAAGTACTGGTTGCTTAACTTTAAGCTGGTTTGTACTTGTCATAATCTCCTTATGGGGATTTTCTTAAGATCGCAGAGTTTCAAATTTTGTGTTTTTGAATTTGATGTGACTTGTAATTCTGAGACAAAGCTCCCTTTTTGCTTTTCCTTATCCGTTATTTTGGTTTCGTGCTTTATAGCTTCTATCTGTGGTATAACTAAAATTGAACAACCCCTAATTGCTACCAATTTAGATATTTCTAAATATATCCCCACAACTATCTTGCCTAGATTTTAAAATTTTTGCTACATGGAAGGAAATCCTTCCCTGCCGATCATGTCCTTTTTGCTTACCTGGTGATGTGAGGAAATCCTCATCAAATCCTATGCTAAGATTGTTACCAGGAAATTATTAACTCATGCGTGTGACCTATCCTTAGGCTTGAATCCCAAAGATTACCATTTATGGCTTAAATGGCTTATTGTGCGGGTGATTTTTCACCTTGCTATTATTTCTAACTTTCTATTTTTTTAGGGCTTCTGGTTATACTGTGAGTAGTGTAGAATCATGGGGGGCAATAGGGTGTGGATGGAGCCAGATAATTGCAATGAGTTTCATAAGGATCCTCTTGTCTAGCACATTTTTGTTGAAGGTGGCATTACTCCTCTAATGGAGAGACTTGTGGGCCATGACCCTAATCTGTTGACCCAGTTCATCAACTCTTGGAAGAATCGACATGTGTCTATGGGAGGCATCTCCTTTACGGTGGATGAGGAAGTGATTGTGTAGGTGACGGGCCTCCAGTGGTCTGGCATGAAGCATCTTAAACATTTGAAGACCTAGGACAATGTTAGTATGGAAAAATTCTTTGTGGGTGATGACAAGTCAGTGCACAACCAGTTTGGGTTCGAAGAGGAGGCTCTTCCTCAGCCGTGGAACTAGGTGTGTCTTGCATTGATGAAATATATCACCTTGGAGGGAAGGTACAAGATCTATTACTTCTACCATTATTCCTTGTTAAATCACCTTAGGCATAAAGTGTTGCTGAGCTTTCCCTTTTTTCTACTCATGGACCTTGAAAAATTTGTTGAAAAATGTGTGGAATTTTTTTCTTTAAATCCCAATGAACCCACTCCCCTACTGCTCCACTAGCGTCTTATCCTAAGACTCTACCACTTTCATCTAGATTTATGCCCTCTGAAACCCATTTCAACTGTCTATATCGAGGAAATTGAACCACCCAATGAGACCAACTTATCTCCGGCCGAATCCAAAGGCCCTACCAAGAAAAATCACCTGGTCCCTGATGATTCTCAGAAACCCAAACCTACTACCAAAAAAATTAAGGGTATCAAGGGAGCTTCCCAAACTAGTGTGGTGGTGAGCCTCTTTGATCTCAAGTCTACCCCTGGTAAGACTCCCAGTAAGCCTGGTCTGAAAAAGAAAGGTAAGGAGGAGAAGGAGCCTCCGAATAAAGGGAAAAATGTTATGAGCAAGGACTCGTTGGGTGACACAGTGGTGGTGGAGACTATGGTTATTGGTTGTGATACCATTATTCAGTACTCTGGAAAATTGGTGAAGAATAGGAAAAAAATGCAGGTTAGGGATTTGGATACTAAAGAGGAGCTATCAGATAGCAGAGATAGCAAAGTTGAAGAGGTGTTGAAAGGTGAAGAAGGTGAGAAAACTAGAGGTCCCTCTTCCATTCTTGACAAGGGTAAAGCTCAGAAGGAGGTTTTGGCCTCTCACTATTTGAAACCATTAGAAATTGAGCAGAATGACCCTGACTACACTTTGGGCGGTGGTGAGGATCTCGGTGTGCTAAAAGAAAGAATGGACAAAATGGACAAAAAATTCAATGGTTTGACCCATTTCACGATCAAATTAGTTCACTATGTCACTAGTACCCTGTCAATCATCATGAAGGACAAGATGGAGATGAAGAAGACTGAAGACTACCAGGAGTGGATCGGCGATGATTTGGTTCAAATTTTGTCTAAGAACTGGGAGAACACCAGCTAGTATGCTGCTAGTTTGTTGTTGGTTTGTGTGATGTTAGTCTGTGTCTATTTTTGGTTTTGTGTTTTTTTTGTTTCTTTTTGACCTTGGACTTTATTGGCCCTTGTGGCTCTCTGTGAAGGGTACAACACCCTAAAAATGTTGCTTACTTTATAAAAAATAGTTAGAGGTATGGAGAAGAAGATTAATTGGTAGTAAATTTTATGCCATTATCTTTGGGGAAAACCAAGCCACCAAGATAGATCGGGATGACATTGAAAGTCCACAGTTCCTCTTTGAGGGTCATCACACCACTTGATATGTAATTAGAGGTTGACAAATTAACTTGTAAATTAAATCTAATTATAGTAATTTCTTGATCTATTACAAAATTGCGTGATTATGCTTTTAACTGTTGAAATTACAATAAGGTACACTTTAAAATCAATTATTGAAAAATAAACCGAATTGAACTAGAGAGAAATTGAGACATAAGAGAGAAGAACGAGATAGAGAAATAGAAGGATCACAATGCACAGATTGATAATAGAGTTCGTCCAATGTGGACTATATCTCCGGGTCCGCTTCTCAATGCTAGGACCGCTTTATTGATATCGCCAAGAAAAATTATGCTTTGTTACAATACCCAAGCTCCAAGAACCTTCAATAATCTCTCCACAATCTCTCACTCTTTTACAATTTTTGGTGTATGCAAACACCTTATAATTTTCTCTCAAAAAAAACTCTAACTCTCCACGTTTTCCAATAATTTCTAATCTCTTTAATAGGCTAAAATTTAAAGGAATGGAGCTCAACGGTCAAACACTGCGGAGCGTGGAGGCTAGGGTTTCTCCTGAACTGCGACTGGGCGAGAAAGGCACACAGGGGCTCCACGCCAGATCTCCAAAACTGTGTTGTGGAGAACAAGCGACAAGTGCGGGGGTTGTGGGCTCTGCTCAAGCCTCTGGAAAAAATGAAGATGGCGAGGGAAGCACGGGCAAAGGGTGGAACAAAAGGATTTTTTTGGCTGGGCAGCGAACAGGGATAGGATGTGAGCGGGGTGAGAGTTCTGCAGACTCGTGTTCCAGACTGATAGCAGGAGGAAGTTGGGCGGGGGGGGGGGTGACAAATCATCTGGAGTCTTTTCTACAGATGCTTGGGAACACAAATGTTGATGCCAAGGCAGAGAAATCGACGATTGTTTTGCAGGAAGAGCTTGAGGCGGAGGTCATGCACAATGTCGAAGTTTTCTCTCATCTGGGGCTAATAGGACGTTTCAAAGGTTTTTGGCCCCGGCTCTGTGATTTGCACAAATGGATTTATGAGCATTGGGAACCCATTGTAGAAGGCTGCATCCAGATCTACCCAGCTGCAAAAGGTTTTTTCACTGTGGTGTTTGAGTCTGTGGGTGATAGAAATAAAGTTTTGTGTGAATACTTTTGGAGTTGGGAGGAGAAGTATGCTCTGTCCTTGAAGCCTTGGCATCAAGATTTTAACCCAGCCTATGAGACTTTTGATAAAGTCCCTCTATGGGTAAGACTCCCAAACCTGCCTCTACATTTGTGGTTTGAGTCTTGCTTAGAAGCGATTGGAAATTCTTTAGGGGAATTTCTGATGGTTGATGAAAGATCTTCTAATCTTCTGCACTCCACCTATGCCCGAATTTTGGTGGAGATGAATGTTTCAAACCATCTTCCTGAAGAGGTCTCAATTAAAACTTCTAAAGGTTGTTGGGCACAACCTCTGGACTATGAAGGGGTTCCATTTCGCTGCAAGAGATGCTTCCATACTGGTCATATTGTTGCACAATGTGCAAAACCCAGATGGACTAAACCAACTACTTGGTGGCAGGAAGCCTCACGTAGCCATTATGCAGTTGAAAAGCAGGGTGAAAATTTAAAACAGCAAGCAAAGGATACGTTTGAGGCAGTGGGTAAACCTGGTTTACACCAGAAGGGAAGGGACTTAGAGCCACTGAGGGAGACTGGCTCTACAGAGTCTCTTAGAGTGCAAGATGCTGTTATGGAAAATGGTCTTGAAGGGAAAGCAGTGGAAACTCAATAGGGAGCCAAAACGCCAGAATGTAGGGAGAAATCAGGCCTGGCGAAGTTGAAGGACAATGGGGTAAGTTGTGGCGGGGAGGGAAGGAAGAATGAGCAATCAATGGAGGATGAAACATGGATGCTTTCTGTAGCAGCTGAGGATTGGAAGAGGGAGGAGATAGAAATGGTGCAAGACGGTTGTGTAGCAAAGGGAAAGGAATGGCAGAAGGAAGCTGCGAAGGTGGAGGATGGTTGGCAAGTCGTCAAAGGGAGGAAAGATAGGAATTTGAAAAGGAAAAGCTTTGCTATGGTCCTGCGATCTCAGACCAAGGGAAGACCTAGTCGTGGAGCAAAATTGTAGTTGTGCTAAAAGACTCGGGGTAGAGTCTTTTGGTTGTTTTTGTTAATCTGTGGTGTCTGTTGTTCTGGTGTGGAGTCTTTCGGGATTTTTTTTCTCTCTGGTGTAAACCAAGAATTTTTGTTGAATTCTCCTTTTAAATTTAATAAATTAAACTCATTTTACCGATCAAAAAAAATAAAAAATTCTAATCTCTATTTTTCTCTCCAAGATAATTCTCCCCCTTACAAGGAAATACGACCCCTTTTTATAAAAAAATATTTGCTAATATGGCTTTAACCATATTATTTTGCAAATATTGCATATCTCCCGTTTACAAGTAAAAATTCCAACCAATTCCCCCTAATTACATAAAAATCTCCAAAATATTTCAAAATCCGTTCAAATAATCCTAACCCCTTTAAAAAAATAACGGCTCTTATAATTTGAGCCTTACAAGATAATCCTTGAAATACTCTAAACCCCCCTTCTAAATCATAAAAATATGTAACCAATTATTTTAAGCTCCTTAAAATATCATAATTCGTTGAAATATGAGAAAGGTGGTTAAAGGGGTTAATTTGTTGAAATATAAGTTTACGGGTTTTATTTTTCTCCTTGTTTTATGGGGAAGGCAAGAGGATTTTAAGGGATAAAATCCCACCAAATCCTCCTTGAAATCATAAAAAATATTTTAATTTTTAAACCGAACGTGTTTTTTTTAACAATATGGTTTAATCCATATTTATGCCACCTTTTTTCAATAATGGCCTACCACATGGAGAGGTGAGATTATTATGAGTGTCAAGGGCTGATTGGTCATTGTGCTGACTGGACTGATGCCAAGGCATTGACTGGTCAATGTATGTTGCCAACTTTGACTACTTGTATCTTGTGCAAATGGATTCCGTTTTTGACGAAACGAGTTGCGTCAGAAAGCTCTCGGCGAGCTCTTCACAACGACACCCATTTCACCACCTTTGATGACTTCAATTTTTTCTCCCTTTTTCTGAGCCTTCTGATTTGCTAGTTGACCAAAACTTTGATTGTTCACAACTTTTTCATACAAACTCCTTTTGAGCTCGTTCGAGTTGCATCAGGTTCATGTCGACGGGCCCTACACAATGATGTTGGTTCTGAGAGATTTTGAGACTATGAAAATTTTAGGTTCTTCTGGATCCTCCTAGATCACCACTCATACCCATTAGCATTGATCATAGAAAATTGAATTCCACAAGGGTGGATCTAGAAATACCTCTCAAAATGGAGCATGAGAAGTTGGTAGGATTCTCTAGATAAAATATTAAAATACTTCTACTCCCACAATCCTAGTGAAAGAACTTATCTCCCTCATAGCTCTTCATCTTGGTTAAGAACTCAACATAAGGGCCAAGTGAACTAGATCAAATCCTTTCCAATTCCACCCATTGTAAGAAGAATTTGTCTATCTTTTCCTCTAAAACTACATAACTCAAGACAAGAGAAATTAGAGTATCCCCAATAATTCCATGGCGTAATCCTTGTTAACCTCACAAAACACTTATCAAGATTTAAAAAATTGCACACAAAACCATTTTATGGACTTAAGAACAATTTCATTTGAACTCACCATCCCTCTTTATAGAAATTTTTTGAGGTTAACCGAACACTCAATCATCAATTACAATTGTCCAATAGATATCCAAAATCTATGTTGCATTGGTGGTTGTCGTTGCACCAAAAGATCAACCTATTAATTCCCTATACAACTACCAAATTTATACAGGATCCACAGGAGGTGGTTAAGCCATGTCATGAACCCAAGCATCACACTACACAGAGGAGATCAAGGGACACACTATCTTGCGACAATCCCCCCTCCGTGCAAGTGAAGGTTTCGAACTTGTGACCTCGACTCCAATAGAAATTGTTACATTGGTGGTTGTTGTTGCACCAAAAGATCAACCTATTAATTCCCAATACAACCACCATATTTATACAAGATCCACAGGAGGTAGTTAAGCCATGTCATGAACCCAAGCACTGTGTTGCATAGAGGAGACCAAGGGACACACCATCTTGCAACAATCTATGTGATCTAAATTCTTGTAAAGCCTTGAAATGCTAGCACACATGCTTGAAAAGACTTCATAGAGCTTCATTGATATGTACAATCAACATCATTAATTATAATTCATTAGAGCACATTAGTGTAGGCTTGATTTGCATGAACATCATGAAATTGCACTATGAAGAGGTGTCATCTTATAATGAGAAACTTCCACTTAGAATATGGTGGCCCAATGATAAAGTTGTCAACATAGATCCTTGAGAAAGTATGTAGGGAATCAAAGCACAAGAGCGTAACTTAGAAAAAAGAATAATTTCAATCTAGTATTGCAATGAGCAAATGTGCTCTAGTAAATAATTTAACAAATAATTTAAATAATTTTTGTAAGTTAAATAATTCAACTATAATAAATTATTTAAAATAATTTAAGGTTATATTATTTAAATTATTTAGCATCAATAAATTTAACTAAGTAATCAATTTAAATTTAATCATTATAAGTTTAATAAATTGAAATTTTATTAAATTTAATATAAAAGTATACAAATTACAAAAGGCCCTTTTATGGATAGAATAACACTTATATAGTCAAAAGATATGTTTTAAGGTGAAAGGTGGAAAGCACCTAAAATATATATTTATATAATAGTATTTGAACTACAAAAAGCCCTTTGATAGCCAAAATAACACTTTTACAGAGGCTCTAAGATAACAGACAAAAGCTTTATCACACTTGGGAAAATGGCTTTATAGAAGCTTGGTACAAACACTTTTTTAAACAAAATTGATTTGGAGGATCATTTATGTTTATCAAATCAGGCTAGGTAGCATCAGTGTCTAGAACTAAGGATGAGGGATCAATGAAGGTGGGTGGAGAATTAACAAGAAAAGAAGAGCCCAAAATATCTCTTCAGTACACTCTAAAAACTCACCACCTAACTCTCCTCTATGATCCTAAAGCAAGTTGTGTACACTAATGTTGCATGACTTGTGAAGGCCATGCTTAATTATGGAAGAGAACATAAATTGTAAGTGGATAATTTTTTACATCTATGACATTGAATAGACCACCAACAAGAGAATTCCTTATCTTAAATAAATCATATTCATGAAGGTCTTTAGAAAATGAATTCTTAAAGATGTAGGGCTCCTAGATATAGAAAAATGCTAGCTCCTAGACTATTCTTGCATCCTGTATCAAGTCCAATGCATTGGATGAGAATGTTAAGGTAACATGAGAGGGAAAGATTACGCATGGGTGGTTTAAAAGTTGCTCACATTCTAATACAACACACAATTCCTCCTCCACTTCAATGCAATTTATTTTAAATATGAACCCCAATACTTTTGCATCAATCACACTATCAATTGGGATCTCTAAATTTTCAACTAGCAAGAACAATCACCTATTCAAAGGGGTAGCCATTGTGATCTCTAGCTGAAACACTAGTGCCTATAGAGAACCAAGTAAAACTAACGAATAAAGTTAAATCTTACCAAAGCTATAATTTAATGGCATTCACTCATGTGATGTATAATTAATTCTTTTTGGAGCCATTGACAACACATGGGAGAGCCATTAAAATTTTTATTTGGATTGACATATGGCTTTGGGAAAAGTACTTCGAAGCATTGAAAAGATATGAAATCTATTAGGAGTGTTTAACTGTAGTGAAGGAGGATATAGTGGACCGTGAGAATTAAATGGCCAGTTATACCTCATGCCATTTTCAATATTAACTCTCAATAAATTTCAATCTCTTCTAATCAAAAAATGATATTATTGTTTTTTAAAGATCTCCCACTGAAAGATTAAATTTAGAACATCAAGTTGGTGAAGTATATATACATCAAAGACATCAATACTCATCCATTCAATATTTAATTCATCATAAGACAATAAAGGTTTTCAACTGCCAATATATTGAGCACTTCCCAAAGAGTTGTTAACACTTGTATCTATTTCAAATATATTATGTATGAATTTGGCTGTGTTAGAACTTTAGCTCAAAATAGAATTTAATATATCATTGAACTACAATCATCCAATGATGTATATGCAAATATATTTAAAGTTATATATTTTCCAAGTAATTTAAACATTATCATTTCATATTTGATGTTTTCACCACCACATTATGATTTATCAAAAATCTACCAGCATCATCGTCAAATAATTAATTTTATAGTTTTAAATATTTATATAATTTTCCACTACGCTTATTTTATTTGTTTGAATACAAGTTTAATTGACCAATAAAATTATTTTATTTGTTTGAAAATAAGTTTAATTCACCAACAATTTTTTATTTATTTTTGAATAAAAGCTTAATTCACCAATGCCACTATTTTATTCGTTTGAATACAAAGTATACTTTTCCAATATTTTCTACAAATTTCTAGTGATTTTAAAAAAATCTAATAAAATTATATTTGTTTCCAAAAAAATAAAAGGTTCACCAATAGAATTAATATATTTTTAAAAATATAATGAAATATTCTCTAAATTTTATATCTTTTCTAGGGGTTTTCTTAAATTTATCCTTAATAAAGTCTAAACCTTAATCCTTGAACTCCAAAGGACAAGTTAACATATCTATCTCTTTCATAAATGATAAACCATAAACCTCAAGCAAACCCTTAAACCACTATATTTAGGTAAACTATATACCCTAAGCAATTTTTTAAAACATAGGGAAATATTAAAATATAAATTATTTACAAATTATTTATCTTAATCCCTCCTATACATTTTAGATATAAGAAATATTGCATTATAAACCTTAAATTGTGCATCATTTCAAACATAAATATTAAACTCCAAACCCCAAAAATTACATCATCTATATACATTTGTTATAACTCAAAGGAGAAATAAATAGATAAAAATATATTTAAACTAGGTATATATGTATTAAAACCAACTCGTATAAGTTACCCAATTCCTAAGGCCTTTAGATCATTTAGAAAAAAAGAATAAACCCTTTATAATTAAGTAAAGGATAAATCCTAGAATTCACTTAAAAATCTTAGGCCTATAAATCCTAAAATATAAAACATATGTTGACTACTTATTTTAAATATTAAGTTAGAAACATGAACCTTATATATTGTAAAACCTAGAAACCTTAGATGTCATAAACATAAAACTCTACATCTTAAAATCTAAACCCTAAATTATTTTAAAACCAAGAAAACCATCATAAGACTACTAACACATGGCATATAGTATCAACTTTGGAATCCCAAAGTTTAATCCAAGTGGGGCACCATTTTTTATATAAAAAGATTATATATACTATATATTTAATGCATAAAGCCTTTATTAATTTGTAAGAACTAGAAATTTAAAATACACTATTCACATAAAAAAGTTGGGTGGTAAAATTTCATACCCTTAAATTCTAAGTAGGACTAGTTCCAAATAGAAATGGAAATAAGCTCAAAAGTCAATAAGCTCAAACATCAACAAGCATAAAAAATGGCAAGCAAAGAAAGCAACATAGGTGAGAGGGGGATCATATAGTTTACCACAAACATCAAAAATGATTGAAGCATCATCAATATGCTACCAATAAATGAGAGCACCCTCCTCATTGTAGTGTTTATCTATAATCTATTGAGTATGTACAAGATAAATAATTAGTTCTAAGCAATAAAACTTGATACAATATGGCTAGCCTAAAGCACTATGCCCATGAGAAGAGGTGAAAGGTAGTTGAGAAGGTTGAGACCAACCATAGCCTTCATGATCTTTGGAGTCTTGAAAAAATGACCATTGATCTCTTTTGATAAATTGAATATGACTAGGCCTATGCTCATGAGTTAGAGAAGAGGAAAGAGCTAGGACTCTAGCAATCATTCATGGGAAATTACCCAAATGATCTAAGAGCCCTTCCAAATACACAAATTCAATATTAAATACTAATAAATAATTACAACTAGACTTAGGACTTGCAAGGTGTACAACACTCATTCACTAGTCCTAACATGTTACACTAAACCATGAAATTTTGGCTTCATGAGAAAAAAATAGTCATAATCTCATTACTTCACAATTTGAAGTGGGATGAAAAATGATTCTTGATAATCTTTATATGTCTCATGTTGGTCAATTTATAAAGGTCAACACAATAATTGTGCACATTAGATTTTTTCATGGAAGTCATAATTGAAACAAAACAAATTTAGGTTATACTACTCACACACACACACACACATCTATACATGGATAGATGCACATGCATGCACACACACATACATGAGTTAATTTGCATGCATCAAATAATTCAAATATTAACACTTATGAAAAATCATAATGATACTCACATATCAATTTAAATCATATTATTCAACATCCCATATTATGTTCAATTGTAAACCATAATATAAATCATTATTTTTTTATGAAAGTCTACCATTCAGATTTAACTCAAATTTAATCATTTAAATATTATGAATTCAAATCTCATACTAACATCTAAACTAATATTATATTTGTCATATATAAATTATTTAAATTGGCATCAATAAGTTTGTGTATACATTAGAATTAACATCCATATTTAATTTAAATCAATTACTAAGATACAAACTAATAATGACTATCCACAAACATATAAGACCAAAATAATATCAAAGCATATAACAGGTTACAATGAATGTAGATAGAGTCAGAAAAATAAATGAAACTTATATGCATTTGAGCACAAACTCTTATTCAATGAATACATTGTGAGAATAACTAAGTGTATAAATTTCAACAGAACCAAGAATTAAAGTTTAAAAATCTATCTTGATGTTTAATCTAGTTCTAGGAATTCCATGATTGTATAATTTTTTCCTCTGAAAGATAACACATTGTCTGCCGTCAAGGGAAGACTGTGTTGCAAGTAATATTTTATTCCCACAACTGGGGAATGCTTTATGGTCTTTGCTTTTTAAAGTAGATTTACAATTATGGCTTATAAGGTTCCTCAAGGATAAATTATGCTTTTGTGAAGTGGGTTTAGAATTAGCAGGAAAAAGAATCTACTTCAGCCCAGGCTTATAATGCGAATACAGTCAGAATTTTAATGGCGAAACTTGCACACCCATGCCTTTTTCGCTTCCGTTGGGCACTTTGATTAGAATAACATTTTTGTAAATATTGTGTACTAATTAAAAGGTGTGAAAGAATTTCATTTTATTTTTGTAACCCTAGTTTATTATAGACATCATATTATACTTGATTATCTCCTAGTTGTATTTTAGCATTATTGATGGAGTCATGGCTACAGCACCTACTTAAGAATTATCCAAACATACAAACAAATACACAAACATTCATAGTGGAGTTTTATGAAATAACACATTAACATAAATATGACATTTTTACATTCAGAATCTTTTTATAAGGTCGTATAACATGAGGCATTGACCTTCAAAGAATCATGGGACATTCAATGTGTGAACTACAATCTCTAAGATGATCTACGGTAAAAAGACTCTTCAATTTCCTATTGAACTCAATCAGTTCCTTTGTGATTAATTGTCTCCAATTTATTATTGAAAATTTACTTCCCAATGTGAAGATGAACATAAATGTCTTCCTTATAGAATGAATGGTTCTTATATAGTGAGTGCAAGCAATTAAGATGTTATATGTTTACAAACAAGGTCATACATAGATCTATGCATAGTAAAATTTGTAGAAGGGGACATTCTCTAATTAATGCAATAAAGACTAGGCAATGAAACTTAATGCAATTCTACTCACAAACCTATGTTTTGACCAATAAGATTTTCTACGTATTCAATAGCTAGCACAAATTTATTATGCTTATTGCATAGCCCAATTATGTCTTCTTTCATATTAAATTTAGCAATTCATATAATTGACTAACAACTATTTTGAAAATTCATGTTGCATTATTGTAGAATAAAGTCATTAAGAACTATTCTATCTATTGGAAGCTTGGGAATCATTTTTTGGTGCCACAAAGTAAGGCCTCATTTGTAGAATTCTAATGTTCTAAAATTGTGACACAAGCCAAATGTCTCTATGGTAAGAATATTCTTTTGTGGTGAGAGTATTATTATTGAAACATTATTGGGTAACAAGTACATGATGTCAAGGTTTTGAACAATCCATAGAGCAACTATATCACTCATATCCATCATAAAATCCACTAAACAAAGGAGATATCTTACTTTGGTAGGTTAAGTAAAGAATTTTATTTGATCTTATGTATGACCGATTTGAAATCATTTTCCTTTATTTAAAATTGGGGTTTGGTATTTTCTTAAATTCTATTTTTCCATTATATATCTTACATATGCATTCTATTACACCTAGTGGGACCCATTGGTCCTTAAAAAATATTAGTTTTCTTAGATATTTTGAGCTTGATTTTATAAAGATTTCTATTTTTTTTATTTGGAAAAAAAATTGGTGAATCTTGAATCAAAGTGAACCTTGACATTGAGTTTGTAAGGCCCAAAAACTTATAAACCCATATAAATTTAATAGATTTTGGTGTCAAGAAATTTTGGCTATTTTTTGAATTTAGGGCAGAATGTTGGAGGTCAAAATCCATATAGTTGTATGTAATCCATAAATTCCATATAGTCAACATGCATTTGTTTTTTATAATCACCGACATATTTTATGGATCTTCCCTATGTCTAGAGGGTGTATTAGGGTATAGTTTAATTTTTGTAATATTTTAAAGGTTTATTTTTAAAAAAAATTGTGCTATGGGTTTGAAGAACCCATACACTCAAACACTTTCATCCTATATCTTGTGAATGGCTTTTTGGTAGCCCTTTTTATGAGAATTTCTTTTTGAAATCAATGCTTAATCTTAGCACTGATCACTAATTACTCACCACTTAGCCTTGTGCTCAAGCACTACACTATGCCCAACTCTCCTTGGGTAGTGCCACTACATCAAACCACCTCCACCTTGCCACCATAATAGCCAATGAGTAGATCCATAAGTCAACTACTTCCCCTTATATCTTATTATATGTGCCTCACTTGTATTCTTCCCACCTAATGGTGCCACTCTATAAGGACCTAGGGGATTTTTTTATGTGAGTATTTTTTCTAACCATTGTAACTTTCATTTGAGAAATATGTGTGTGTTCTTGTAGGTATTGGAAAGTTTTCTCTCTATCCTCTTTATAGTGGTATATGTAAGTTTTACAAATTTCGCTACAAGTATCAAATATTTATTTTTAAGCTTATTTATTTATTTTTTCTTGTGATAGCCATAACTTTTACATATGGAGTAATGTTTTGGGAAAAAAATGAAATTTATCAAAAAAGTACAAGGGATTTTTTGGGAACCTTCATTTTTCTATTTGATAAAGCTAAATCTATTTTTTAGTGCTATAGGAATATGTTTCAATCACTAACTTTATTTAAGTGTAACCATCATGTGGGACAAAGACATGATTTCAAATAACTAACACTTGTTTTGTAAGGGTTTCTTATCAAAACTCAAATTATAATAATTGTTTGTTTAGGTTTGCATATGTTCTTCCTTACACTTTGTGTGATCTTGAGAATAAAAAGAATCCTTCATATTCCTTGAGGCTTGATTGCAAATTTGGATTGGATTATTTTGAAGACCTACAAGGGTTAGTCCTCACAAACAAAATGTATGCATAAACATGAAAAAACTCACATAAAACTTGACATGATGTTTTAACAATGAAATGATGCAATGATCTTTCTCTTGACTACTCTTAACTTGATAATAATTGTTTGATAATGCTCTTTATTTCCAATTATTGCTTGTTCTCCTTGGTAGTTTTCTTGATGATGCAATGACTAGGTATTTATATGCAATAATTATAATTTCCCACAAATTAAATTCTAATAGCCAACATTTGACATTTGAAATTCAAATAATAAACTACCAACTTTGACATATTAAAAATTGGAGCCAAAATAGGGGGACAAAGTCACCCAAGGCATCCTTGTCCCATGGCTATTTTGTGGGGTGTCAAGTTTCGGGAGAAAAATATTAATTGTCTACTTTGATTTTATTCCTTGATAAGTGTTAAAATGGGAAACAAAATGCTTAATTTTGGAAATTAGGAACACAATTAGGTCCATGCACATAGGAGGTAGAAAAATCTAGTGTGAAATTGTTAAGGGTGACAATTTACAATGCTACAATATGTAATTGCACTAAATTTTTTTCTAAAGATATACACAAAACTAAATCAAAATAAAAATAAATGTACAATGTCAACATTATAATAATATATAATGTTTCAAATTCTATTGGAAA
Source organism: Sequoia sempervirens (assembly GCA_007258455.2). Classification (NCBI taxonomy): domain Eukaryota; kingdom Viridiplantae; phylum Streptophyta; class Pinopsida; order Cupressales; family Cupressaceae; genus Sequoia; species Sequoia sempervirens. The sequence goes on from VDFB02000015.1 coordinate 187,220,510, forward strand.
AATTAAAAAAGAAAAACCTACGAAGAACAAAGGAAGCGATCCCAACGAAATCCCAAAAAAAAATTAAGTAATAAGCAACCTACAAAAAAGAGAGGGAATCAAAATCAATAAACTAGTAACAAAGACAAAAGAGTGGGTGGCACATCCAAAGAAAAAGGAAGGAAAAAGAAAAAAAATTACATATAACCTTTGATGGTACCCAAAACTATGCACTATGGAGGAACAAGGAATTGGACCAACCAAAAAATCTGAATCAAGTCAACACAAGGATCACACAACCATAGACCTAACTAAGGAAATGGAAGAAGATCTAGGCATTTTAGAGAGTGTTGCAATTATTTGCAAGATTATTGAGCCCAAAAAGGAAAGGAAAACAATCAAAGACTGGACAAAAAATATATGGAAGACTCTAACTTTAATCAAATTCCTCCCAATAGGTTTCTTTGTTGTAGTCTTTGCCAATGTGGAGGAAAGAGAAAAGGTTTTTGAAACAAGATTATGGGAGATAAAAGGTATCCTATTTATATGCAGAAGTGGTCTCAAAACTTCAATCCAATCAAAACATACCCATATGAGAAACCGATATGGATTCAACTAAACAATCTCCCATTGGAATACTAGTTAGAGGAATGCCTGGAAAAGATCGGTAGGATGTTGGGAACCATGGTTGATATAGATGCAGATCTTTTTAATGGTGAATCCTTCCTATATGCCAAAATAAAGATAGCTGCTATCCAAAAAATTCCTAAGGAAATCCTACTGTGTGTTAACGAAAACACTAGATGCAAAACATGGAGGTGGAGGAAGATAAAAAGTACTACCTCAAATGTTTGAAGAAGAAAACATAGAGAGGAGGAGTGCAATAAAAGAAACTCTTAGCAGGAAGAGAGACAACAAGAGGAAAACAATAAAGCACTTTCATTAATAAACCCTAAGGAATAGAAAGGAACAAAGATGTTATGGAAGAAGAAAGAGGCCAAAAACTAGAAAACCTTCAACTATCGAATCCTACAAAAAAAGACAAAACAAAAGATGGTTTGGAGAAGGAAAGAAAACTTGAGCCTAACCAAGCCATAAACTGATTCAAAAAATAAGGCAGCAATGCCTGTAAAGATGAGCCCTGGCATACAAAGAGAGCATGGTGAGGAAAGAAATCTTAACAAAGGGGAATCCCTTAATAACTCAAAGCCCGAGACAACAAGATTTGTGGCTCAAGAAAGAGATATAGAGGAAGAAGAATCAAACTTTGAAGACACATACATGGAACGAGGACCAAATAGAAGTAGACGAGCTAGACATCATAGACCCAAGATGTATTAGCTAGTTTGCGACAAGGGAATTGGGAAAAGTAAAGAAAGGTAGAGGTAGAAAGAAAAGCAAAAAAAGAGAGGCAATAGAGAAGCACTTTAAGAGTTGCGAACGCTTCAGCCTAGACCTGTTCAAACATGGACAAAAAAACAAACATTAGTCCTCAAACAAGTTTAAACCAACATTCCCCATGAAATTCATTCAAGCATAAGAACATGAAATCAAAGAAAAATATGAACTAAACTAATAAAAAAATCCTATTCTAATGCTCAAACCAACATCCCATGGGCTAATTGGTGCTTCTTTGATGTGGAAAGAAGCCCTTTCCCAATCCCTTGATAAGTTTGATGATGGATGTGTGATCCTTGATGCAAAATGCCAATAACCTAGCTATGGATGATGAACTCTATGCTAACTTGGGTGAAAATTTGGATGAAATTGTGGATAATGAACTTGCATAAAAATCTAGATGATTTTGGATGACTGTGGATCCCAAATCAATAGAGAAGGCCTCTATTTATAATGAAGAAGGATTGAAGATTGACGAATGGGGAGAATGTGGGATTAAAGATTGGACCAATGGCATTGTGCCACTTGTCAACATGCTAATGAAGAATGAAGAAGAGTGGAGCACATTTTAACAATGTGCATATTAAATGCATGTAGCTAGAATTTTAATTTGAAGAAGCGACTTGTGTAAGGAGGGATGTAAGAGGAATTAATGCCAACGTGGCTCAAGGAGAGGACATGTAAGAACATTTAATGCCAAGTTGGAGGACAAAAGTACTTTGGGAGGGAGATTTCAAATAGGTGGAATATTCCAAGAATATGCCATATTTGAATGAAAATAGGAAGAATTAGTAAATAAAATAAATTGATTTACATGTGAAACTTGCAAAAGCTAGAGGAATGGAGGATTAGTGTTAGGAGTTAATTAAGATTAATTAACTTAGATTGAACTTAGTTGATTGTGACATTTAATTTAAATATTTGGATTTATTAAAATCAAATGAGAGGATAAAGAACATTAGTAATTTAATTAATTCAATTAAATGAGGAACATTAGGATTTAATTAAATAAAGTTGATTTATTTAATCAAAGAGAGAACATTAGGACTTAATTAAATAAAGTTGATTTATTTAATCAAAGAGGAAACATTAATATTTAATTAAATAAAATTGATTTATTTAATCAACAGAGGAATTTTGATGAATTAATTAAATACAAATTATTCAATTAATTGGTTAGAAATGATTAAGGAAGAATCAGTGTTAGTAAATCATGATCGAGTGCATGATATCAATCAGGATATTTTGAGTGTCTACATTTTTCCCCTCTTTGAAGCAATGTACCTGTTGCGTTGGTTCAAAGAATATCTTGTTGAGATCAAAATTCAAAAAAAATCTATTTTTTTTGGATGCCCCAATGGAAAGAAGTATATTGGTACACTGTCCCCTCAAGAGATTGAGCGAAAATTTTGATTTGAGGGTTGATCTCATGACAAAGAGGTTCAAGATGGACGTGTGGATGGTTATGATGATAATGCAAATGAGATGGTTTTAAGATGCTTAGAATAACCAATCTATATTATCCTAAACAACTTAAATGATAATGCAATGCATGTGAGATGGATGATGTTTTATTATGATGATGATATGCAATATGGTGACAGTTTGTGGATGCAAGATGGATGCATTAGTGATGTTTGGTTGAATGTCATGATACCATTTTAGCGCGGGGAGAAGAAAGAAGAAATGAGATGATGAAAGGAGGATCCAACAAGTCCATGATCTGCCAAGACTTTATTAAAAATGATGATGAATGATGATGATGTATTGCTTATCAGGGATTGATATTTTAAAAGAGCTTACTTACCTTATGTTTGATAACACATGTAGGCACGATGCATCAAGGTATAAAGAACCTAGGATGGCATTGTGCCTAGTGTGATGGACTTTGAATCAACAATCAAATACGAGTATCCTTGTTCACACCTGACATATGAAAACCTTGCTAGGGTGCACTTCCAAAGTTTCAAACATCTCAGACCAAAACACAGAAAGGTATAACCTATCAATGCAATAGTCAACAAGTTGCCCAAAACACCTTCCATACATACCTAACAAAGCAAGTATTTTCCAAGGCTATATTACAAGAATGTCCAACAAGCACAACAAACAAAAGATAATGATCAATGCCCCATTCCTTTCTCTATAAATCGTTTTGTTTAGACATCATTGAGAGGTCATTGGAATGAGTGTAATAAGATAAGTCAACAAGACAAAGATCAAGTAAACAAACAAGCTAATGTTCTTCATACCTCTAGCCAAGACTAAACTTCAGTGATGCTTGATGTTGATGTCCATTGTAGGAAGGATGCATCCTAGGACATGATGTTATCAGATGATTTTGGGATTGATTGGATGATGGCTATTAGTATCAAGATTTTACCAACTTGTTTTCCTACTGACCTAGACTTGAGTACTTGACGATTGAGTTTTCACTTTTGACTGCTAGACTTGTTTCTGATTGTTTCACCAAAGGTTGGGAGATGACGACCATTTATTATGAGTGGATGTTTATTTCTGGTGAATGTGAAATGAGATGGATGGAATTTTTTTTTGGTTTTTTGAATTTTTTTAGTATTTTTGAAATATTTTGAGGTTGTTTTTGGTATTTTCAAGATTTTTGCAAATGTTTTGTGTTTGAATTTTCCAATGTTTTGGTGTTTTTTGAGATTTTATGAATGTTTTTTGGATTTTGTGTCTTGGGGGATGATCAAAGATTAGCCTTGCCTACATTTAAGCTTAGAGATGATGTAGTTTGGATACCATGTTTTTGACATTTTTCTGACTTTTTAAAGTGTTTTGGGATTTTGATATGATTTGGATGTTTTTTGGATTTTCACATGATTTTGACAATTTGGATATGGATATCTGTGATGATATCAGTGCTCTATTTTGGGATCTTGTTGAAAACCAAGCTAGGTTGATTGATTGGATCGATGGATTGATGATGATAACATTGTTGAGGATACACAACAATGCAAGGATAGTGTTAAGCAACACAAGAATTAGGATGGATATCCCAAGATGATGAGGGATTGATTGGATTCGATTGATCAAGATTGATGATGATAACATTGTTGAGGATACACAAAAATTCAAGGATAGTGTTAAGCAACACGAGGACTAGGAAGGATATCCTGGGATGATGATGGATTGATTGGATTTGATTGATTAGGATTTTGAAGCTCGATTTGGAACAAAATCTATTTTAACGATTTGATGTGATGTTAAAGCACATGTTAGATACAACTGATATTGATTGTTTGGATAGATGTTCAATTAAAGATAAAACTTGATAAGGAACATCTTCTCATCAAAATGTGCCATGGGCTAGTGATTTGGATTTTGGCTCACAAATGCTTGACCAATTTGATTTCATGTTTTGTCAATGTTTATATCACCACATAAGTTGGAAGATATAGATCAAGATTTATTCCTGAAGCAAGATGTGAATACCTGCCCATTGTCTAGCAATGTATGGAATGTCATGGGTGGATGCTCAGATAGGTGTATGGATGGATGGATATGGATTATCTTGCAATAAGATAAGGTATTCAAAGAGAGGATGCTCATTTGGATAGTGCTTCATGGCTTAGATAATGTTGGGTAGGACAATGACCCATTTCAAGATGTTTACCATAAACAAGTGTAAAGTGTGCACTAAATTTTGTCAAGATCAAGATAACTTGGACTATGGATGGTAATGGGTTGGATAAATGGTTTATGGATGAATAGATTTATTATGGATAAGATGGATAGAATGTTGGATTTATTATGGATGGGATGAGATGCTTCCACTTGAACTAGCACACGTAGATGCTTGATTCTACACGACACCTTTTTTCCAGGTTTTCATTATGGTACCTGCCCAAAGCACCACCATAGTGGTTTTCATTGCAGGACAATTTTTTTAATTACTATTTTCAATCCTTTTTATTTTTTATTTTTATATTTTTTTTATTTTTCATTGTGAAAGATTTTTAAGCTCATGTTGAATCACCCGGTGGTGTTGATGTAGATGCTTCAGTCATAATGTGCCATCAATATCCTACTTGAATAATTTTTTTTGCCAAGATACGTGCACTTGAGTAAAATTTTTGAGATTCTTGATCTTCTTTGTTGATACTGGAGTTAACTTTGTCTTTGTGCACACATCGCAATAGAGTGCCTTCTGAATCCTTATGATGAAGGGTGGCTACCAATACATGGTCAATGTGAGAATTGGATATCATGCGTGGAGGCATGGATGGAGTTTGTTTAAGAATAAAAGATGGATTGGTTGATAGTTTGGAACCTTTGACTCCAAACTTGGGAATATGAGCAATGATGGGTGGATATGAAAGTTTACATGGAATTAGGACCAATCGCTTGATATACTATTTACGTCACTTGAGAAGCCTTCTTTTTCCTTTATGGACATATTTGATGGATACTTTTCCCTTTTTTATTTTTCGCCATAGTTTCTTTGACTAATAGATTTTGATACTTAGATAATCTTTCTTTGTATTTTTTAGTATCCATGTGTATTTGATTTGTCCATTATGCTTCTCAGCTTCATTCTTTGTGCTTTGATTCAAATATTTCTTTTGACGTTGGTCCCAATTCATGGATGGGGTGATGGGTGGATGAAGATTCATGGCGTGGCTAATTGTAGCATTGGCATTGGTTTCCTCATAAGGATTCTTCATGCTCCCTATGTTGATGCTTGCACTAGATAAAATTGCCTGGGCCAGTATTATAGAGGTATCACTGACATGTTTAGATCCCTTAATTGTTGAATAACCAAGATCTTGATGCTTTGGATTGCCAATAATCTATACTAGTTCTAGGATACCCTGTTCATGTAGGTCTAATCCTTTGCCTTGATAATTCATCTATTGAAACATTTTATTTGCAATAGGATATGATTTACCTTGGAAACAAGGTGCTACTCCTTCTCTGCTCTATTTTGGATCTTCAAAGGTGATAGCTTGCCCTAAAAAATATAAGTGATCCAAGTTTATAAGTGATAGGATCCTCCATAAGTGGGATACCTTCTTGATTCATATCATTGGCTTGATCTTGTGAAATATCATATGTTAATTCTTCTTCAAGAGGTGTTGATGATTCACTATCCATGTAGAATTCTCCATCATGGTTCATTTTTTATATACCTTCATAGGATTTTTTTGTTTCACAACTTTTGTAGAAGTCTTCTTCATTACCCATTTCTGATATGTCTATATTTTTATATATCTTCATCATGTGTACAAATGTTAAGAGTAGGAGACTCTTGTTCCTTGGTAATGATATCAAGAGTATGAGACTCTTGTTTTGAATGAAGATCATCTACATATCCATTAGGAGTAAGCATCTCATGGGTAGATGGAGGAATATGTGCTATGTGGATGTGATCATAATTTGTGACATCTTGTATATATTGGAGAGTGTCCATTAGATCATTGTAGTATCTTGGAGATACAAATTCTTGATTTTGATTAATTTTGGAATTGCTTTTGACATGCTTTGGATCAAGTTCTTCACATGGGTCAGTTTCAAAGGATGGATTTCTTATAAAGGGTTCTTAGATATCTTCATTAGGAATGGGAAGTGGCTCAACATCCTCTTGATCTTTGAGTGGACTTGGATCAAATGTTGAGTTAAGGATCCCTTTAGTATCTATAACCATGAGGTCAAAGGATGTCAACATGTCTTAAAAAGGACCATTGCTAGACTTTGGTGAAAGATGTTGATCATGATTTGGAATAAATTCTTGAGATATGTCCTCTAAATCATTAGGTGATGTAGGGACATTTTCAACATGATTATTGGTGGAAGGATCGCCGATTATAGGATCAAATAATGTTAACACTCCTTTGAATAGATCATTGTTGGATATTGTTTAGGGGTATTTACCATGATCAAAAAGTGACTCTTGATGTATGTTGAGTTGATCTTTGGATGAAGTAGAAACATATTCAAGGTGCTCATTTATGGATAGATCTTGATCATTGTTTTCAACAACTGTGGTGGAGAGATTGTCAATGCTATCACTAGTGGTTGAATCTTCATCATTGTCCTCAATAGTTATTATTTTTTGATCAATAAGGTCTTGGATGAGATTTTTGAGTCAAATAAAATTTGATGTTGTGTGTCCCTTTATTTTGTGAAAATCACAAAGTTGCTTCTTGTTATACCCTGGTGGTTTAACTTGAGTCTCTTGATAATTTTCATAAAAGAGGATTTCAATGAGATTTTCTTGTACCAATTGTTGCATGACTAATTCGATTAGTACCCCAAGTGTCATGTATTTTCATTTGTTACCTTGTGAGATTTGTACTTTAAATTGAACTTGTGGTGATTCATTTTGGAGATGTGGTGATTGATCATTGAGATGTATTGATTGATCTTTGAGATGTGGAGGTTGGGTTTGTTGTTGATGTTGTTGATCTTGATATCCAACCTCTTGACATTGGAGATATTTTTCTTGATGTGGTTGTGGACACAAATCAATGCTTTGATGGCATGGCTTAACCAATGGAAGAGTGTATTTATTTTGGGGTGGAGATGTCTCTTGGCACAATGAATCAACTATTTTGGTAAGTGTAGCAATTTGATCTCGCAAAATTTGATCTTGATTTTGATCTTGACACCCTTGATATAGTTGATTTGGTTTTTGTTCAAGCATATTTGAAATGTATACTTGTGGTGTTTGTATGGGATCATAGACAAATTGATTTTGGACAATGTTCTAATTTGGGAAGATGTTTGGATTTGGCATTATAGGCTGAAATTGAACATTATTGTGGTTGGGAATCATACTTCCTTGTTCTAGGTAACTTTGATTTTGCATGGTGTTACCTTGACTTGGATCAATACATGGAGTCATTAACACATTGTTTGGTCTTTGAAAAAAAATTTTATGATTTGCAAACATATCTATCCCAAAGTTTACCAAGTGTGGATTTGAAATGTTCATGTTTGGTAAGCTTATACTTGGTATATTCAACATTTGGCATGTATGGACTTGGTGGGATAATGTTGTTTTGTTGAAGACTCATGCATTGGTTGTTTGGTTGATAGATTTGTAGGTTTAGAATTTGATTTAAATATACCATTGGGAAAGGCATTCCAAAATTTAGATTGGGCATACTCACATTTTTTGTACCATTAAGATTTGTAGGAGGTAATGATCCCATGTATGGATTGTATAAATGTGAGTTTTGATAATCAATTGGCATTATAAGGTTTTGATAGTTTTGTTGATTTAGGTTACTCGTGATGTATGAATCAAGTTTATATTCCATGTTCTTCTTGTGTTTTGACCTTGTTGAGCTCTAAGGGATTTAGAACCAATGATGAGATGAAGGATGAAAGGTGTGAATGATATGGGTGTTGAAATTTTAGGAACCTTGGATCAATGCTAGACTCTAGGATTTTTGATTGGATTGGTTTGATTTGATTTAGATAATGGACTTATAAACCCCAAGATGTTGGATGTTATCTTGTAATAAAATTTTCCACAAGGATGATAATTTAACTAGATGTATGAGGAAGGATTCATCCACATACACTTAGCCAAACAAGGAGATTTTGATGTTGATTTGAAGGATTTAACCAAAATTATAGTATGAAGGATTTTTCCAAGATTCTAAGAGTTTGTTTGTGAGATGGGTTTTGATTGATGTTTTGAGATGGATGAAAGTGTTGATTTTGATCCTAAGTGAACTTAGAGAGACTTTTTTTACAAGAGCTAGGTATTGAAGAACATTCTATACTTCCAAGGACCTTTCAACCCTACAAAGTGAGATACTCAAAATGTTGGAAAAGAGTTGGATTTTGACAATAATAAAATGAGTACAAATTGGGATTGTCCTTTGATGCAAGTTTGTAAAAGTTATAGAGCAACCTATCTCTAACTTGATAAAGCATAGTCTGACATTTCTTGAGATTTCTTGGACTAAGACATTTGTGATGATTGATGGACTTTGGTTTTGGAATTTTGATCTTGTGGGAAATCATTTGAGAAAAGACATGTGTGGGGTTCAATTGTCTTTTATCTTTGCTGAATGAGTTCTTTTTACCACAAACACTTTCTTGATTAGCTTTTAAACTAAATGTCAATGTCTCAATTTCTTTCCATCCCACAAAGTCCATTATGTGGAAATCAAGAGAATCAAGGCAATAGTTCCCTAATGTTGACTTTAGAGAGAAAATTGAGATATAAACCCAAATAGTTAGAAGCCTCTAAGGATGAAATCCCTAGGGACAAGCAGTAACACTTGGATTTTTCAAAGGTATTTACTCTTTCTAAAGGTTTGAAATTATTTGATACCCTTGCTAAATGTTTTCTTTCAAGATTTTGGATCCAAGCAATGTGTTTAACTGACTCAAAGATTGCACAACCCTAGGATGGAAAAGAAAATATTTGTTGAATTCCCACTTGGATAAATCCAGCTGTGCTTATTCAGAGCAGATGATTAGAAGCTTAACCACACTAGCTCCCCTCCATGACACTCACTTCTATAGGTCAACCAAACTTTAGTTCTCATGAATATCCCATGATGAAATTTTCATTTCTATAAAGAATTGCAAATATGTGGGATGGCTCCAGAGATCCCACCTCCTAACATCAACAAATATTTGAATTTTTGGCTACTACACAATGGTTTGTAATAAGGTCATCTAGTTTAGGGGGTACAATGATAAACTCCTTGTGAGAGATCTCCCAACCCTTAGAACAAGGGCTTTACACATCATAAAGAAACTGGGGGAGAGTTATCATGCACTACTTCCCACTGTTTACGATTTTCATCATAACCACAAATTTATATAGCAGTTTGGAAGAGCTTGGCTTATGCTCATTATTGCTTGGGTCATTCCCTTGGGGTGAGTATTTTTCCCCACCAAGGCAGTCCCTCTAAAGGTAAAAAAAATTGAGTAGGTGCATCCGTAGTTTGATCAATCTTTGTTTGCGTGAACAAAGAGAGAACACACGCAATGTCCTTTCTCACACTACTAAGATTTTGTTCATTTTTAAGAGCTCAAATTTGAATTGTGGAGGAAATCTCTTAGAAAAACTAATATCACTAAAATGCTTTTGATTCTCAAGATCATCGTGAAGCATGAGAGAAGTGCATGTGTATTTCAATGGTATTAGTTTGTAAAAAAGATTACAAAATAAGATAAACACATGTTCATTTTAAATCCTTGAAGACAATAGTGAGTTATTTTTAAAGCACCAAAGTTAAGTGTTTGAAGTTGATTATCCAATTCTTAAAACCAAAAATCAAATCCAGTGAGTTTCTAATGTTATTTTTAACCCTTTGATTATTCTTTTTAAATCCCAAACAAAATGTATTTAAGTCCTAAAGCTGAAGATAACAACATCCAAAGATAGGATTATAAATGCTCCCAAAGTGTTAAAGAACACTTTTTTACAATTATGAAAAAGAAAGTGCCATAGGAAGCTCTTCTTGTATTCTTCTTTTCCTAGACAATGGATATCAAATGCTTTTTCTTTCACTTCAATGATCCATGATCCTCTTAAAACCTAGAATCCATGCTCAAAATGTTAGATGAGATCAAGAAACAAGAAGATATGAGGGTTAGACGAATGATTAAGCATAAAAACCATAAAATTTAAACCATGTTACAATGTGTTTTGAATTTAGGTGTAAAATTGAAAATTTTAACTCTACAACAATTGATAAAAACTTACACCATTTCATAGATTATTAAATTCTACCCCATTTCAAAAAGAAAACTTTGAAAACGACCTCTGTATGACCAAGATATGGCCATTTTAGGATTGACTATAAAAGCACTAAAAAGGAGAGAATATGGACTAAAACAAAGAGCATATGCACTAAAAAAAAGAGCATATGCACTAAAAAAAAGAGCATATGCACTAAAACAAAGAGCATATGCACTAAAATAGAGAGCATATGTGCTAAAATATCCTATATATGTGTTGAAACAGGAGATAAATGTGCTAGTCTGGGCTATGGATGCGCTATAATATGGGTTTGATCTTCCAAGAGGAATCTAACAAGATTAAAATTCCCTATTAGATCAATTCAAATAGTCCTCAAAGTTTGGCAACAATCAGAAGCATAATTTCTCACTTTCACCCATGTAACCTAATAGCATTGCAAACCTAGTTTTTGGCCCCTAACTCCAATACTTCCCAAAACATCTGACAAAAAAAAGGTGGATTCAGATACCCATTTCATATTTTTACAACATATCTCTTAACCAGATACAATTCCTTTGGACTAAACCCCTAAAATCACCACTCCTACGCTGACCTAATTAAGCTAATTAAGCCTAAATTACAAAGAAAACTCCCTTTAAACTTATCATAGACACCTAAAACCTTGGGGAAGCATTTCCCATGCCCTAAAACCTCTAAATCCACAATCAACTCCTAGGGTTGACCCTTCCAACATAGCCAACTCTAAAACCCTTGTTTTCTAGCCAAACCAAGATGGTTTATTAAAAATCCCACTTGCACAACTTCCCAAATCATGCCACCAACTCAGAAACTTGTATTTTGACCCCAATATGCTTAAAAGTTGAAGAAACTTCTCTACTCACACTGATTTCACCAAAACCTAGACTAAGGGATCTAATTTCATGTGTTTTCCTTACCAAAAATCAATAGGACAACATGCTTATCTCTCTTATTCCTTCTCCACCTTTCTAGTCATGCAACCTACTCTCTATTCATAATCCCTAGGGCCCATTACACTTTTTATAGTAGATACAATCAGTGTAAGGGCCCTTAAAACATGTTTTTGGTTACAAAACCCTCAAACAGGGTGTCTTCAGTCTACTAGAAGAAAACAAAGATATCTAACACCAAACTTTACTAAATTCCTTCAAATTTGATGCAAAAGAGTGCTAACAAAGGCCTTTACAAGATGTGAATTATTTCAAAGCAAGATTAGGCTATACAGGTTCATACAGGTCTTCAAAACATCAAGAAAAATTAGAAATGAAAGAAAAAATAGAGTTATTCTTATTAAAGGTTTCTCCATCTCCAACCAATGACCAACTATCTTACAACTAATAACCAACCAATGACCAACTATCTTCAAGTCAGCCTTACAAACGATGCTCTCATGCCTTTTTAAAGGTTTCTCCATCTCTAACCAATGACCAACTATCTTACAACTAATTTTTAAACCTCTCACGACCGTTGGAGATCAAAAATTCACCTTTTACATGTTTTAATGATAACATCCTTATACACATTGCAAGGTTTACACTTTTGACCCTCTTAATCACTTAACCTATTAAAAATGGTCTAATGAGACCTTATTTACCAAATAAACATGACACAATAGAAAACAACATGCTATCAACCTTGACACCACCTTATCAACTTTGACAATTCCTTCCACAAGATATGCAAACCTTACAAGATGAATACAAAGCCCCTCAGAGTTGATTAATTACAATAGAATGGTCACCTGGGACCTTGTTAGGACTCAGAACCTTAACTTCAAACATCCTAGCACACACTGCCTATCAAACACTTAATGAAAAACACAGAAAAGATAGGTGCTCCTGCACCATACACACCACCATAAAAAAGACTCATGTCTCATGAGTAAGGGTCTGTCTTGCTCCAATCTTCTCCACAAAGCCAATGCTGGCCTGTACTTCCTCTTGTCTAACTTGGGCAATGAAATCTTGCAGTCCACTCTACCTTCTGACCTCTGTATGCATGTAGTCTTGTCCCCTTCTCTAAAATCAGATCAATAGGTGGTCTATGCTCTGCCCTTAGACCAAAACAAGTGAACTTCCTTACCTTCATGCCTCTAAACCATCCTTTACCCATGCCTACCTTTTCTTTTGCTACCATTTATGATTGGTACTTACCCCTGATCTCTTTTCCTTTCATGGTTGATGTACCACCTATTACAATCATCTTCTACCTTGGCCAAGTAGCATAGCCTTCCTCAAGGCTCTGTCCCTACCTATACACATGTCCCACTCCATTCTAACCTTTGTAATTAGGCATCAAACCTACTACCCTTGCTTGTAAAATCCCATACACCACTGTGTTTTCAATTTTTAGATCCTTTTCCCTATCTAAACTTGCCTTGCCTTCCACTCCATGGGTTGTTATAGGACATACAATTGTCCCAATCAGGTTCTCTTCCATTTTCCTAATCCCTTCTTGTTGTGATATCAACAACTCACGACTAGCCTCGCTTAAATTAGTCACCTCCATGGGATTCACATAATTTTCCCCCTCTAACTGAGCATCAACCTTCTTAGACCCTTTTCCTATCTTCTCAATAGGTTCATCATCATTCAATACCACTGCCTTAGCACCATTTGTAGGTGTCTTTCTTTCTATCTCAACACCATAACCCTACTCCAAATAAAAAAAACATGTTGTCCTTATTGTCTTTAAGCCTTATAGGCTCCTTTTTTCCAAAAATCACAACCTTAGTTTTTCCTTTATCTCTTGCACCACCCTGCAAAGGAGTCAACTTGAAACTCTGATCATCCTTCCAAATTGTATAGGTTTTTTCCCAGCCATCATATATGGACCTTCTATCAAATTTCCATGGTCTCTCCAAGAGAAAATGGCAATAATCCATTGGAAATATATCACATAAGACTCTATCCTTATACTCCCCAATCTGGAAATCCACATAGGCTTGCTCATTCACCATTAAGGTTTGACTATCATTCATCCAATAAACTTTGTAAGGTGCTACATGAGATATCTTCTCTAAATTAAATTTGTCTACCATTTCCCTAGCCACCATGTTATCTTGAGAACCAAAATCAATAACAACTCGACACACTTTACCTTTGCATTTGCATGAGGTTCTAAAGAGACTCCTTCTTTGGCTCATATCTTCCTCCTTAGGTGCTTGTAACAAGGTCCTTCTCATCATGAGTGCTTCTCCTACCTCTAGATCTGCAGGTCTGTTTGAAATTTCACACTCTTCCTCTTGAATCAATTGTGTTCTTCTTTCACTCCTTCTATCACCACTTGAAGTTGAACATTGGTTTTGAGGACACTTGAAATATGGGTGTCCAAATTAATTGCACCTATAACACCTTCCTAAGAATTCATTGTAATCTCTCCTTTGTCTGAAGTTAGTTCTTTCACCTCTCCATCCTCCTCTAGCTTCAGGAGCTTGTTCTTTGTTCTTCTCACCATATTCATGGTCTTCCTTATGCTACCTTGATGTTGAAGTGGTGCCTCTACCCCTAGAAGTGTTTCCTCTTCCTCTTGTTTCCTTCTCTTGTCTCCTCTTTATTTTTTCTTCTTCTCTCATTGCCATTTGAAAGCATTGCTCAACTAATTTAGGTGCCAACAAGCTAATCTCATCCTAAATTTTATACCTCAAGCCATTCAAGTACCTACCAACCATTTCTTCCTCATCTTCTTCATGTTTAGTTCTTATGCTTAGCCTATAAAATTATTTTGTATATGCTTGCACATCTAAATCCTTTTGTCTAAGATTTTGCAACTTCTTAAGCAATTGAACATTATAATCACAAGGAAGGAATTAACCTTTTAGTTTGGTCTTCATCCTCTCCCAAGAAGTGATCTTGTTATTTTCTTGTATTTCCCTTTCCTCTTGCACAAAATTCCACCACAACAAAGCATGTCCTTTCAATTTTGTTTTAGCCTTCTTTACCTTATTCTCTTCATCAACCTCTTCACTCTCAAAGTAGTTCTCCAAAGCCCCTATCCAATCCAAGAGCTCTTCACTGTCAAGTTTTCCTCCATACATAGGCACATCCATTTTTCCATGCCCACCCTTCTTTACAGCCTTCAAAAGCTTCACCATTATCACATCATTTGGATCCATCTCTTCCTTTTCACTAGAAGTCTCCTCTTCTTTAGTTTCACTTTCATCTAAAAGAGCCCTGTCTTTAGCTTTCATCATAGCCATTTCCTACTTCAAGGCTTCTATTTCCTTGTCATGGTGGTAAATATTCCTTGCAACAACATTCACCTTACGAGGAATTTTCACAATCCTCTCTTCACCTACCTACAAAACCAATTCAAAACACCAACACCAGATCTACAATTGTGCTCTGATACCACTTTGATGCAGACCCAGGAGGCTCAAACTCACTCAAAGTGAAAACCTAACTTCAAGAGGCATCTAACAAGATTAAAATTCCCTATTAGAGAAATTCAAAAAGTCCTCAAGTTTGACAACAACTAGAAGCATAATTTCTCAGTTTCACCCATGTAACCTAGTAGCAGTGCAAACCTAGTTTTTGTTCCCTAACTCCAATACTTCCCAAAAGATCTGACAAATAGAAGTTGGATTTAGATACCCATTTTAGATTTTTACAACATATCTCTTTACTAGATACAAGTCCTTTGGAATAAACCCCTGAAACCACCACTCCTATGCTGACCTAATTAGGCTAATTAGGCCTAAATTACAAAGAAAACTCCCTTTAAACTTATTACATAAACCTAAAACCTTGGGGCAGAATTTCACATGCCCTCAAACTTCTAAATCCAAAATCAACTCCTAGGGTTGACCCTTCCAACATAGCCAACTCTGAAACCCTTGTTTTCTAGCCAAACCAAGAGGATTTATTAAAAGTACCATTTGCACAACTTCCCAAATCATGCCACCAACTTAGACACTTTTATTTTGACCCCAATATGCTTAAAAGTTGAAGAAACTTTCCTACTCACACTGATTTCACCAAACCCTAGATGAAGGGCTGCACTTTCATGTGTTTTACTTAACAAAAATCAATAGGACAACATGCTTATCTCTCTTATTCCTTCTCCACCACTCTATTCTTGCAACCTAATATATATTAAAACTCCCTAGGAACCATTACACTTGTTATAGTAGATACAGTCGGTGTGAGGGCCCTTAAAACATGTTTTTGGTTACAAAACCCTCAAATAGGGTGTCTTTGGTCTACTGTAAGAAATCAGAGATATCTAACACCAAAATTTACTAAAATCCTTTGAATCCAATGCAACAGAGTGCTAACATAGGCATTTACAAGATATGAATGATTTCAAAGCAAGATCGGGTTTTATGGGTTTGTATAGGTCTGCAAAACATCAAGAAAACTTAGAAATGAAAGAAAAAATAGAGTTATTCTTATTCCACTGCCTCCAATCTTCAAGCCGGCCTTACAAATGATGTTCTCATTCCTTTTTAAAGGTTTCTTCATCTCCAACTAATGACCAACTATCTTACAACTAATTTTTAAACCTCTTATGATCATTAGAGGTCAAAAATTCACCTTTTACATGTTTTAGTGATAACATCCTTAAACACATTGCAAGGTTTACACTTTTGACCCTCTTAATCACTTAACCTATTAAAAATGGTCTAATGAGACCTTATTTACCTAATAAACATGACTCACAATAGAAAACAACATGCTATCAACCTTGACACCACCTTATCAACTTTGACAATTCCTTCCGCAAGATTTGCAAACCTTACAAGATGAATACAAAGCCCCTCAAAATTGATTAATTACAATAGAATGGTCACCTTGAAAATTATTAGGATTCAAAACCTTAACTTCAAACATCCTAGCACACATTTCCTATCAAACACTTAATGAAAAACATAGAAAAGATAGGTGATAGGTGCTCCTGCACCAATCCCATGGGGGAATTGGTGCTTCTTTGATGTGGAAAGAAGCCCTTTCCCAATCCCTTGATAAGTTTGATGATGGATGTGTGATATTTGATGCAAAATTCCAATAACCTATCTATGGATGATGAACTCTATGATAACTTGGATGAAAATGTGCATGAAATTGTGGATAATGAACTTGCATAAAAATCTAGATGATTGTGGATGATTGTGGATGATTGTGGATCCCAAATCAATAGAGAAGGCTACTATTTATAATGAAGAAGGATTGAAGATTGAAGAATGGGGAGAATGTGGGATTAAAGATTGGACCAATGGAATTGTCCCACTTGTCAGCATGCTAATGAAGGAGAGTGGAGCACATTTTGAACAATGTGCATGTTCAATGCATGTAGGTGGAATTTGAATTTGAAGATGTGACTTGTGTAAGGAGGGATGAAATAAAATCTAATAAAATCTTATTCAAATGCTCAAACCAACATCCCATAGGGGAATTGGTGCTTCTTTGATGTGGAAAGAAGCCCTTTCCCAATCCCTTGATAAGTTGTGTGATGGATGTGTGATCCTTGATGCAAAATGCCAATAACCTAGCTATGGATGATGGACTCTATGATAACTTGGATGAAAATGTGGATGAAATTGTGGATAATGAACTTGCATAAAAATCTATATGATTGTGGATCCCAAATCAATAGAGAAGGCCTTGATTTATAATGAAGAAGGATTAAAGATTGAAGAATGGGGAGAATGTGGGATTAAAGATTGGACCAATGGCATTGTGCCACTTGTCAACATGCTAATGAAGGAGAGTGGAGCACATTTTGAACAATGTGGATGTTAAATGCATGTAGGTGGCATTTTAGTTTGAATAAGTGACTTGTGTAAGGAGGGATGTAAGAGGAATTAGTGCCAAGTTAGCTCAAGGATAGTACATGTAAGAGCATTTAATGCCAAGTTGGAGGACACAAGTCCTTTGGGAGGGAGATTTCAAACAGGTGGAATATTCTAAGAATATGCCATATTTGAATGAAAATAGGAAGAATTAGTAAATCAAATAAATTGGTTTACATGTGCAACTTGCAAAAGCTAGAGGGATAGAGGATTAGTGTTAGGAGTTAATTAAGATTAATTAACTTAGATTGAACTTAGTTGATTGTGACATTTAATTTAAATATTTGGATTTATTTAAATCAAATGAGAGGATAAAGAACATTAGTAATTTAATTAAATAAATTTGATTTATTCAATTAAATGAGGAACATTAGGATTTAATTAAATAAAGTTGATTTATTTAATCAAAGAGAGAATATTAGGACTTAATTAAATAAAGTTTATTTATTAAATTGAAGAGGAAACATTAGGATTTAATTAAATAAAGTTTATTTATTTAATCAAAGAGGAAACATTAGGATATAATTAAATAAAGTTGATTTATTTAATCAAAGAGGAAACATTAGGATGTAATTATAAAAAGTTGATTTATTTAATCAAAGGAGGAATTTTGATGAATTAATTAAATAAAGATTATTCAACTAATTGGTTAGAAATGATTAAAGAAGAATCAATGTTAGTAAATCAGGATCGAGTGCATGATATCAATTAGGATATTTTAAGTGTCTATATAACAACATATCTAGTTTTCTTATATCCAAGGGAGGAAATACCTCCCTTGGAGAGCAATGAAGATAACCACATGGAATTTTAGGGGCTTGACTACCCCTAACAAATGATGCTTGGTCAAGCGTCAGATGGAAAAATGAGTTGCAGACATATTGATGTTGTAAGAAACAAACTTAGACAAATAGGAAGCTGAGAGGTTTCTAAAACATTGTAAAATATGGGAAGGAACATTTCAAGAAGCCACAAGTACTATAGGAGGTCTTGCAGTTCTCTGGAAAAAAAAGTGGAAAATTGGAGAAAACTCAAGCACATAACCACTCAATGGAATGCAAAGTAATTGACCTCAATTCCAATAAGGTGTTCCACCTCTTTAATGTTTATGGCCCCATACAAACAGGGGACAAAAAAGAAACTTGGAATGCCTTAAACAACAGGATAAACCAGATTGGTGACCAATTGTATATAATTGGTGGTGACATCAACGCCATCATGGATCTAAGAGGGGGCCTAAAGAAAATAACAAGAAATATGAAAGACTTCAGAGAATTTGTGGAAGGAATCAAAGTGGTAGACTGTCAAACCTCCAATGGTATATTCACCTAGACAAATAGAAGGGAAGGGTTTACAAACATAGTAGAGAGATTAGACAAGTTTTTGATATCTAACACTTGGATAAACATGGATATACATTTGGGAACCACTATTGTCCCCATCTCAGTTTTTTATCATTATCCAGTGTAGATGGAAATAAGGACATGTCCCACCATAGTTAAAAACTACTTTAAATTCAAAAATATGTTGTGAGAGATGAAAACCTGATCTTGTCCATAGATAAATGGTGGAAGAAAATTAGATTCAATGGAACATCTAGCTTCATATTTATGAAAAAACTCCAACTTCTAAAAAAAAAAACTAAAGAAATAGAATAACGAGGTATTCAAAAACATCTCTCAAGAAAAAGAGATCTAGAGAAAGAAATGGAAGACCTAAATAATAAAATTATAAAACCTGGAATGTTCAAGGAGGATTATGAAACAAAAAAAAACTAAAATATTATCACAAGGAAATACTAGCAAGAAGAGAAGTTTTCTGGAGGGACGAAAGTAGGGAATCTTGGTTACAAAAAGGGGATGCGAACACCAATTTTTTCCATGTGACAACAAAAGCTAGAAGAGCATTTAATAGAATAAATGAAGTAAGAACTGAAAGTGGAGAAATTGTTAAAGATAAAAAACCTATAGAAGAGGAAGCAATCAAGTACTTTGAAAATATCCCAGGGGAAAAAAGGACAACAACAATATATGCCATGAATCAATTCTGGACTGCATACCAAAAAGCATCATGAAAGAGGAAAACAATAGGTTAATTGAACCTATCACATTGGAATAAGTTAGAATAGCCACCTTCCAGCTTCACCCAGACAAAGCTCCAAGCCTTGATGGCTTCCCAACAAGCTTCTAGCAAAAATATTAGAGCACAATTGGAGTCAATGTATGGAAAGTACCACAAGAGTTTAAAGATAAAGGGAAATTTGTAAAATACATGAACAATATAGTAATTTCTCTTATCCCCAAGAAAAAGGAGTGTGAGACACTTAATGACTACAAACTAATATCATTATGCAATATATTCTACAAAATCTATAACGCCTTGCCACACAAACCCCAAAGGATAACTTAACAAACAATTATGGCACAATTTTTTTAAAAGTAAAACTATTATGAAATGTGAATTAACATACAACACTAATAATGAAACTATACATGTACATTATCTAACTAAGTACTATGGGGTAACATGACGGCATTACTTATAAACGCTCCTAACATAACCCAATTTCATAACGATGATAAACTAATCACAAGTAAATATTTTAACACCATAATATAGAATGAATAAACATCGTATATACATCCATTACATTGAATAACTAATAAACATCCATATGAGAACACATGATAATACCAAGAATACATATATACTTTAAACTTATTAAATGAGTTTGCATCATTCAATAATTACAATGGTACAACAATTCTTCCCAACATGAATGGGTATGATACATCAATTGCATAAAGTAGTACAACTAAAATGAACATAATACATAGCATCAATGCTATCTCCAAATATGGTGAAGATCTAGAATCACTGCAATGGTACAACCTCGCACATCATGAACTCCTATTGGGAACCCAATGGAGTACATAGCATGTTCCACCTGACCATGTGGACCCTAAGACCCACCCCCCATGCTAGGAGATGAAAATAAGGACCCATAACATAAAAATAGTCAAACAGACAAGGCTAACAAGACTCCACAACAAATGCAACAATAAACATAAAGAACAATCCACTTCCAAAGGTACATGAACAACGAGGGGAAAAAAAAAAGGTATATAAGGTTTCTATAGGGAGGAGTGTCATCACATGGCCCTAACAAGTGTTATCCTAATATTCTAGATGTCATCCCCCATCCTCGAGTTACCTTGATAGTCTAGACGTTGGCCCCCATCTATGGTTACCCCAACTGCGTCTCACTAGGCGCTAGCCCTATAGGGTGACACATGCAAAATCACTTACCTTTTGTGAGGACAAGGTAGTGATCTTGCCAACCAGGCTTTTTCAGCCCATCCTTAGCCTATGAAAGCACTCTAGTCATAGGTGAGGCATCTACTTATCTTGATTAATGCATCAATTACCCATTCCCCCCAATTAATTATTTAGGTTATCACTTAATTATGAAACTCCCAATAAGTTACCATAACACCACTTTGTGCGTCGACCCCCATTGAGAGCCACTCCCCTTACTAACAATTGGAAGTTCCAAAATACATTCAACAAGGTAAACCATCTTGCACAACATATAAAGTCACATGACTATCACATAAAGTGAGGCATACACCATCTCACACAAAATCACCATAATAAAACAATTTCCATAGTGCAAGGCTAGAACCCACAAACATAAATCAAGTATCAAGTCAACAGTGCACAAATAACTCAACATGAAAGCCAACAAGAAGAAAGCTCCTTTCCCCAACCTTTGGAAGTTAAAAAAATCACTTACACAATGATTCCCCATCGAACTAATGACAATATCATGATCTCAACATTAAAATCATTTTCAAAATCAAAAGTCTTCTCAACATCAAACAACCACGATAGCGATAGTAAAATCAACCAATCCACATCTCGTTTCTAAAATCAACCCAACAACTCAACACAAACAGCCATCCAAAACAACTAGGGAAAACTTCGTAAAAGGCATTGTCTCCACAATTCTGAATACTTACCAACTTAACCCACTCCCCCTAGTTCATTACTTAATCCATTTAACAATTATTCCAATTAACTAATTATAAGCGAATTTACATATCCACCATTACATAATTGTGGTAGTAAACAACATTCATTGTCTAACAAGGAAAATCAAATTTTCTTAATAAAATCTAACCACAAATCCTTCAATTAAACTATCTTTCAGTAACTCAAATTTTTCCTATTCAATATCCCAATTTATTTATCTAGAAAAATAAATTATTTTTAAGGATAGAATTACTATTTTACTCATGCCATAATGTATATATATGTATATGTATATGTATATGTTTATATTAAAATTATTCATCTTTGTATTACATGAAAATATATTCATATGAATAAATATATCTAAATATATATTCCATTCATTTTCCATTAATGAAAAGTTATATAATAAAAACACACATTTAAAATAATCAAAAGAGATGCTTTCTTATTTTTCTTCACTTTAAAATCTAATACCACTAAATACCTATTTTATTTAATTCTTTTAAAATTAAGACTTTTTCCCATAATTAAGACTTTTTCCCACACCATGGAAAAGTAGCTTCACTATTAAAAGAAAATCAAGGGAACTATTTAATTAAGAATTATTTTTTATGAGGAGATATATGTGGCCCCTAAAAGAAGGATCTTACTATGCTAAATTTATCTTATCTTTTTTTTTTTTTACTATTAAAGCAATCTATGGGGATAGTACCATAAGATCAAATAACTATCAATATGCCGTATATGTAATTAGTCTTAAAACATGGGTATATTTTACTAGCATGAATAAGTTCATGAATATTCTATGAGGAATTACAGTATGACATCCTCAAACAACAATGATTATATTTAGAATATGGGAAGATTTCATGATGAGTAACACCTTAGTTGGAGAGGTCGACGAAACTCAAACATTTTAATTTTTCATGCTAATTCTGTGATAAACATGATACGTTTGGGAAAGGAAAAGAGGTTTACAGATTAAAGATTATCAATACATAGATGACCACTTTAATGCCTAGATAACACACAACCATCAACAAAAGAATAGAAATTTCATTTTCCAAACTGAATCTAATACAAAAATATTCAACATAACTTAAGAAAGCGATTACCACAAGGGATTCGCCCATTGAAAGACAAAAAACATCGAAAGAAAAGGCTAAACACAAATCATGGCCATTGATACCCACATTTTAAACATGACCATTGATTACTAATATAATATGTTTCCACCATATGAAACAAAATCTTCACTAATGACATATGCTAGCTTATTCCTATCATTTCCACAATACAAAGCAAATAAAGTGAGTGCAAATAAATTGATTGCAAACCTACAACCCATTCATCAGTATACAAAATTTATATCATGCTCCACTGAATAACAAAAACTAGCAATATCAAGGACATGCAAATTCCTCCAGGAATAAAGAATAATAAAGGAAGCTATACCATTAGTTTGGCATAGGAGTAAGGAGGTGACCATGAAAATGAGGTGAGTATTGGTGATGCTAACTAAAAGAATCTGAAAATAAAGTCTTCCAAAATGACTATGCTTAATACAACAATTGTATATAATAGTAAATTCTATTAGAAGGATACATATATACCAAAACTTCAATCCTTTTCAAACTGATCGAACCATACATTGATACAAAACAATAGAAATATAAAAGCATGTAACTCCCAAGTACTATGCAAATACCATGAAAAGCAGTAAGAGTATATTGAATAAAATTGAATCACCAATTGAGGTTGCAGCTAACACAGGTTTGAATAAAAAAAGAATTGATTTCATCAATAGAGCCAATCCCCAATTCGAATGAGCAAAGATGGAAACACTGATTACCAAGGAAAAGAGACGCATGCACAACAACAAGGCAAGAAAAATCATAGCTTAAAGAGTAAGTTGACCAAGCTGGGAAGGTATAACGAATGCTAATAGAAATAATCCAAAATAAATAGGTGGCTTAATGGAAGTGCTATCATAACCCCATGCGTAGGTTAAGAATGCAAATTTATCACCTACACAAATCTAGGTTTTGCATGAATATTGCAGATACTAATACGTTTCAACTATAAGAATAGATTGTTGATGGATGAAGAAATCAAATGTCGAAAGTTAAGTGAAAAAATGCCAAGCACCAAGGAGATGAAATTAAATCACATACCCAAGAAGAAAAGAACATCGATACAATAAACCAAACAAAAAAATGATTCGACTCATTGAATGGAACTCTAGTGATCATTTTTCAAACAACAAGAAGGAGAGAATTCATTTACATAAAGCGGAGAAGGAAAAATCAAAATCAAAATGCAACACCAACCTGAATTCCTATGATTCGATGATGGAGAAAGGGTGCCAAACTCAACTTTATCGCAGCCACAATTCTCTTCCCTCGAAGCTTTTATCAAACTTCTGAAGTTACTTTCACCCTTCGAGCACCATTTCCATTCAAAATCTATAATTCATAAAAATATTTTGCAGCGCCAATTTCTTGTTCAAAAACCAAAAATTCATTGATTTCCCCCCCTTTCCCAAAAATGGAGCATTACTAAAACCTAGGAAAAGATTAGTTTTTGAAAGTAAAAATGAAGTAATTATCACTTTAAAAGACAACTTTCCTTTTTGCAGCCCGTTTGGAGCAACACATGTGCTTGAACTCATCTTTTTCCATTTTGAACTTGCTTTTACCTCTCATTTGAAAATATCCTCTTCTTTATTTATTTAAAATTATATTACTTTTCCACATTTAATTATTTATCCTCTCATGATAATAAAATCAGCAATTATCATTAAATATAATTTAAAACAATACTTTATACAAAACAATTTAATTTAATTATTTAATCAATAAACCATATACTTTTTATTTCACAATATTGGTTTATTTATTTATTTTCTTTAATTCCAAATTAATTTAATTTACCTAATAATCAATTTAATTTAATTAAACTGATTAAACAAGGTCATTTATAATATTAAGTTTATCACATAATTTCAATAACACATTAAACAACATAACAAAAAACAATAACATAACATCACCAATAAACAAACTTACTCAAATGTCAAGAAAGGCCAAATATGGAGGGGCACTACATCCTCCCCCCCTAAGCTTCAAATTACTCTTGGAAGTCACAAAGTAAAGTAAAACATACACAATTATAAGCAACATCATCACAAACCACCACGTGACATCACAATTTAATCCAATAATAGTAGACACCAAGCAAGACAACTAACAAAGAATTCAAACCAAACAGACAGGGTAGTAAAGTGGGTACTCATCGTCGTCGAGGATGATGACAAGGTTGGGGACCTTTTGTCAACTTCTTATTCCACATCATTTCCATTGGAATTTTTAGGCATGCTCAAACCTAACAATGCAGGTGGAGTCGATGCCTGGTACCTACAACCTATATCAAACAAGATGTCGAGCAACATATATATATATATGTCAGACAATAAACACACCGTGAGAGGAAATCACAGCATAGCATGGCACTCGTGAATGAGTGATGCTACACTGTCCCCCTCTCCAAGACCTCAAACAATAAGCACATCATTGAGTAACAATAATTGCATCATAAACAATATCATTTAACAATCACTAACCAGATGCACAACATAGTCATATGTCCACATGATACACATAGTCAAATTAATCCAAATCCACAACTAACTCCATATATTCATCATAGCATAAACATCAATCAATAATGTCATGATCATCAAAGTCAGATAAAATGTCATCCAAACCAATCCAGAATGGTGAAACAAGCACCAAAAAGGTCTCAAAGTACATAACATATGACAATGAGCATCGGTCCAAAGAAAACAATATAATAATAAACAACATTGTTTACAAGGCAACCATCACTGCCTATGACTAGTTTAGCACAAAAGAGATTAAGAATCACTATCACTGCCTATAATAGGTTCCTACTGATCACTATATACTCAGAGGGAATGAGCCTATAACTAGGGGTCAGAATGTGAACTTTCTTAGTAGTTACCAATTTTCTCTTAATAATCACAGAATTTCCTGGGTTGGTTTTGCTCCTCCTCTTATAGGTAATCCAAATTTTCCTTTCACTAGTCACCCGCGGGTTACCCACCAGACTAGGGTCTAAGTGGGTAGGAAGATCCTTGAGCTTGGAATGTAACTATTCTAAATTTAGACCTTTGCCTTTTGTGTTTTCCTGGGGACCCTGTTGTTCCTCACGTGCAGACTCGTGGGAAATTTGAGACAAAGTTCCCTGGCGATTAACCCTATGACCACCACTGTATCCTCTACCTCAACCTTGAACTTGACCCCTAGGCATCATACAAAAACCACCAAGGGAACAAGGGTCACAGAAATTAAGTGAGGGAGATAGAAAGAAAACAACACAAGTTCAAGAGTAAAAAAAATGTGACAAATTTTATGCTTTTTCATAAATAGAAAACACAACTTATCACTTCATAAGCAAAAAATTCTAGATTTAACGCATAATTCTTCACATACACACACAAATTCACATCATTGGGAAACATATCACAAGGCAACACAAGGGTCCATAATGCATTCCTGGTAGAAAGAATATTGGTGCATTACACACTACACTAAGGGTCCTATCCTTTCCACTGGTTTACTACACCACTTAAAGAGAAAACTCGGGTTGATAAGTGAGGATGACCCAAAAGGGAAAACATAATCTCACAAGTATGAGCAACTAGGTCAACATAATGGGCTCATATATATCCAAACTGCCAAGTGTATGAACCTAGGCTCTGATACCATGTTGTAATGCCCCACCACGCAAACCCCAAAGGACAAATTAACTAACAATTATAAAACAATTCTTTTTTAAAGTAAAACTACTATGAAATGTGAATTAACATACAACACTAATAATGAAACTATACATATACATCATCTAACTAAATCCTCTGGGGTAACATGATTAAATTACTTTTGAATACTCCTAACATAACCCAATTCCATAATGATGATAAAATAATCACAAGTAAATATTTTAACACCATAATATAGAATGAATAAACATCGTACATACATCCATTACATTGCATAACTGATAAACATCCATTTGAGAACACATGATAATACCAAGAATACATATATACTTTACATTTATTAAATGAGTTTACATCATTCAATAATTACAATGGTACAACAATGCTTCCCAACATGAAAGGGAATGATACATCAATTGCATAGAGTAGTACAACTGAAATGAATGCAATGCATAGCATCAATGCAATCTCCAAATCTAGTGAAGCTCTAGAATCATTGCAACGGTACCACCCCACGCATCACAAACTCTAACTGGGAACCCAATGGAGTGCATAGCACGTTCCACCTGACCATGTGGACCCTAAGGCCCACCCCCTATTCTAGGATATGACAATAAGGACCCACAACTTAAAAATAGTCAAATAGACAAAGCTAAAAAGACCCCACAACAAATGCAACAATAAACATAAAGAACAATCTGCTTCCAGAGTTACATGAACAATGAGGGGAAAACAAACAAGGCATACAAGGTTTCTATAGGGAGGAGTGTCATCGCATGGCCCTAACATGGGTTACCCTGACAGTCTAGATGATGGCCTCCATCCCTAAGTTACCCTGACAGTCTAGATGTCAATCCCCATATATGGCTACCCTAACTGCCTCTCACTAGGCATTGACCCCATAGGGTGACACTATTGAATATCCAAGATACTGAGGGGTGGTGAATTAGTATTTTCTTAAATTTCCTAATCAAATACCATCCAATTATTCTAATGGATACAGTAGCAAAGATAAGTAAAATAATTAACAAAACATGAAACCACATAGCACATGAACACCAAGATTTTTAAATGGAAAACCCAAAATGGGAAAAACCACGGTGAGTGTTAGCTCATAATATAGTATAAATGATTATAAGATATTATAAAATTGGGATGGCTCACTACCAGGACTCACTGCCTACATAATTACAATGACAAAATGGCTTACAGCCAGAAAATGAACTGATAAAGTATACCTAGTGAGTGCAGATTCAGTTCCAATGAACCTTAGTAAACTGAATTGACACACTTCATATTCGATCTTCTTCACATTCGCATTCATAGCACAAACATATCTCATTCAATCTTCAAAATTTTTCCAATATATATATCTGATCTCTCTACAAGCATCAATTAGGTTGGCCTAATTAGATGCACTTCTTACTCACCAAAAATACCAACTGTCGGCTATGAGCTTTCACAAAATATTCCCGAAAGTAATTCAAACACCCAACATGCTACATCATGTCGGAATGGACCTAAGATAGGTCACACATATATCCACATAACAAAAATTAATTCACAATTACACAACTCATTCATTAGGTCTGCCAAGGATAGACCTAATAGTAAAATTGTAATCAACAGAGTAATGTTGATACACCATATGAGCACTTGAATACGTGAGATCTTGAATGTACATGATTACAACATCCATGCACCTTTTCCCAAAACCATAAGCAACAAAAATTACTAGCAAACAACTACCAACCAAAATACCAGAGCATGTAAGCAAAATACCAGAGGATATAAACATTTTACCGATTCAGATACCAGACCAGAATACTGAAAAAAAGTTAGACTTGATCTTGCAGTTGCAACTCACATATCATGGTGACATCAATGAAAACACAAAACAAAAAAATGAGATGTTCTTCTTCATTTTTCCAACAATATCCCCCTTTTCCATTGATGGAAACATGTGCCAAAAATAATATTTACAACACTTCTCCCCCTAACACCAAAATTTCACCATTCTTCACTCCCCCCTTTGACATCAAAGACAAAGGGTGTCCCAAAACTGAAATTAAAATATGAAAACAAAGAAAACAAGGAAGCATGCATCAACCGGAGGATGGTGAGCCTTGAAGCTCCTTAAGAATACCTTCCTATATTGATTTACCATTCTTCCAACTATCCTTTACAACAATCAACATCCTATTTAAGGATTCCAACTCTAGTAGAGTTTGATTTGCACCATCTAAAGTAGTTGGAGTCAAATTTATGTTATCAAATTTTTCTGTTCCTATAAAGGCTTTGCCAACCGGAGTGTATTCCACTCTTATAATGTCACTTAACTGATCAAATTTCTAATAATCTCTTCCTTCTGCTTCTGTAAGACAAATAATTTATCTTTATGCACAGTGATGACATTCTAGGTTGATATATCTATGTCTTTGGATATACTGTAAGTACCATAGACAATAGTCAACTGTGACTCAATGGAGTCCATAACAACCTTAATGTTTTGGGTGGCATCCAACCACTTCAAGCAATAAGAAAGAAAAACAAATTCTTCCAACTCACAGATCTTCACAACTTCCAGATTATTTTCAACATTTGAGTGTGCAAGAGCACACTTGTTATGCAATGCTAGTAGCATTTTCCCTACCAGCTTCTCCTCAACCTCTTGTTTTTTCTTTTCTTCAAGCCCAAAGGTATACTCCTTGAAAGAATCTAATAGCAATCTCAAAATTTCAATAGGAGTGAGGGATGCATCAATACATGCACCAGGTGTGACCTCCTACAATTCCTTAAGATCATCTTCTATAAGTTATGTTCCTTTCTAATGTGTTTCAAGAATCTCCTTCCTTCTAGATGCCTGCAATGCATCTCCTAACACCACTTTATGCACTAGAGACATCTTCTCCACATCTAAAAATCCTTCAATCATAGGAAATTGTAGAAGCTCTAGAGGAATTATTGGCTGGAATATGATTTCCTTGGACAACAAGCCTTTCAAAACATCATTATTGGAGGATGATTCTCCAGGATGCTTAAGATATTTTACAATCTATTTTTGAATTTCTTCATTTTTCCCGAAAGATTCCTCATTTTAATTTTCTTCCTCTCCCTTTTCCTTCTCTTCTTCCTTCTTTTCTTCCTTTTTATTTTCATCTTTATCTTTATCCTTGTTGTATTCTTCATCATTTCCATCTTTTCCATTTTCATTTTTGTCTTCTTTTGGATTATCTTTTTCTTCTTCTTCATTTCCTTTTCCCTCTTCAGTATTACCCTTTTCATCATTGCCTTTTTCATCTTCAATGTGCTTTGGAGGAGCATCATCAAATTTTTTAGGCTCAATTTCCAGAGGATTAATTTCGCCATCAACATCATTTTCAACACCAATGTCTTCAAAAATACTTGTATCACCTGTATCAAGGGGAATATCTTCCTCAACATTTTCAACATCTACATCAACCTTAAGCATTCCATATTTCTCTATTGTATCCCATACCACCTTTACTATTTCCTTATCTTCTTTA
This sequence comes from Sequoia sempervirens, assembly GCA_007258455.2. Lineage (NCBI taxonomy): Eukaryota > Viridiplantae > Streptophyta > Pinopsida > Cupressales > Cupressaceae > Sequoia > Sequoia sempervirens. The sequence goes on from VDFB02000015.1 coordinate 187,250,761, forward strand.
TTTTCTTTTTATCCCTTGTCATTAGAATATTAACCCTTTTTTTCATTTGAAACATATCTGCACAAATCCTTTTCAAAGTCTCCAGATCATTCGAGGTCAGGGAAGACCCAATCTTATCAAATGCATCATTCTTTATTTTCTCTTCAAGTGCAATAGCCTCTGATCTCCTTTTCATCAGAGCTTCCCACATATTCTTAGATACATCTTCTTTCAAATAATCCCATTTAACTTCCAAGATGATAACATATTGAATGAAGGCTAAAATTAAAGTTTTCTTATCCTCCTTTCCAACATTATCATAATATTCTGTTGTTGGCTTCATCATGTTCTCAAAATGTAACAAAAAATTAAAATTATCCTCTAATTTAAAATGGGGACCAAAACTTACTAGATTGTCCTCTTCTTCACTCTGGTCAACATAGGCTTCATTAGACACCTTAGTATTTTTCAACTCTAGTTTGGTGTGCACATGAACACCAAATTTTTTCTCTTCCTCATCATCAAAAGATGATACAACATGCACTCTCTTAGAACCAAAAGCTTCCTTAGAAGCACCTTCTCTAGAGGATAAACTTCCTCCTCTTTTCCTCACCAATTTTGCAGCAGGATCCTCTTCCTCTTCGTCTTGATCATTTGTGACACTAAGGTTTTTCTCCCTAGAAGCTTTCTCTTTCTTTCCTCTTTTCCCAAGGGCCACTTGAGGAGTTTCTTTCCTCTTCCCAAATCTAGTAGTAGGTCTAGAGGAAACTAGGCCTTTTCCTTTATCAGTGGTACTGGGTTCAATCTTTACTGCAAGAGCTATGGAGGGTTTAGGAGGGGTCATGCCGGATCTCCTTAGGCCAGATGATTCTTCCTTCAACTCTTCTCCCTTATCCCTTCCAAGAGCAATCTGCTCATTAGTGAATCCAGCTTCTCTAAGCTTCTTTTCCACTCTCTTTCTAATTATGGGCTTCTAGTGCTCCATGTGGATCTCCATAGACTTTTCATCATAAGTACCAATTTTGGGTTCATTGGGATCTTTTATTTTTTTCAACAACATTTGTACATAACCCTCAGCCTCTTCTTCTATAATTTCATATCCTAATGGTTGAATCCATATGGTCTAGGGTTCTACTGCTTTGATCATGCATTCAATAGAGGAAACATGGAATATGATGTCATCTTTGTATTTCTCAACAATTTTCCTCAAAATCCTATCTCTTTCATTCATGTTTCTCTTAAATACAACAAAGAATGTTGTTAGAGCATTTTCTTGAGCCTTTAGATCACCGAAACTATGCATATAATCAAAAATTTGATGTGCCACTAGTCTGGATGAGTCCCAAAACACTTCATCATTCCTTCCTAGAAGTTTCTTCATGAAATAGAACAAACATACCATCAATAAACCGGATTTGAAAGGATACTTCCTTTCCTTGGTCATTCTCAAATTCTCAAATAGCTATAGTTGGAGAAGCTCACATAAGTCATAGTCTACACCATTTACTACCATAACAAAACTAGTATAAATAGTTATAGCTAAAACAAAGTTCTCTTTGTTGGTGAAGTATATTTTGTGACCAATCATGATAGTTGCATACTTCACAGCCAGATTGGTGATGGACTTTGTCGTTAAAGCTCTCCTATCATATGTAGCTCCTATAAGTTCCATTACCACCTCATTCTTCATATCTTTCAATACAAGTACTGGTCCTTTATCCCAAAGGCCAGTAATAGCCCTAATTGCTTCCTTAGTTATTAGGTGTGGTTGGTCAGTCCAGAAGAATTTATCATTAATTTTTCTTAGGACTGGCTTCACAAATCCATCATCAACCACATAACTAAAGTTGGGAAAGTTGCTCCATATGTCTAACCTCTTTGCAATTAGGATCGAGTATTCAAGTTTTATCAAGAAACTATCTCTAGTAATCTCATTCTGCCAAATGTTGATCAATTTGGTGTGATTAAATTCCTCAGTCTTTAATCGAATATACATTCTTGTGTCCTCGGTCAACATAACCCCATGAGGGATTGATGAGAAGGTTCCCATAGGGTCATTTTCAAAAACCTTCGAGGCATATTTTCTATAGGATGGTCTAGGTCTCTCCGACACTTTAATGACTATGAGGGTTGCCATTCTTCCAATTTCAAATTCAAACAACTCAAAGAACACAAACCCACAACTGTATAGAAAATTAAACTACCTCTTTCTTCATTAAGAACCAGAACTAGGGTTTGCACAACTTGAACTCTAAATCACCTCAGGAATGCTCAAAAAATCTCTTTGATTTCTTCAATTTCACGAGTGATCAAAATGCCTTACACATTTTATTTATAAAATAATTTTCTACCCTAACTTGCATTAAATGTGGAAGATTTCAAAAAGATGCTAAAAAATCTTCTTCTCTGCTTAGAAAAACCCTAATTTTCTCCACAAATGATCATTCCTTCTTATTTTCTTTTTATTCCATTTGCATAACCTCTAGCTTATCATTTCTCACAACATATCTTTGTTTCAAGGAATGACATGCCAAACATCAAGGGGGTTCAAGTGATTTTCTTTTAAAGCTCCCCCTAAGACCTTGCTAGGTCTAGTTCTTGAAGGAATTTTTTATATCGGATGAGGGCACAGATGCATCTGTCATCTTAGTCTCTTCTTTCTTCCTCCAAATCTTATTCATTTCTTGCTTAATCTCGTCTTTTTCAACCTTCTTCACAGGTTCATTATTTTCTACTACATTAGTTTGCTTACCCTTCTTGCCTCTGCAAACTCTTGAGATATGTCCTTGTTTGTTGTAGTTACAACAAACAATATTTCTCTAATTAGATTGACTTCCACTGACTCTTATTCTACACTGATTAGCTTTATGTCCATACTTGTTACAAGTATAATAGTAGCCATTAAAGGATTGATTCATTCTTCCCCCATTAAACTGTTTCATTATCAAGGTTTTGCATTCACTTGCTCTATGTCCAATTCTTTTGCATGCAAAACATTGGCTAGTGAAGGGACTAGGAAACTAATTCATCCTATTCCTACATTTTGTTGCCCTGTGACCAAATTTGTTGCATGAAAAACAAGTTCAATTAAAAGATGAACACCTTTGTGCATTAGGCTATCTCACAAGTAGTCTCCTAGAAAATTTCCTTGAATTTTCTTTCTACTTTCCTTTATTCTGAGTCTTTTGGTTGTCCTTAGAGTGTTCACCTCCTTCCATTCTCAAGCCACCTTTTTATTTACTCGGTTTCTATCCTGAAATGAATTCATCAAGCTTATCTCAACTAGATTTGAAATTGTTTTCATAGAGTTTTTCCTTCTCAAGATCCACTTCCAGGTTCACCACTTCTTGTTCAAGATTGGTGCATTCATCAAACTTTCTTTGTAGCAATTTGTTCAGACATTCTTCAATTATTTTCTTCTCTTCCACTTGCACTTTCAGACTGATAATTTCTTCATTAGCCTACTTCAATTGATCAGTTACTTTCCTATGCCTTTCTTTGAACTTTTTCAATTGCTCTTTTAATTTTTGGACACATTCATTTGCATATTCAATATTTTCTTTCAACTCCTTATTTTCACTTTCAACTTTATCAAGATCTTCAAGTGCAGTTTGAATTTCTTCTCTAACATTAATTTCTTCCATATTCAGGATCTCCCTCAAGTTGTTAGGCTTATCCGGAGGAACCAAGCTTTGATACCAATTGTTGAATATCTAAGATACTGAGAGGGGGGATGAATTAGTATCTTTTTAATTTTTTTGATCAAATACCATCCAATTATTCCAATGCATACAACAACAAAGATAAGTAAAAGTACTAACATAACATGAAATTACAGAACACGTGAACACCAAGATTTTTACGTGGAAAACCCAAAATGGAAAAAACCACGGTGAGTGTTAGCTCACAATATAGTATAACCAGTTATAAGATACTATAAAATTGGGGTGGCTCACTGCCATGACTCACTGTCCAAATACAAAGGCTCATGACCTATAGAATTACAATGAAGAAATGGCTTACAGCCAAAAAATGAATTGATAAAGTACACCTAGTGAGTGCATATTTAGTTTCAATGAACCTTAGTAAACTGACTTGACACACTTCATCATATTCACTCTTCTTCACATTTGCATTCATAGTACAATCATCTCTCATTCAGTCCTCAAAAACTATCCAATATATATTTTTGATCTCTCAGCAAGCATCAATTAGGTCAGCCTAATTAGATGTGCTTCTTATTCACCAAAAATACCAACTGTCGGCTATGAGCTTTCACAAAATCTTCTCGAAAGACATTCAAACACCCAATATGCTACATCATGTCGGCATGGACCTAAGATAGGTTGCACATATATCCACATAACAAAAATTAATTCACCATTACACAACTCATTCATTAGGTCAGCCAAGGATAGACCTAATAGTAAAATTGTAATCAACAGAGTAATGTTGATACACCATACGAGCATTTGAATATGTGATATATTGAATGTATGTGCTTACATCATCCATGCACCTTTTCCCAAAACCACAAGCAATAGTAATCACCAGCAAACAACTACAAACCAAAATACTAGAAGATGTAAGCAAAATATCAAAGGATATAAACATTATACTGGTTCAAATACCGAACCAGAATACTAGAACAAATTCAGACTTGATCTTGTAGTTGCAACTAATATATCATGGTGACATCAATGACAACACAAAATAACAAAATGAGATCTTCTTCATTTTTCCAACAAACACATGCAGAATCACTTACCTTTTGTGAGGACAAGGTAGTGATCTTTCCAACCAGGCCTTCTCAACCCATCCTTATCCTACGAAACCATTATAGGAATGGGAAAGGCATCTACTTATCTTGATTAATGTGTCAATTAACCATTCCACCAATTAATTATTTAGGTTATCACTTAATTATGAAACTCCCAATAAGTTACCCTGATGCCACTTTGTGTGTCGACACCCATTGAGAGCCACTCCCCCTACTAACAACTAGAAGTCCCAAAACACATCCGATACGGTAAGCCATCTTGCACAAAATATAAAGTCACATGACTATCACATAAAGTGAGGCATGCACCATCTTGCACAAAATCACCATAATAAAACAATTTCCATAGTGCAAGGCTAGAATCCACAAACATAAATCAACTGTCAAGTCAACAGTGCACAAAGAACTCAACATGAAAGCCAACAAGAAGAAATCTCATTTCCCTAACCTCAGGAAGTCTAATAAATCACTTACACAATGATTCCCCATCAAATTATCGACAATATCATGATCTCAACATCAAAATAAACTTTAAAATAAAAAGTATTCTCAAGATCAAACAACTGCGACAATGATAGTAAAATCAACCAATCCACAACTTGTTTCTAAAATCAACCCAACAAATCAACACGAACAACCAGCCAAAACAACTAGGGAAAACTCTGTAAAAGGCATTGCCTCCATAATTCAAACTACTTACTAACTTAACACACTCCCCCTAGTTCATTACTTAATCCATTTAACAATTATGCCAATTAACTAATTACAAGCGAATTTACAACTCCACCATTACATAATTGTGGTAGTAAACAACATTCATTGTCTAACAAGGACAATCTATTTTTCTTAATAAAATCTAACCACAATTCCATCAATTAAACTATCTATCAGCAACTCAGCTTTTTCCTATTTAATATCCCAATTTATTTATCTAGAAAAATCAATTGTTTTCAAGGAAAGAATTACTCTATCACTCATACCATTATATATATGTGTGTCTTTATATTAAAATTATTCATCTTTGTGTTACATAAAAATATATTCATATGAATAAATATATCTAAATATATATTCCATTCATTTTCCCTTCATGAAAAGTTATATAAAAAAAAAACACATTTAAAATAATCAAAAGAGATGCTTTCTTATTTTTCTTCACTTTAAAATCTAATACCACTAAATACCTATTTTATTTAATTCTTTTAAAATTAATACTTTTTCCGACACCATGGAAAAGTAGCTTCACTATTAAAAGAAAATCAAGGGAACTATTTAATTAAGAATTTATTTTATGAGGAGATATACGTGGCCCCTTAAAGAAGGCTCTTACTATGCTAAATTTATTTCATCTCTTTTTTTTACTATTAAAGCAATCTATGGGGATAGTACCATAAGATCAAATTACTATCAATATCCCGTATATGTAATTAGTCTTAAAAGATGTGTAGCTTTTACTAGTACAAATAAGCTCATGGATATTCTACAAGGAATTATAGTATGACATCCTCGAACAACAATGATTATATTTAGAATATGGGAAGATGCCATGATGAGTAACCCCTTAGTTGATGAAACTCAAACATTTTAATTTTCCATGTTAATTCTGCAATAAACATGATGCATTTGGGCAAGGCAAAGATGTTTATAGACTAAAGCTTATCAATACACAAATGACAACTTTAATGCCGAGATAACACACAACCATCCACACAAGTATAGAAATTTGATTTTCCAAACTGAATCTAATACAAACAGATTTAACGTAACTTAAGAAAGCAATTACCACAAGGGATTCGCCCATTGAAAGACACAAAACATCGAAAGGGAAGGCTAAACACAAATCATATCCATCGCTACCCACATTTGAAACTTGACCATTGATTACTAATATAAGACGTTTCCATCATATGAAACACAACCTTCACTAATGACTTATGCTAGCTTATTCCTATCATTTCCCTAATGCAAAGCAAATAAAGTGAGTGCAAATAAATTGAATGCAAAACTACAACCCATTCATCAATATACCAAACATATATCATGCTCCACCGAATAACAAAAAATAGCAATATCAAGGAGATATGAATTACTTTAGGCATCAAGAACAATAAAGCAAGCTATACCACAAGTTTGGTGTAGGAGTAAGGAGGCGACCATGAAAATGAGGCTAGCATTGGTGATTCTAAATGAAACATTCTTAAAATAAAGGCTTGCAAAAACACTATGCTTAATACAATAGCTGTATACAATAGTAAATCCTATTAGAAGGATACATATATACCGAAACTCCAATCCTTTTCAAATAGATCGAACCTTACATTGATACAAAGCGACAAAAATATAAAAGCATGTAACTCCCAAGTACTATGCAAATACCATGAAAAGCAACAAGAGTATATCAAATAAAATTGAATGACCAACTGAGGTTGTGGCTAACACATGTTTGAATTGAACAAGAAATGATTTCATCAATAGAGCCAATCCTAGATTCGAATGAGCAAAGGTGGAATCACCGATTACTAAGGAAGAGAGACACATGCATAGTAGCAAGGCAAGAAAATTCATAGCTTAAAGAGTAAGTTAGCCTAGCTGGGAAGGTATAACAAATGCTAATAGAAACAATCCAAAATAAATAGGTGGCTTAATGGAACTGCTCCCATAATTGTATGCACAGGTTAAGAATGGAAATTTATCACCTACACAAATCTAGGCTTTGCATGAATATTGTAGATACTAATACGTTTCAACTATACGAATAGGATGTTGACGGCTGAAGAAATCAAATGCCAAAAGTTAAGTAGAAAAATGCCAAGCACCAAGGAGATGAAAGCAAATTGCATACCTGAGAAGAAAATAATATTGATGGAATAAACCAAACAACAAAATGATTTGACTCATTAAATGGAACTCAATTGATCATTTTTCAAATGACAAGGAGAGAATTCATTTACATAAAGTGTAGAAGGAAAAATCAAAATCGAAATGCAACACCAACCTAAATTCCTATGATTCGATGACGGAGAAAGGGTGCAAAACTCAGCTTTATCGCAGCCACAATTCTCTTCCATCGAAGCTTTTATCAAACTTCTGAAGTTACTTTCAAGCTTCGAGCACCATTTCCATTCAAAATTTGTAATTCGTAAAAATATTTTGCAGAGCCAATTTCTTGTTTGAAAACCAAAAATCCACTAATTCCCCCCCTTTTTTTTCCCAAAAATGGAGCATTATTAAAACCCAGGAAAAGATTAGTTTTTGACAACAAAAATCAAGTAATTATCACTTTAAAAGACAAGATTCCTTTTTGAAACCTGTTCGGAGCAACACATGTGCTCGAACTCATCTTTTTCCATTTTGAACTTGCTTTTACCTCTCATTGGAAAATCTCCTCTTCTTTATTTATTTAAAATTATATTACTTTTCTACATTTAATTATTTATCCTCTCACGATAATAAAATCATCAATTATCATTAAATATAATTTAAAACAATACTTTATACAAAACAATTTAATTTAATTATTTAATCAATAAACCATATTCTTTTTATTTCACAATATTGGTTTCTTTAATTATTTGTTTTAATTCCAAATTAATTTAATTTACCCAATAATCAATTTAATTTAATTAAACTGATTAAACAAGGTGATTTATAACATTAAGTTTACCACATAATTTCAATAACACATTAAACAACATAACAACGAACAACAATGGAGCATCATGTTGGTTGTTTTTCTTGTTTAGGAAACAACTAACCAGCAGGTCCGAGCAAACACCTATGAGCTTGCCACACTCAATGCTTGAATGCTTGCTAGACAGGTGGCCAACTAACGAGATGCAACACCTTGTTGTTGCTTTCTCCTTCACTTCGGGCTCTGCAAGACCCAAGAGGGTGTTCCTTAAGTGCAACTTGAGATTTCTTGTAAGCAACCAGTACATACTCCTACAAGACTCATATAAGATTAAGCAGATGCACTCTCGACCATAGTTAAAGTGTACAAACTCATCCAAGAGATGGAAAACTGTTGGATGAGCGAGGAAAGTTAACAGAGAATGGGATTAAACACAAATGTCATTCATGAAATAGGAAACATTAACTTGAATGAATGTTCTTAAGCAAGATAACTAAAACCCTAAAGACAAATAGCATATATCATATCAGTGCCATATCCATTGGGCTAGGAGTCAAGACAATCTGTAAACAGAAGGAATGATTACTTGGACAAATAAAGCCTATTTGAAATTAACCTTATTAATCCCACAACTAGTGATCAAATCTTAAAGACTACTTATCAAATCCTTCAATCATACATATGAATTTCTGAGATGATGAAAGCAATTTAACCTGTTCCTTGAACATGAGCTATTATCAAAACAGGCAATGCAAGAAAGTATTACAAAGGCTAATGGAATTATCCTTGATCAGTTTCATTAACAATTCAAATGTACAATCCAAAGGAGAGACTCAAAGACCTAAACAAATACATTTGGGTTCTGGTATGCATCCAAGAACCCTACAATTTGCAGACTGTAATCCTAGACCTCAAAATCTGGTAAAAACCTGACTCTGTGACTTAGTGCTCTTTTAGTTCTAATTTCAGTATCTAGCCAAAGACCCTTACAAATGATTCAGAAATTCCTTTTAAATAGTCCAGGGATCGTCACCTAGCTCAGAGCCATATCAACATGCCACGTCAGACCCCAACTGCATCGTGACCAATCAAAACCCTCACTGTGACCTTCAACAACTTCTCTGGTTACATAAATGCCTCTGGTAGGATATCTGTCAGGAGGGACAATCCCGCACAGATACAGATCAACCAACGTGCACCAAATCTACCGCCGAATCCGCGCATCCACACTCGAGCCATGCCATCCTTGTCCCAGAGTCACGTCGCCATGAATACTGGTTCGGCGGAGCCAGCCACATTCCACCTGTCGCCATGAATGCTCCAGGCCTCTATTCTTCGTGCACAAACACCCTTCAAACCCTAGCCGTGTGCATGTTTGAATCTCCACCGTCGATCACTGAGATCGGATGACTGTCGTTCAAATATCATTGGACCATTGAAACAGGCCACCACTGTCGGCAAGAAAAAGCGATGTCGGGAAGACCTCCAAGTGACAAAAACAGTTACACCGAAGTCACCGCGCATATTGGCCAGACAGAAGGAACTCAGGGAGACATTTGGCCGAAGAGAACATGCTACATCGAGGGGCCAACACAATCAGTGAGATAGGCAATGGTCAGGGAGACATCTCCCCGAAGAGCCTATGAAAGAAACCCCCCATGCGATGTCGCTGAAACAACCCAAAGCCTATGCTGACGAAGACCCTTTATGTTCCATTGGCAAGACCGAAAGTCACTCGCCGAGACCTCTCACCGAAAACCCCAGCTCATTCATTATATGTCACCAAGAATTATGACCTTCTATAATGATGACCTTGCACTCACCCATTGTCGCTGTAGCTTATTGGTCTCGGGGAGACCCTTTGTAGATATCACATTGCTTTGTCGAAAACTTCTGAGGTCACTCACATTCGCCAAGACAAAATGGTTCTCTCGTCGACAGAGTCCACCTATCACCATAACATGAAATCCTCGGTGAGATGCTATGTAGAGTAAAAAGTTATGCCGAAACAACCGAGCATGTTAGGTCACCGAGAGAAGAGAGAACTCCTGCCGAGTGCCACTTTAAATCATGTCAGCAAGACCTGACCCCTTTGCCAAGACCTCCCGCCGCAATACAAAACATAAGCCGATAGAATACAAAATGCACCTGTCGCTGAGACATCTTTGAATGTTAGCCCGACCATTTGATTCACGCTGACGAATCGTTCCATGTGCACAAGTCGGGGAGAAAATATATCTTCGCTAAGACCTTATCCTGAGAACCCTGACTTTTTCTGAAGCACATCCATTCACCATTTGTCGGTATAGCATTGCAATCTTGCTGTGACTTCACACCGATGGCATTACACTAGGGGTAGCAAAAGGATTTCGGGGAGACCAAGGGGAGTCAGGAAGACCTCACCTCGAGCAGACACCAACACACTGATGGGAAAAGCCCATCGGTGAGACACAAAAAAGTTGGGGAAACATCTCCCCGACACAACCAACACAGGCCGACGGAAAAGAGACGTCGCGGAGACAACACGGGGTCGCCGAGAGGTTATCCCGAGTGCCATAGGTCACAGCGAAAGCAATGCGGGGCCGGTGAAAATGGTAACAAGGGGTCGGTTAATGACGAGACAAAGGGGCTCGGGGGGAACTTAAGTTGCCGGTGCATCGGCTAGGCAGGTTAATGAATCAAAAGGCAAGCAGAACGGGAACCAAACAAGGTCAGAGCCGGAACCAGGAAAGAGACGGAGCCAAAGCCAGAGGGGGGGAAGAGACGAAAACCAAAATGACCACCCCAGACCAAAACCCAACCTGGATCCGCCTCTACAAAAGACAAAGGAAGGGAGACGGGAGCGGAACAGAACCCAAAACTAGAACCCCTGAAAAGGTTCCAAAACCTGTTCTCATTCTGATCCCGCGCCTGCCAAATGAAACAAAGCAAAAAAAAACAAAGGGAAGAATACGGAGAGGAAAACGACCAGCGACCGATGTAGGGCAGAAAGGAAAAGAAACTCCAATCACGCGGAATCGAAATTGGGACGGATGCGTGAACAGGAACTAGAACTTCAGAATTTGGAAAAGTTCAAGTTCTGTTCAAGCATCCATTCTGCCTCTGATAAAACAAAAGAAAAGACAAGGCAAGCAAAAGAGAAAGGGGAACCGAACTAAAAGCTCAAAAACAAGGAAAAGAAAAGCCAGGAAAAACTCTAACACAGGCCATCCCATCGGAGAGATGAAAACTAGCACGCTGGGCTCAACCCTTAGGGGAGCCAATTTACCCCATGTTCCAAAATGAAACACACCCCATAGCTAAATTTTTATCATGAAAAACAAGAGTACACAACTAGAAAATGAGAGAACCAGAAATGGAACTAACATAGGCTCCAGTTGGGGATGTATGCCCCTGGTGGGCATAGCAAGAATTCAGATCACTGGGAGAGCAGACCAAATAGAAAAGACCAAAACAAACCAGGAACTGGCCCGGACAGAGCCAATAGACACAAACAAGAAAACAAAATGGAAAGCAAACCCTAAGCTAGTGTTCATGGAAAAGAGATACCTCAAGAGAAGTACAACTTCAAGAACTGTCCATGAACTGGCAATTCAAGAATCTCACCTGTCAGAGCCTGAAGAACATATGAATCTTCTCCCCACTTGTTGTTGATCACAAATGGACCTAGCCAGATTGCATCAAATTTTCCATGTTTTCCCTTATCTTCCAATCTGGCATTCCATAATAAGACCAAATCTCCTTTCTCAAAACTCCTTGCAGTTGTCCTTTTGTCATACAGATTCTTCACTTGCATTTGCAACTTGGCACTTCTCCTTTGAGCATCCCTTCTAGTCTCATCTAGCTCTGTGAGAGTGTCCATTCTCAATTGCATCTCCCTGTCAATTTCATCATCATAAACCTGGATAAACTTGTACATCTCTATCAGGTTGTTTTGGGGCAATCTAGCTCCTATCCCATAAACTAAGTCAAATGGGGCACAACCTATTGCCCTTTTCACAGTTACCCTGTCTGCCCAGAGTGCCAATTTCAATTTAGAATCACATGCCCTTTTGTTCTGGTCCAGGATTCTCTTGATGATCTTCATCAAGCTCTTGTTGCTTGACTCAGCTTGTCCATTTCCTTGCGGATGGTATGGTGATGAGTAGGAGATCTGGATACCATTTCTTTCACAAAATTCAGTATATTCCTCAGATTTGAAACACATAGCATTATTGGATACAATCCTCTCTGGGCATTCAAACCTTGTCAAAATGTTATTCATCAAAAAGTCGATCACCACTTTGCTAGTTGCTTTCTTTGTTGGGATTGCTTCCACCCACTTAGTAAAATAATCAGTGGCTACCAATATCTAGGAGTGGCCCCCACTAGATTTGTATGATATCTCACCTATGAAGTCAATGCCCCAAGTCTGGAATGGAGATTGCACTGCAACTAGTCTAAGAGGAAGGTTACCAGAGAATTTCAGCTTACCAGAGAAACGTTGACAAGCATCACATGCCCTCACAAACTGATGTGCATCTTTAAATATAGTAGGCCACCAAAAACTGGCCCTCATCACCTTGTGTGTAGTTGTCTTGGCCATGTAATGTCTGCCACAAACTCCACCATGTATCTCCCTTAGAAGTTCTAATTCCTGATTCTGTTCAACGCATTTCAGCATGACTCCCTCTTTGTTTCTCCACCAGAGATTTCCCTCTACGATAACATATTTGATAGCATGTAGCTTTATCGTTCTCTTTTCATTTTCACTCAGATTGTCAGGGTATTTCATCTTCTGTAGATAATAGATCACATCCTTGTACTAGTCAGAGTGCTCCATATCGCAGATGTGTGATCTGTTTTCCTCTTCCAATGAGTTTATATGATTTTCTTCCAGATTGGCTTGGGCCATAAGCTTGGCCAATCCCTGTCCTCTCACAAACTTAGTAATTTGGACCTCAATGTTAAATTCTTGGATCCTGTTGATCCATCTACATCTTCTTCCTGACACCTCCTGTTGTGTGAAAATGTCTTTGACAGTTGCACTAGGCACATACGCAACTATGACAACTCCCATTAAGTAAGGCCTGAAAGCTTTGACACCCTTGACTAGTGCATATGCCTATTTCTCATTTATGTCATATTTCAATTTTGTAGCTTGTAAAGACTTACTGAAGAAGGCTATGGGCTGCTCGAAACCATTATCATTCTTCTGTAACAACACCCCTGCTATAGTGTGAAAAGAAGCAAAGGTGAACAACTGGAAAGGCTTTGAATAGTCAGGTGTCTTCAATATAGGAGCATCTTTTATTGCTTCTTTAATGGCTTGAAAATCCTTTAAGGGCTCTTCTGACCAGACTATCCTCTCATTCTTCTTCAACATTTTGGAGATAGGTCTACTGATTTCTGCAAAGTTAGTGACAAACCTTCTCAAGAAGTTTATTTAACCAAAGAAAGACTATATCCCCTTGACATTCTTTGGTGGTTAGATCCTATCAATGGCTGCTATCCTTTCTGGATCAATTCTGATGCCATCTTTTGAGACAATGTGCCCCAATAATTTTCCCTCCTTAACCCCAAAGGCACATTTCTTGGAGTTAAGGGAAATACCATATTCCAACGCTTTGACAAAGATTTTATCTAAGTGAGGGCAATGGTCCTCTTCTCTATTGCTATGAGAAGTCAAGTCATCTTGGTAAACAACAAGGAATAGGTCTAAAAACTCAGCAAAGGCCACATCCATGGCTCTTTGAAAAGTGGCACCAGCATTAATTAAGCCAAAAGGCATTCTCACATAGACATAGGTTCCCCATGGTGTGGTGAACGCTGTCTTGTACCGCTCTGATTCTTTCACCATGACTTGGTTGTAACCAGAGAATCCATCCATCATGGACATCAATTCACATCCAGTCACTTTCTGCAGCATTGCCTCCATGTTTGGGAGTGGATAGTTGTCTTTCAATGATGCAATATTCAAATTTCTAAAATCCACACACAACCTGAGATCACCATTCTTTTTTTTGAAAGGAACCAGGTTTGACACCCGTGATGAGTGCCTTATAGGATTAATAATCCCTGCATCACTCAACTTTGTTAGTTCTTCCTGCATCTTGGATCTCAAGGTTGGATTGATAGGCCTTTGTTTTTTCCTAAATGGTCTCACATCAGGCTTCAGGGGAATTTCATGCTGGAACAAGTCTTCCCTGTAAGCCTTCAAGTCATCATAAGACCAAGAAAACACATGCCTATATTTCCTCAATAGGGTAATCAACATATTCCTTACATGAGGTTTCATCTTCTTGCCTATGTATACCTTTTTTGGTGCACTATCAGTCCCTAGATTGATTTCCTCTAGGTCTTCTTTATGGGTAGTTGCTTGTCTTGTATTGGACTTGTCTAGTCCTTCAAAAATTCTTTCCAATGCTACAAGTCCTTTTTGGGATTTTGTTGCTCTTCAGTTGAATTACTTCATTCCCAAACAAGGTCTCTCTACCATTTTCTTCTACCACATATGAGCCAAAATCAATCTCCTGATGTTCATATTGGTCAACGCAGTGCAGGAATCTCAAGATATCATTGTCATCTTGAAACACCTGGCAATTGTAGATATTATCAGGCACTGGAGGCCTAGTTTGTACCTCAATGCTAGAAATACCATTAAAGGTCACTTCATCCAGTTTGACAATGATATTGGCTAGCAAGTCAGCCTTGGCATTTTTACCTCTTTCTACCCAATCTATTCCAAAGGCATCAAATGCCTCAATGGTATCCCACACTTCATTCCTATATTGCCTCAAGCGCTTGTCCTTAGTGAAAAATATAGACCTGACTTGAGAGACTACTAATTCTGAGTCACCAAATACCCTCAATGATTTTATACCATGTTTAGAGGCAATTTTCAGGCCAAGCAACAAGGCCTCATATTTAGCAATATTGTTTGTACATGCAAATTGGAGTAGAAAGGAATGCTTAAAAGTCTTACCTTGTGGTGATACCAGCAAGACACCAGCACCTGAGCCATCCTTGGAGCAAGCTCCATCAAATTACATAGTCCATATTGACTCTTCTAAGGTAGTCTGCATGACTTCTTTGACTATTGGTACTGACTTGGTCTCTCCATCCTCTTTTTTTGCTTCCTCTACTTGAAAGGTATCGATATCAGTGTCAACAAAGTTGATGAGTGGAGGTTCTTCTGTTTTATCAGCAGATTCAATCATATGCTTGAACCTTGACTCTCGGGCAATTTTAACATCCTTCTGATCAATTAAGAATGTAGCAAATGATAAGTCACATTGTATACTTCCTCCCATAGAAGCACACCACTTCCTTGAGAGCAGCATTCCATATTCTGGAGGGATGTCAACTACTATGACATTCATGACAAGTTCCTTCTCAGGGAAAGCTACCAGTCTATATGATACTTCATTTATGATTCCAATCACAGGGATCTCCCTTGAGTCCATAACATAGCATTTTCCATAAGTGCTATCCACCTTTAAGCCCATTTCCTCCATGATTTTGACAGGCTTCACATTATTTGAGGCACCTGAATCAATCATACAATTTCTAAGCAAGTTTCCATTGATAATCAGGCTCAGAAAGAAGGGGTTGACCAGATCAGGGTTAGTAGTGATTGTAGTTCCTAGATAGACTTCAGGATACCCATCTTCGTTCAGTCCAGCTGTATCATCATTCACCTGACCTGCACCTGTTTCAGGTATATGAGCTTCCATTTTGGGTTGATTGTTCCCAACAATGCTCTTGATGACTGCCATTATTTTATGCTTATGGTCATCAATCCTCATCATCTCAAGAAGTGGGACTGTGACCCTTATCTGAGATAGGACCTGAAACATGTCAACTGGTGCATAACTTGGAATCTCTAGGAATATGACTTCATGAGAAGTCAGTGCATCTATTTTCTTACCATCACTTTTATTTGCAGGCCTCAATTCTTTCATCTTTGTATCTGATGAAGTAGCTTCATTGGTTATCTTAGCTTTGTCATTATTTTTAGCCCAAATTCTTGGCTCTTTGACTTCCTTAGCTTTGGTACTCACCTTTATGTTTTCAGTTCTAGTCCCTTTAGGATCAGTATCACTTTCTTTGATGAATATTCCCCCTTGGTGACCTAGATTAGCCTTTACCACCCTATTTCTGAGGTGAATATCATTTCTAGCCTGAGCCCTAGCAGCCAGTGCGACCGCATACCTTTCTATCTCTTCATTAGAAGGTCTTCTCAAAGAAATGCCACAAGTTTCAAGGTTGTAAGCAGTAAACTGATCATCCCCTTCTCCATCAGAAAATACTTGTTGATGATGAAGAAGACCTTCTTGTCTTTTCATATCTGTCTCATTTGTATCAACACCATAGTCAAAGGAATATTCCTCATACTCCAAATCTGACTTGGTCATGAACACATTCGAAGTCTCATTAGGGTTGCCAGGATAATCACCTTCCTCATAACTGCCTTACTTTTCTTCCACTGCTTTGGCCGGAATAGTACACTGATGTGAGGAGTGTGGCATTTCACAGGCATCACACCATGGCAGATCATCTGCCATGTTTGAGGTATTCTTCTATAGCGGATCAGGCACTCCATGGAAGTTCCTCTGATTATTTTGGATAGGCCTCCCATTATTCCAGTTAGTGTGATATGGATAGTCTTGTAGCCTTGGGGGCCACTCATTCCTCTGAAATTGAGGTTTTTCGGCCTTTGCTTGTTTTTGCAACAAACTCAAAACGTGATCCCATTTGTCATCTGGTGTTGCATCCTTGACCCCCTTCTCATTTGAAGGCTTAGAAGCCTTGGTAAGCCTGGGATCATCTCTCCTACCCGTCTTACCAGATGCTCTTCTATTATTTTCAATGTTTACAGCCATCTTGTAGGCATCTTGCAGAGATTGTGGATCTTTATCTCTTAGCAAGTAGCACATCTTGTTGTCATGGGCATTATAGTAAGTAAACAGACATGATCTTTCATTAGGTCAGAGAGAAACAAGGACCTTAGCCATTGCTTTCTTGAATCTTGCATTAAAGTCAGTAGCCATTTCATTATGTCCCTTTGTGATATTATTGAAATCATGCAGCCTGAACCTTGGGTCAGTTTGGTCACCATACTGCTCTCTGAAAATTATGAAGAAAGAATTCTTAGAATCAATGCTTAAATCAGGCAGACTTTTGTATTAGTCTCTTGCATCCTCTGTTAGAGATTGCATGGAGTATTTCATGGCTATATCCTCATCCCATAGCTCAAAGTCCTCTAAAAAACTTTGAAAAGCTTTAAGGTGATCCTCACCACTGATAGCATTATTGCCTGCAAACTTTGGCACATGTTTCCTAGCATTATCAGGTACAGGGTTTGGGTAACTAGGGATATTATCAAAACATAATTGCCTATATCTGTCAGTATGAGTCACTCCTCTTCTCACAGGTCTTCTTTCTTCACCCTGGGTATCAGTGTCTCTCTGTCTTTTATCTTCATGACTTGATTGTCGACCTTGAGGCTCTTGTAGATCAACAAAATGGACAGCCTTTTCATGACCTCTAGGGGGTGGAAGGGAACTGGAAGGATTATCCTTGGGTGAGCTTCTATCACCATTATTAGGGTTTGAAGAAACAGATCGACCACATGTGTTATGATCATCAGGGGCAGGGTCCTTCAAAGTAGATTCAAGGAAACTAAGCTTCCTTTTCATTTCTTTGTTTGCTGCAAGTAATTCCATCTCCCTTGTTTTTCTCTCCAACTCCTCATTTTATCTCATTAGCTTATCAAAAAGTGAGGCAGTGTTATTTTGATCTATATTCTTCTCAGCACCTCGTTCATTTATCCTTACTCCCCCATTTTCTTTCTTTTCCTACATAGGACACTTACCTTTGTCCACATTTTGAGGCTGTTTACTGGTATCCCTAGGAAGAGGAACAACATGTTTCTCAACCCTATGACTTTGAGATTTATTTGTGATCTTATTAACCAGGGGGTTAGAGAGGATCCTTCCTGAAGTTTCTGGCAATACCAGGGTATCCTCCTCATTTTTTGGGCTGCCAATCTATCCATGGCTTCCATCTCTTTAACTCTTCTACGTAGCTCATCGCTCCAGTCCATAGCATCTCTTATCTTTTTCTCTTTTGCTGCTTCTCTCTGTTTCCTACTCTCATTTAGTGCAGCAATCTACTGATTAAGTCTTTGTATATCATCAGAGATCTCATCCTCATCAGGTAATGTAGACTCTCTATCAGAAGTTGTACTAGCAGTTTGGTATAGATGCGGGTTGTGGGAATAGTCATCCCTAGTGGATGAATAATTTGTGACAAAGGTAGCCCTAAGAGGTGTGGGAGTAGGGCATTCTACGGTCCTAGCATGCCAGGTATTCCTATTATTCCTTTGGAATCTACCCCTTCCCCTTTGTTGTATGGCATTTTGGCCATGATCTGATGAATATTCATTTACAATATTTTTCATATGCACTTCCCCTCTCTCATTGAATACATTATCATCTAAATCTACCAAATCTCTTTCACTTTGTGAACCAAAATGAGAAGAAACTTGATGTTCAGGGGTGGGATGCAGTGTAGACATACCTTTTTGTGTTGGTTTTGCCTTCACCCATTTTCCTTTGTTTCTAGGCAACTCTTCTTCTAGCTCTTGCTCTAGATGGTTTTTCTAATAACCTCGTGTTCTCATTTGAACTGGGATTCTTTCAGCCTTCTTGACTCTCTTTGAATTTCTGCTATGAACTTCTTCTATATCTTTAAATATTGGTTGCACTGGTACAAAGACTTCAGAGTCGCCACCCAAGCTTCTTGGGATAGATCAGTAACAATGGTGTTGCTTTTTGGAATACAACAAGACTTTCAGAGCTTGGTAACTACAACTTTAACAAGAATAAGACTAGGAATCACTCAGGAATAGAAACACAAAGGCAGGGACAGAAGCTATGCTTGATCAATGTTCTCAAATGACTGACTCTATGAACAAACTATGGGATAAAACACCTTGGAGATTCTATTCAATATGAAACATAGGTTCCCCAGTAGAGTCGCCATCTTGTTGGTTGTTTTTCTTGTTTAGGAAACAACTAACCAGCAGGTCTGAGCAAACACCTATGAGCTTGCCACACTCAATGCTTGAATGCTTGCTAGACAAGTGGCCAACTAACGAAATGCAACACCTTATTGTTGATTTCTCCTTCACTTCGGGCTCTGCAAGACCCAAGAGGGTGTTCCTTAAGTACACCTTGAGATTTCTTGTAAGCAACCAGTACATACTCCTACAAGACTCATATAAGATTAAGTAGATGCATTCTCGGCCATGGTTAAAGTGCACACACTCATCCAAGAGATGGAAAACTGTTGGATGAGCGAGGAAAGTTAACAAAGAATGGGATTAAACACAAATGTCACTCATGAAACAGGAAACATTAACTTGAATGAATGTTCTTAAGCAAGATAACTGAAACCCTAAAGACAAATAGCATATATCAGATCAGTGCCATATCCATTGGGCTAGGAGTCAAGACAATCTACAAACAGAAGGAATGATTACTTGGACAAATAAAGCCTATTTGAAATTAACCTTATTAATCCCATAGCTAGTGATCAAATCTTAAAGACTACTTATCAAATCCTTCAATCATACATATGAATTTTTGAGATGATGAAAGCAATTTAACCTATTCCTTGAACATGAGCTATTATCAAAACAGAAAATGCAAGAAAGTATTACAAAGGCTAATGGAATGATCCTTGATTAGTTTCATTAACAATTCAAATGTACAATCCAAAGGAGAGACTCAAAGACCTAAACAAATACATTCGGGTTCTGGTATGCATCCAAGAACCTTACAATTTACAGACTGTAACCCTAGACCTCAAAATCTGGTAAAAACCTCTATGACTAGTGCTCTTATAGTTCTAATTTAGTATCTGGTCGAAGACCTCTACAAATGATTCATGAAATTCCTTTTAAACAGTCCAGGGATTCATAACTCAGCTAAGAGCCACATCAACATGCCACGTCAGACCCCAACTGCATGTGACCAATCAAAACCCTCGCTGTGACCCTCAACAACTTCTCTGGTAAATAAATGCCTCTGGTCGGATATCTGTCAAGAGGGACAATCCCGCACGGATATAGATCAATCAACTTGCACCAAATCTGCTACCAAATATGCGCGTCCACACTCGAGCCATTCCATCCTTGTCCTAGAGTAGCATTGCCATGAATGCTTGTTCGGCGGAGCCAGCCACATTCCATCTGTCACCATGAATGCTCCAGGCCTCTGTTCTTCGGGCACCCTTCAAACCCTAGCCGCATGCATGTTTGAATCTCCGCCATCGATCACTGAGATCAGACGGTTGTCGTTCAAATATAATTGGACCGAAATAGGCCACCACTGTCGGCAAGACAAAGCGATGTCGGGAAGACCTCCAAGCAACAAAAACAGTTACACCGAAGTCACCGGGCATATCGGCCAGACAGAAGGAACTCGGGGAGACATCTGGCTGAAGAGAACATGCTACATCGAGGGGCCAACACAATCGGTGAGATAGGCAATGGTCAGGGAGACATCTCCCCGAAGAGCCTATGAAAGAAACCCCCCATGCGATGTCGCTGAAACAACCCAAAGCCTATGCCAACGAAGACCCTTTATGTTCAATCGGCGAGACCGAAAGTCACTCACCGAGACCTCTCGCCGAAAACCCCAGCTCATTCATTATATGTTGCCGAGACTTATGACCTTCTATACTGATGACCTTGCACTCACCCATTGTCGCTGTAGCTTATTGGTCTCGGGGAGACCCTTTGTAGATATCACATTACTTTGCTGAAAACTTTCGAGGTCACTCACATTCGCCAAGACAAAATGATTCTCTCACCAATAGAGTCCACCTATCGCCATAACATGAAATCCTAGGTGAGACGCTATGTAGAGTGAAAATTTATGCCGGAAAAACTAAGCATGTTAGGTCGCCGAGAGAGGAGAGAACTCCTGCCGAGTGCCACTTTAAATGATGTTGGCAAGACCCGACCCCTTCGCCAAGACCTCCCACCGGAATACAAAACATGAGATGATAGAATACAAAATGCACCTGTCACCGAGACATCTTTGAATGTTAGCCCGACCATCTGATTCACACTGACGAACCGTTCCATGTGTACAAGTCGGGGAGACAATATATCTTTGCTAAGACCTTATCTCGAGAACCCTGACTTTTGCCGAAACACATCCATTCACCATTGGTCGGTATAAAATTGCAATCTCCCTATGACTTCACACCAATGGTATTACACTAGGGGCAGTAAAAGGATTTCGGGGAGACAAAGGGGAGTCGGGAAGACCTCACCTCGAGCGGACACCAACACACTAATGGGAAAATCCCATTGGTGAGACACAAAAAAGTCAGGGAAACATCTCCCCGACACAACCAACATAGGCCGGTGGAAAAGAGACCTCGGGGAGACAACACAAGGTCACCTAGGGGTTATCCCAAGCACCAGAGGTCAGTGAAAGCAATTCGGGGCCGGTGAAAATGGTAACAAGGGGCTGGTTAACAACGAGACAAAGGGGCTCGGGGGGAACTTAAGTTGCCGGTGCACCGGCCAGGCAGGTCAATGAACCAAAAGGCAAGCAGAACGGGAACCAAGCAAGGTCGGAGCCGGAACCAGGAAAGAGACGGAGGTGGAGCCGGAGCGGGGGAAGAGACGAAAACTAAAATGACCACCCGAGACCAAAACCCAACCTGGATCTGCCTCCACAAAAGACAAAGGAAGGGAGACGGGATTGGAACAAAACTCGAAACTGGAACCCCTGAAAAGGTTCCAAAACCTGTTCTCATTTCGATTGCGCGCCCGCCAAAGGAAACAAAGAAAAAAAACAAAGGGAAGAACACAGAGAGGAAAACGACCAGCGATCGACACAGGGCAGAAAGGAAAAGAAACTCTAATCATGCGGAATCAGAACCGGAACGGATGCATGAATAGGAACTAGAACTTCAGAATTTGGAAAAGTTCTAGTTCCGTTCAAGCATCCATTCCGCCTCCAATAAAACAAAAGAAAAGGCAAGGCAAGCAAAAGAGAAATGGGAACTAAACTAAAAGCCCAAAAATGGGGAAAAGAAAAGCCAGGAAAAACCCTAACACAGGCCGCCCCATCGGAGAGATGAAAACTAGCACACTGGGCTCAACCCTTAGGGGAGCCCATTTACCCCATGTGCCAAAATGAAACACACCCCATAGCTAAAGTTTTATCATGAAAAACAAGAGTACACAACTAGACAATGAGAGAACTAGAAATGGCACTAACACATCACCAATAAACAAACTTACTCAAATGTCAAAAAATGCCAAATATAGAGGGGCACTACATCCTCCCCCCTGAGCTTCAACGTACTCTTGGAAGTCACAAAGTAAAGTAAAACATACGTAATTATAAGCAACATCATCACAAACAACCACGTGACATCACAATTTAATCAAATAATGATAGACACCAAGTAAGACAACTAACAAAGAATACAAACTAGATGGACAGGGTAGCAAAGTGGGTACTCATCCTTTTCGAGGATGATGGCAAGGTTGGGGACCTTTTGAAAACTCCTTTTTCCACATCATTTCCATTGGGATTTTAAGGCACACTTAGACCTGATAGTGTAGGTGGAGTCGATGCCTAGTACCTGTAACCTATATCACACAAGATTTCAAGCTATATATATATCAAACAACAAACACACCGTGAGAGGAAATCATAGCGTAGCAAGGCGCTCATGAATGAATGATGCTACACTGTCCCCCTCTCCAAGACCTTGAACAATAACTACATCATCGAGTAACAATAATTGCATCATAAACAACATCATTTAAAAATCACTAACTAGATACACAACAACATAGTCATATGTCCACATGATACATAGTCAAATTAATCCAAATCCACAAATAACTCCATATATACATCATAGCATAAACATCAGTCAATACTATCATGATCATCAAAGTTAGATAAAATGCCATCCAAACCAATCCAGAATGGTGAAATAAGCACCAACAAGGTCTCAATGTACATAACATATAACAAAAAGCATCGATCCAAAGAAAGCAATACAATAATAAACAACATTGTTTACAAGGAAACCATCACTGCCTATGACCAGTTTAGCACAAAAGTGATTAGAAATCACTATCACTACCTGTAATAGGTTCCTACTAATCACTATACTCAGAGGGAATGAGCCTATAATTGGGAGTCAAAATGTGAACTTTCTTAGTAGTTACCGGTTTGCTCTTAATAATCACAAGATTTCCCGGGCTGGTTTTGCTCCTCCTCTTATATGTAATCCAAATTTTCCTTTCACTAGTCACCCGCAAGTTACTCATTAGACTAGGGTCTAAGTGGGTTGGAAGCTACTTGAGCTTGGAACGTAACTGTTTCGAATTCAGACCTTCGCCTTCTAGGTTAACCTGGGGACCCTATTGTTCCTCACGTGCAGACTAGTTGGAACTTTGAGATGAAGTTCCCTGGTGGTTAGCCTTACAACCACCATTGTGTCATCTACCTCAACCTTGTCCTTGACCCCTAGGCATCCTACACACACCACCAATGGAACAATGGTCACGACAATTAAGCGTGGGTGATATAAAGAAAACAACACAAGTTCAAGCGTAAAAAATATGTGACAAATTTTATGCCTTTTTATAAATAGAAAACATAACTTATCACTTCATAAGCACAAAATTCTAGATTTAACACACAATTCTTCACATACACACAAATTCACATCACTGAGAGACACATCATAGGGTAACACAAGGGTCCATAATGCATCCCCAGTAGGAAGAATATCAGTGCATTGTGCACTACATGGAGGGTCCTATCCTTTACACTAGTTTACTACACCATTGGACAACACCACCTAAAGAGAAAACTTGGATTGATAAGCGAGGATAACCAAAAAGGGAAAATATAACCTTATGAGTATCAGCAATGAGGTCAAATTAATGGGATCATATATATCCAGAGTGCCTAGTGTATGACCCTAAGCTGTAATACCATGTTGTAATGCCCTGCCATGCAAACCCCAAAGGATAGCTTAACTAAGAATTATAACACAATTTTTTTTAAAGTAAAACTATTATGAAATGTGAATTAACATACAACACTAATAATGAAATTGTACATGTACATCATCTACCTAAGTCCTTTGGGATAACATGACTACATTACTTTTGAATGCTCCTAACATAACCCAATTCCATAATGATGATAAACTAATCACAAGTAAACAATTTAAAACTATAATATAGAATGAATAAACATTGTATATACATCCATTACATTGTATAATTGATAAAAATCCATCTAAGAACACATGATAATACCAAGAATACATATATACTTTACATTTATTAAATGAGTTTACATTATTCAATAATTACAATGGTACAACAATGCTTCCCAACATGAATGAGAATGATACATCAATTGCATAGAGTAGTAAAACTAAAATGAACGTAATACATAGCATCAATGCTATCTCCAAATCTAGTGAAGCTTTGGAATCACTACAATGGTACCACCCTGGACATCACAAATTCTGACTAGGACCCCAATGGAGTGCACAACATGTTCCAACCGACTATGCAGACCCTAATGCCCACCCCCTATGTTAAGAGATGACAATAAGGACCCACAACTTAAAAATAGTCAAACTGATAAGGCTAACAAGTCTCCACAACAAATGAAACAATAAACATAAAGAACAATCCCCCTTTAGAGGTACATGAACAATGAGGTGAAAAAAATAAAGCATACAAGGTTGCTATAGGGAGGAGTGTCATCGCATGGCCCTAACATGGGTTACCTCGATATTTTAGATACCAACCCCCGTCCTTGAGTTACCTTGAAATTTTACATGCCAGCCCCCATCTATGGTTACCCTAACTACCTCTCACTTGATGCTAGCCCCATAGGGTGACACATGCGGGATCACTTACCATTTGTGAGGAAAAGGTAGTGATCTTTTCAACTAGGCCTTCTCGACCCATCCTTAGCCTACAAAAGCACTAGAGGCATGGGCGAAGAATCTACTTATGTTGATTAATGTGTCAATTACCCATTCCCGCAATTAATTATTGAGGTTATCACTTAATTATGACACTCCCAATAAGTTACCCTGATACCACTTTATGCGTCAACCCCCATTGAGAGCCACAACCTCTACTAACAACTAGAAGTCCCAAAACACATCTGATGGGGTAAGCCATCTTGCACAACATATAAAGTCACATGACTATCAAATAAAGCAAGGCAGATACCATCTCACACAAAATCACCATAATAAAACAATTTCCATAGTGCAAGGCTAGAACCCACAAACATAAATCAAGTATCAAGTCAACAATGCACAAAGAACTCAACATGAAAGCCAACAAGAAGAAATCTCCTTTCCCCAACCTCTAGAAGTCTAACAAATCACTTACACAATGATTCCCCATCAAATTAATGACAATATCAGGATTTCAACATCAAAATCAACTTCAAAATCAAAAGGCTTCTCAACATCAAACAACCGTGACAACGACAGTAAAATCAACCAATCCACAACTTGTTTCTAAAATCAACCCAACAACTCAACATGAACAACCATCCAAAACAACTAGGGAAAATTTCATAAAAGGAATTGCCTCCACAATTCCAAATACTTACTAGCTTAATCCACTCCCCCTAGTTCATTACTTAATCCATTTAACGATTATGCCAATTAACTAATTACAAGTGAATTTACAACTCCACCATTACATCATTGTGGTAGTAAACAACATTCATTTTCTAACAAGGACAATTTATTTTTCTTAATAAAATCTAACAACAAATCCTTCAATTAAACTATCTATGAGTAACTCAACATTTTCCTATTCAATATCCCAATTTATTTATCTAGCAAAATAAATTGTTTTCAAGGACATAATTACTAATGTATACATACACATATATATATGTTTGTATTAAAATTATTCATCTTTGTATTACGTGAAAATATATTCATATGAATAAATATATCTAAATATATATTCCATTCATTTTCCCTTAATGAAAAGTTATATTAAAAAACACAAACATTTAAAATAATCAAAAGAGATGCTTTCTTATTTTTCTCTTTAAAATCTAATACCACTAAATACCTATTTAATTTAATTCTTTTAAAATTAAAACTTTTTCCCACACCATGGAAAAGTAGCTTCAGTATTAAAAGAAAATCAGGAGAACTATTTAACTAAGAATTTTTTTTTGAGGAGATATACGTGGCCCCTAAAAGAAGGCTCTTACTATGCTAAATTTATCTTATCTTTTTCTTTTTACTATTAAATCAATCTATGGGGGATAGTACCTTAAGATCAAATAACTGTCAATATCCCATTTATGTTAATTAGTCTTAAAAGATGGGTATCTTTTACTAGCATGAATAAGTTCATGATTATTCTATGAGGAATTATAGTATGAAATCTTCGAATAGAAATGATTATATTTAGAATATGGGAAGATGCTATGGTGAGTAATGTCTTAGTTGGAGAGGCTGATGTAACTCAAACATTTTAATTTTCCATGCTAATTCTCCAATAAACATGATACGTTTGGGCAAGGAAAAGAGGTTTACAAACTAAAGCTTATCAATACACAGATGACCAATTTAATTTTGAGAAAACACACAACCATCAACACAAGTATAGAAATTTGATTTTCTAAACTGAATCTAATACAAACAGGTTCAACGTAACTTAAGAAAGTGATTACCACAAGGGATTCACCCATTGAAAGACACAAACATCAAAAGGAAAGGATAAACACAAATCATGGCCATCAATACCCACATTTGAAACTTGACCATTGATTACTAATATAAGATGCTTCCACCATATGAAACAAAACCTTCACTAATGACTTATGCAAGCTTATTGCTATTGTTTCCCCAATGCAAAGAAAATAAAGTGAGTGCAAATAAATTGATTACAAACCTATAGCCCATTCATAAATATACCAAACTTATATCATGCTCCATCAAATAACAAAAACCGACAATCTCAAGGAGATGCAAATTCCTCTAGGCATCAAGAACAATAAAGCAAGCTATACAATGAGTTTGGCATAGGAGTAAGGAGGCGACCATGAAAATGAGGTGAGTATTAGTGATGCTAAATGAAACAATCTGAAAATAAAGGCTTGTAAAAAGTCTATGCTTAATAGAACAGCTATATACAATAGTAAATCCTATTAGAAGGATACATATATATTGAAACTTCAATCCTTTTCAAACAGATCAAACCATACATTGATACAAAGTGATAGAAATATAAAAGCATGTAACTCCCAAGTACTATGCAAATACCATGAAAAGTAGCAAGAGTATATCAAATAAAATCGAATCACCAACTGAGGCTACGACTAACATAGGTTTGAATTGAATAAGAATTAATTTCATCAATAGAGCCAATCCTAGATTTGAATTTGAGCAAAGGTGGAATCACCGATTACCAAGGAAAAGAGACACATGCACAACAACAAGGCAATAAAATTCATAGCTTAAAGAGTAAGTCGGCCTAGCTGGGAAGGTATAATGAATGCTAATAGAAACAATCAAAAATAAATAGGTGGCTTAATGGAAGTTCTACCATAATTGCATGCATAGTTTAAGAATGGAAATTTATCACCTACACAAATCTAGGTTTTGCATGAATACTACAGATACTAATACGTTTCAGCTATAAGAATAAAATGTTGATGGCTAAAGAAATCAAATGCTGAAAGTGTTGGTGATTTTTCTTTTGTAAACCAGGTTGGTCTCCTATTCTACCTATGGAGTAGCCAACTCCAATCAAGGGCAGCTCGGAGGACCTGGACCAACTGACAAGATCAAGAGATCTTCTACACTTTAGGCTCTGCAGAACCAGGGCGGGTATACCCACACAATGCCTCAAACAAGACCAGACATTGCTTTTTTATAGCAAATAACTCCTGATGCCAAGAGTTCAGGACCTCAAATGGGGCTAGATTCTCAGTAACACAATACTTGCAGCAACTAGGAGGTAGGACACAAACTAAATAAGGATATTCAATGATTTATAAATTGTTTATGAGGGGAACAGGCTGCAGGACAGATCAGTGCCTAGTTTTGGGCCATGGAGTCAAACACAACAAAGGGAAATCATCTGCAAATAGACCTCAATCAATGGATCTTGTTTTGTTGATGCCTTACATCAACTATTAGTGCCTTACACTGACAATCTAGCTCCTGTAGCAACCAGACTCTTCTTACCGAATCCTACTTGCAAACAAGTAATCACTGCTATCTATTCAAAGGATTTAACTGCTTCCTTGAAGCAGACCTATCAACAAACAACACAATCTCATGAAGTATGAGAAGATGAACAAAGACACCTTATGCATTCATTCAAATGATTAAAAGTGCACAAATAAGGAGACAATCTGATAACATGCATGAGAGACAAGAGTCTTCATGTTTTCATTGCTCAAACTGACTGTATTTACAGAGGAATTCAACATTACAAACCATAGACTCAAAATCATGACTCAAAACTAAACCCTAATCTATCCCAGACTATTCCAGAACTCAGAAAAATGTGGAATAGAACACCAAAGTTCGTAACTCTACATATGGCCATGAATTCTCCCTTTATAGGAATAGGGAGAGCAACAAGCAACCGGCCAGATGAGAATACACATCACCAGCTGACTAGGACAAACCCTAAAATAGCTTGCAGGCCAAGTCATTATTTCCATCTGCTTCACTAGTCTCATAAATGCCTCTGGTCGGGTTGTTGCAGGAAAGACATTCCAGCACGAATGAAGCCAGGCAATTAGTGTCAAATCCGCTGCTGAATCTAGGCGCCCATACTCAAGCCATGCCATCCTTGTCCTAGAGTCGTCACCATGAATGTTGGTTTAGTGGATCCAATGACCCTCTCATCTGCCACCATGAATGCTCCAAGTCTTCGCGCGTGAACATAATAGAAACCCTGATACTCATGAAATTGAAACAGGGTCGTCGATTGTCAAAGATTGGGAGGCCATCTTTGAATCCCATTGGACCATTGAATCAAGTCCACATCGCCGGCAAGACATAAAGAGGTCGGGGAGACCATAGGCCAAAAATCATATGTTGCATTGAGCGCTCATCATAGTCGGCAAGAGGCAACCGGGTCGGCGAAACATCCTAGCGAAGTCTGCAAAGGATACCAAGTGCACCATAGAGTCAGGGAGAGATGGCCAGGTTGGCCAGACATCATGGCGAAGATCTATGTGTTTGATCGAGCAATCAAGTTGGCGAGACCGGGCGCACATCGGTGTGAGATTATAGAGATTTCACCAAGCTTCATCGAAGACATCATTTCAAGTCGCTGCAACTTATGATAAGTCTTGCCGATAGGCAACACAAACTTATGCAAGCAAAAACGCAGAGTGGGGGGCAGCCAAAAGGATCTCGAGGAGACCAAGGGGAGTCGGGAAGACCTCACCCCGAGAGGACACCAACACACCGATGGGAAAAATCCCATTGGTGAGACACAAAGAAGTTGGGGAAACATGTCCCCGACCTCAACCAACATAGGTCGACAAATATTTTGGGGAGACAAGCCAGGGTCACCAAAAGGTAATCTTGAGTGCCAAAGGTCTCAGTGAAAACAATGTAGGGCCGGTGAAAACGGTAGCAAGGGGCCGATTGCCGATGAGAAACAGGGCACACAACCAGAACCTGAAAGACAACCAAAAAAGGCTCTAACATAGGCTCTAGTTGGGGATGTATGCCCCCCGTGGGCATAGCAAGAATTCAGATCACTGGGAGAGTAGACCAGGAGCTAACCGAACAGGGTTAGCAGACATAGCAAAACAAAACCGACTAGAAAAGCAAAAACCTAACCTAATGTTCATGGAAAAAGAAATGCTTCAGATGAAGCACCACTTTGAGAATTGTCCATGAACAGGAAATTCAAGAGTCACATTTTTGATTCATTATTTCATTTGATGACACTAGGCCACCAAATGAAAATGAGGGCCAACACCTGCCTCTACCAAACACAATTCTGCTAAATGAGCTGACATTCCCTAACTTGTGCTTGCCTCTGCCAAACTGCAACAATATAAATGAATGCACCTCTACAAACACAAGTATCTGATTGCCTCTTTGCAAGTGAAAACTTGTTCTCTATTTAGTCTTATCTTCAACTGGCAACTAGATCCAATAAACTTCATCATTACCACCTTCTTGATTCTTTGATTCTGTATCATGTGGTAATACATGTGAATACTGATTAGGACCACATAAAAACACAGTCTGATCACAATTAGCTACCTGACAAAACATGTTAGTACCTCTCAACAGGCTGTCATATTCATCATTATAAACATGTACATGATCCTTGTGCATTTGAAAGTCAGGCATACTTTCAAAATACTGACTGTTATGTGACAACAAGCTGTCATATTCACTATTTACATCACCCTGAAGCTGAAAACAACTAGCTCTAGTGCTCTGCATACTGTCACCTTCTCTGAAAACTTCATCAAGTGTATACAAAGGGATACACTCACCATTCAACACATCTTGCAACTGCTCTATATCATTTTCAGTAGGAGGAGGCACATCATTAGTGCAATGATGGTTTAAACTACTACTCCCACTTCCTCTTTTCACTTGGCTTTGTTCTTCATCATGTTGGTGGTGAGGATGATCAGAGAGTTTTGATTCATCTACACCTGTTGTCCAACTATCATTATCTTCTGAACATGAGGTATGATCACCTTCTATATCATAAGCTTGCTCAATAGCAAACAATTTTGGTTCAGAAGCATAAACTGATCCCTCATTGGAATCAACACCATCATCCATGTGAAAAGATTCATGCCTAGGCTCATTTAAGTCATCAGAAAGAAACTGCACTTTGTCATACACAACATGATCAGCTGGTTCATCATCACAGATAGAACCAGACTCACTTGTATCATACCTTGCATCCTGCAAATCCTCATCGTCAAGACCGATATGAGTTTCCCACAACAACCTAGAGTTGTGTGCAAACCTCTGGTATTTTGTGGTCAATAAATCTGATACTTGTTCACAACTTAGTAGGTCAATGTTCCATCCTACCCTCTCAACCACTTCTTCCTCTTCTTGACCTTCACTAGAACCGGATGCAACACCCAACAGCAAATCAGGATATCCCAAGTTATCTTCAAAAAGATAATCATCATGAGAGTGAATTTCCACACCTCCTCTATCAAATCTGATATCCACTAGAGCACTCCCTAAATCAACAACTCCATTTGTCTTCTCATGAAGACTTGTGTCAAGACTGCACTCATTTGTGCACTTGAACTGCTTAACTATCTCATCACATTGCTGATTACACCTCCCTTCTTCAAAGAGCCAGTCCAACTGATGTTCCTCTTCGGGTTCTTGGCTTGGGAGACTCAACCTCTGATCTTCTGCTTGGGGCATCACTTCTACAAGTTGTTCAAAGAAAACTTCCTCATCATCTGATGTAGCAGCACCTCTAGTCTCAATTTTCTCAACTATGCACCTGTCTGAAGAAGACTGATCATCCATTTGTACAGATTTGTTATCTTTATCAGCATGTGTGCTGACAAATGAAGACAACAGGCTCTGTATATATTCATTTCTCTACTTTTCTAGACTATCTAGGACTGTGTAGGCCATCTGCATGCTCAGTATCTTGAATTCTTTCAATAATGCACTAGATCCTTTTTCATAAGCTTCAAAATACA
The DNA here is from genome assembly GCA_007258455.2 of Sequoia sempervirens. Classification (NCBI taxonomy): domain Eukaryota; kingdom Viridiplantae; phylum Streptophyta; class Pinopsida; order Cupressales; family Cupressaceae; genus Sequoia; species Sequoia sempervirens. The sequence continues at coordinate 187,282,928 of VDFB02000015.1, forward strand.
TGTGGATACAACATGGAGTGCTAGGTCTGAAATTCTCTGGGACTAGTGACAAGGTAGTAGAAAATCTATGACTGAAATCAACACTTGACTCCTCATCTTGTTTCTTAATTTTCCTTAACCTTTTGACTAGGTCTAAAGGATCTCTTGCAAATTGTTCTCTATAAGTAGCCACTAATTCATCCCAGCAAGGAAAAGGTCTATTAGGGAAACTCAAATACCAGTCCCAAGCTCTAGCTTCCAGGGATCTGACAAAAAATCTCATCCATGCATCTTGATACTTAAAAGAATGTTTCTCCATGAAACTGGAGAAACTCTCGACATGTGCATCTCCTCCACAAACATTATATCCATGAAATCTAGGCATTTCTTTACATACCTGAGCTGACATACATTCAACTTTGTAATCAACCCATGACAAATCTAACTGAGCATACAATGGGTCAGAAGAATTAACAAGTGGTGTGACAACCTAGCAAGTAGATATAGTTAGACTGTCTCTAAGCCATTGAAAAATTAGATGTCTCTCATCCATCTCTCTGAGACCTCTTTCAAATACAACCTTCCATTCAGGCCTTATCTTGGTCTTGTGCATCCTTCAGTCTTTATCAGACTTAGGAAACCTTTTGACAATCTTTTTTATGGCTTGGTGCTCCATAGATATTACAAATCAAGGCTCACTGACTGTGCATAATTACAACAATAACTAGCATATGACAAAACAAGTGGATGACCACCCTTAGGGTGTATAAATACATTCTCGTCATCCACACAAATTGAGACTTGAGCACTAGACATAATCTTACAATGGAACTGCAACTATATTCAACAGATCCAGCAAATGGAAATGTGCTAACACCATTTACTACCTTTCCCTCTGGTAATGCTGAATCACTAAATAGGGAAACACATTATCACTTTCTCAAATGTTCAAAAACATGAAGAATACCTGGAAACGTTGCAACTCTGGAACATTCTTCAAATCTTCAATGGGTTTACCTTGACAGAGTCGCCACCTCTTTGCAGAGGATAGAACTTCAAATGGTATGAAGCTCACTTACATATAAGTCCTTCTCTAAGCTCATTCCACCAGCAGAGCACCATAAATATTTCAAGCTGACTACAACAAAACTTTCTCCAGGCCTGAGATTCTTCAAACTTTGAACAACACCAACATGGCAAACAAATATATGACTCTATTGCACACTGATATGACCTGTTTCTGGATTCTTTGAGATATTTGACAAGAGGGGGAGGCACACCGTAAAAGCTATGATGGCCTCAACTTCTACTCCTGCTTTCTCTTCTTTTTATATCTCCCCAGTAGAGTCGCCAATCTGTTGGTGGTTTTTCTTTTGTAAACCAAGTTGGTCTCCTATTCTACCTATGGAGTAGCCAACTCCAATCAAGGGTAGCTCAGAGGACCTGAACCAACTGACAAGATCAAGAGATCTTCTGCACTTTAGGCTCTGCAAAACTAGGGTGGGTATACCCACACAATGCCTCAAACAAGACCAGACATTTCTTTTTATAGTAGATAACTCCTGATGCCAAGCGTTGAGGACCTCAAATGGGGCTAGATTCTTAGTAACACAATACTTGCAGCAACCAGGAGGTAGGACACAAACTAAATAAGGATATTCAATGATTTATAAATTGTTTCTGAGGGGAACAGGCTACAGGACAGATCAGTGCCTAGTTTTGGGCCACGGAGTCAAACACAACAAAGGGAAATCATCTGCAAATAGACCTCAATTGGTGGATCTTGTTTTGTTGATGCCTTACATCAACTATCAGTGCCTTACACTGACAATCCAGCTCCTGTAGCAACTAGACTCTTCTTACTGAATCCTACCTACAAACAAGTAATCACTGCTATCTGTTCAAAGGATTTAACTACTTCCTTGAAGCAGACCTATCAACAAACAACACAATCTCATGAAGTATGAGAAGATGAACAAAGACACCTTAAGCATTCATTCAAATGATTAAAAGCGCACAAATAAGGAGACAATCTGATAACATGCATGAGAGACAAGTGTCTTCATGTTTTCATTGCTCAAACTGACTGTATTTATAGAGGAATTCAACATTACAGACCATAGACTCAAAATCATGACTCAAAACTAAACCCTAATCTATCCCAGACTATTCCAGAACTCAGAAAAATGTGGAACAGAACACCAAAGTTCGGAACTCTACATATGGCCATGAATTCTCCCTTTATAGGAATAGGGAGAGCAACAAGCAACCGGCCAGATGAGAATACACATCACCAGCTGACTAGGACAAACCCTAAAACAGCTCGTAGGCCAAGTCATTATTTCCAACTACTTCATTGGTCTCATAAATTCCTCTAGTCGGGTTGCTGCAGGAAAGACATTCCTGCACGAATGAAGCCAGGCAATCAATGTCAAATCCGCCGTTGAATCTAGGTGCCCATACTCGAGCCATGCCGTCCTTGTCCTAGAGCCGTCGCCATGAATGCTGGTTCAGTGGATCCAGCAACCCTCTCATCTGCCACCATGAATGCTCCAAGTCTTCGTGTGCGAACATAATAGAAACCCTGATACTCGTGAAATTAAAATTGGGCCGTCGATAGTCAAAGATTGGGAGGCCATCTTTGAATCCCATTGGACCATTGAATCAAGTCCACGCCGTTGGCAAGACATAAAGAGGTCGGGGAGACCACAGGCCGAAAGTCATATGTTGCATTGAGCGCTCATCATAGTCGGCAAGAGGCAACCGGGTCGACGAAACATCCGAGCGAAGTCCGCAAAGGATACTAAGTGCACCATAGAGTCGGGGAGAGATGGCCGGGTTGGCCAGACATCATGGCAAAGATCTATGTGTTTGATCGAGCAATCAAGTTGGCAAGACCGGGCGCACATCGGCGTGAGATTATAGAGATTTTGCCAAGCTTCATTGAAGACATCATTTCAAGTCGTTGCGACTTATGATAAGTCTTTTCGATAGGCAACACAAACTTATGCAAGCAAAAACATAGAGTGGGGGGCGGCCAAAAGGATCTCGAGGAGACCAAGGGGAGTCGGGAAGACCTCACCCCGAGTAGACACCAACACACCGATGGGAAAAATCCCATCGGTGAGACACAAAGAAGTTGGGGAAACATCTCCTTGACCTCAACCAACATAAGTCGACAAAGATTTTGGGGAGACAAGCCAGGGTTGCCAAGAGGTAATCCCGAGCGCCAAAGGTCTCAGCGAAAACAATGCGGGGCCAGTGAAAATGGTAGCAAGGGGTCGGTTGCCAATGAGAAACAGGGCACACAACCAGAACCTGAAAGACAACCAAAAAAGGCTCTAACAGAAAGGTAAGTGGACAAATGCCAAGCACCAAGGAGATGAAATTAAATCACATACCCAAGAAGAAAAGAACATTGATGGAATAAACCAAACAACAAAATGATTGAACTCATTAAATGGAACTCAAGCGATCATTTTCAAACAATAAAGAAAGAATTCATTTACATAAAGCGGAGAAGGAAAAATAAAAATAAAAATGCAACACCAACCTTAATTCCTACGCTTTGATGATGAAGAAGGGGTGTTGAACTCAGCTTTATTGCAACCACAATTCTCTTCCCTCTAAGCTTTCATCAAACTTTTGAAGTTACTTTCACCCTTCGAGCACCATTTCCATTCAAAATCTGTAATTCATAAAAATATTTTGCAGAGCCAATTTCTTGTTTGAAAACCAAAAGCCCACTAATTCCCCCCTTTTTTTCCCAAAAATGGAGCATTATTAAAACCTAGGAAAAGATTAGTTTTCAAAAACAAAAATCAAGTAATTATCACTTTAAAAGACAAGTTTCCTTTTTGCAACCCGTTCGGAGCAACACATGTGCTCGAACTTGTCTTTTTCCATTTTGAACTTGCTTTTACCTCTTATTCAAAAATATCCACTTCTTTATTTATTTAAAATTATATTACTTTTCCACATTTAATTATTTTTCCTCTCATGATAATAAAATCATCAATTATCATTAAATATATTTTAAAACAATACTTTATACAAAACAATTTAATTTAATTATTTAATCAATAAACCATATACTTTTTATTTCACAATATTGGTTTATTTAATTATTTATTTTAATTCCAAATTAATTTAATTTACCTAATAATCAATTTAATTTAATTAAACTGATTAAACAAGGTCATTTATAATATTAAGTATACCACATAATTTCAATAACACATTAAACAACATAACAACAAACAACAATGGAACATCACCAATAAACAAACTTACTCAAATGTCAAAAAAGGCCAAATATGGAGGGGCACTACAAAATCATCACCAAAATACTGGTCAACCAAATTAAGAAAGTTCTTGGCTCCTTGATGTTGTTATATGGAGCCTAATCAAACTCGAAGGTTAAATTTTTCCACTTTTATCAACGCGGTTTCCCCCAAAATTATTCAATAGGGGTTTGCGGGTAGCACCCCCAAAATGGGGTCAAGGGGCAGCATAAAAAAACCCTATTTTGTAACTGACATAAGTCTTGATAAAAATGGCTAAGGGTTAGGGCTTCTGTTGATATTGTATTGTAGCATTTGAAGTGATATTGAGTTGCAAGGATTTTTGGTTGTAATCAGTTCAATTTGCTCGATAATAATATTGGACTCTCTGTTGGTGGATGTAGCCTGAGTTTGGGTGAACCGCGTTATAAATTATCTCTCACTCTTATTGTTTTTGTGTTTTTCATTCCTCTATTTAATCTTTATTTGCATTTAATTTATATTTTATGCATGCAATTCCTAACACATAATATCAGAAGAACAAAGTGGCTTTTGTCTAGGGAGGGAAATCATTGACCGTAAAATTGTGGCAAATGAAGTGGTGCACTCCAAAATATTAGAGAAAACCAATGGGATGCTGATCAAACTAGACATAAGAAAAGCCTACGATAGAGTTAAATGAAAATTTCTATTGGAGGTCCTTAGGAGATTTGGCTTTATTAGCAAATGGGTTTCTTTGATTCAATAATGTATGACAACATCACAATACTCATTAATAGTTAATGGATCAATATGCAGCTTCTTTGAATGAAAAAATGGTCTTCAACAAGGGGATCCCCTTTCCCCCTATCCCCCTTCCTCTTCTTCATCATGGCAGAATTCATGGACAGTTCTATCAAAAGAAAAAGGGAAAGCACCTTATGGAAAGGTCTGACATTGACCCAATGACACACACATAGTTCACATATGATACACTCCTATTTGGGGAAGCCAATATGAGAGAAGCAACAATAATCAAAGAAATCCTTGAATATTATATGGCATGCTTAGGAAAATAAGTTAACAAGGATAAGCCCTCAATAATGTTCTTCAATACCAAAAAATCCATACAAAGAAGAACAGAAAAATACTTAGAATTCATAGTAACAAATTTCCCAGCAAAATATCTTTGCGCTCCCTTGTTCTTTGGGCCTTGTAGGACACAATATTGGTTGGAAATAATAGAGAAATGTAGAAAAAAATCCATGGCATGGAAAAATAAGTGGCTATCACTAGTAGGTAGAATACTCATGATTAAAACTGTGTTATCAATTATACCCATATATGTTATGTCCTGATTAATAATAGTGAGTAAGATAGAAGTCACCTTATAAAGCTATTTCAAGAAATTCCTATGGGAAGGAGCAAATGAGGACAATAAAATACCATTGGTACATTGGGACAAGGCATGCATGCCAAAGAATGAATGTGGGGTGGGCCTAAGAAGAACGAAGGAACAAAACATGGTACTAGGTGCCAAATTGGCATGGAAAATGTAAAGAGATCCCATATGACTATGGCGCAAGATACTCCAAGCTAAATATTTAGATATTTTCTATCCTATGAGAATAATAACAATAGAATCAGTAAATGGGGGCTCATTTCAATATGGAAGTTCCTTCGTGAAAGTAGAAAACTAATAACAAATCACCTCACATGGAAAATAAATAATGAAAGACAAGCTAAATTCTTGTCATATTCTTGGAATGGTTATAATCCATTAGAAGAGATACAAGAGATAAAAGAGCAGAAGGAATCCATAGAAAGTGCTTTTGGAAGTAGGCTAATAGACTATGTCAAAACTAGCAACTCAAAATATGGCTTTCAACAAGAATGGAGAGATATAGTGTTGCTCCCAATCTCGACAGAAGAAAAATCAAAATTGAAGCAAGATTTAACAATAGAAGGATATTACTAGCCAAAGAAGAGGATGACATCATTTGGTCTGGTGCCAAATCTAGGGAATATTCTGTTAAGATGGGATACCTAATATAAATAGCAACAAGAAAAAATCTGGACTGGCCCACAAAACTATTCTAGCACCCTACTATCCTCCCTAAGGTGGGAGCCTTCTTATGGTTAGCGCTACATATGCAAGCTGAAAGTGAAACTCCATTGTTTCAACTCTTTCCTCGGCCTACACCAGACATGAGCTTCTCTGTTGACACACCTATTGTAGAACAAGAAGTGGGGAGTGATGATAAAGGTGTGTAGGTGGTCAAACCTATAATTGAAAACTATGAGCCTCCCTTGGAAAGAAACATTGTTGTAATAGAATCCCAAAATGAGATTTCAGATAATATACGACATAGTACCAGCCAAAAGTTTACTTTTGATGATGATTTCATTAAAACCTCTGAGTTCAAGAAATTTGTGTATGGGTATAAAGGTATATTGATTAGGGAAAGGAGTAAAGATATCACACCTGAATAGGAAGTGAAAGCTTTAAAAGAGCTACAAGATGAGGTCGATAAAAAAATGGAAGCCATTACCTGAGAAAAGGGAAGAACATTGCTAGAATAGGAAGGGGTCATGTTTCTCCCTAGATGGGATATGAGTTGTACCATTATTTTGTATAGCTTCTAGAGAAGTTAGAATAAAACCTTACAATTGATCATAGAGGGAGTAGACAGAGTGTACAATGGACTAGGTTATAATCCAAACAATGCAATTTTTTTAATGTAGGACTTGTACCCACCTAAGAAAAAACCTTTAATCATTGATGATCCTAATAAGGCATTTGGCCACCTCCTTGTGCAACGAATTGAAGATAATGATCCGTTGGAGACTGGAGATTTGAACGTTAATGTTGCTAGGTTCACTAAAGCCCAAATTGAGAAGTTTGTGAGAGATAATAAAACATATAAAATTGAAAATGAGATCTAGAGACAACAAATTGCAAGCTATAAAGATAAGTTGTCATCTTCCTCAAGTACCTACTCCCCATTGAAAGACAATAATAATAGGGTATTAGATGCCATGGCTGAAACTAATTATTGGAGGCATAGGGCTGAGAGATTCTCGAAGAGGGGTGATAAATTAGAAGTGGAAATAAAGTCTATCGAGTTTAATATTATCTCTAAATTGATAAAGAAAATATTTGAGAAAATGCTTAGGAATCATAACAAGGTATGGGCAGTTCACAATAGAACATGTGTTGCTTTTCAAGAACATAAAAGACTGCATCTCATAATGATGGAAAAGAAGGAAGAATTAACATCCAAAGAAGATGTTGATGATTAGGTGTTCACAATTTAAGATGAATTGATTGATATGCAGGAAAAATTATGTATCGTGTTGATAGAAAAGTTGAGTTATTTTGGCCAACCCCTGAACATGGCTTCGCCTAATTTCTTTGATGATGAAGGAGACTTGAAAGAGCAGAGCATATGGAAAATTGAATTGGCTTAGTTCTTTCTAGGGGCTCTCAACAAAGTAAATGATGAATCAATGGTGGTGGAAAATATGCATTCACAATTGGAGAAAATTTTCACTTTGGAATTTGTTATGAAAGACATAATCACCAATGATGATACATGTGCTAGCCAAGACTATATCAAGCATCTTTCCAAGGTCAAAATTTTCATTTATTGATAAATATAAGGATTGGAAGTTTCATTGAAGTCATTCAGCATTAGATACATTATCATGGAGAGAGGTGTTGGAATCAAGCAACACTAAGAGGGGGGGTGAATCAGTGTTGTGCAATTTTTAACTTTATTTATCTGATCCTTAAAGTACTAAAAACATTCAACCAAAATAAAAATGCATGCACATAAGACAAATAACCACAACACCATAACACAAGGATTTTTTACATGGAAACCCTATTAGGGGAAAAACCACGGTGGAGGTCAATCCATAATATGTTTTTAGTATACTCAAAAGAAAAGATTACAAAATGAGAATGCACTTGCATTCAGGCACACTATCTAGAGCTCACTGCTCAAAAAATGAAAGGCTCACTTCCTTACAGAAGTTTGGAATACTTCCAAATGAGTTGAATTGAAAAAGTAGCATCTACAAATTCCTGATTACAGTTTCAGTTAGGCTCAACAATCGAATTCTAAACCTTATTACTGATTTTTGTCTTCTACTTTGTTCTGCTTCAACTTGCAACAAAAATCCTTAATGCACAAGTGAAACTATGCATAATAACTCTACTACTCTTTTGATATTTGCAACATACATCAACTTACTTCAAACATACATCAAAGTGATATAATTGATCACAATATATATCCACTACTAAGGATTTAATCCCTTCAAGTTGACTTCAACAAAATAAGAAATATTTACAAACTGTCAGCTCAAATCATGCATATTATTCAATGTGCATCCACAAGAGTTGACCACAACATATTGAGGACCCAAATCAAAATGATCGAATACAAAAATACTTAAACAATAACTCCTCAAGTATCCGCAACACACTACATTTACCAACTCGGCCTTCATACACTGATGAACATAAAATTAGTCAACTGGACCTTCTAACTTACACTCAAATCGATACAAGGCACCAAGATTTATAGATAACATAGATAATGCATTGAACAATCATCCCTGATATCCACAACACAAAATAATAACAATAAATTTGCATATGAATCAAAGAACACAAATCTACTAGATGCTCTGTTCTAGCTTAATAGATAATCATTGATCTTCAATCTGTCTGCCGATATGAACAAATGACGATGTGCAGATTGACTTACTGACAAGGGTTGCCATAAATGAAAACACCAAAAAACATGTACAGTGTCTCTTTCCAACAAGAGGACCTTGAAAAAATCTTAAGTGATCACAGGTACCTTATGGAGATTAACGAACTATGGTGTATTGTTTATGCTGTGACTTCATTGTTTCTCTTTGTTAATTGCATTTGTTAAGGTTTTAGTTTATGATTATCAAATTGTAAATGATGAGACACCACCTTGGATGTTACGGTCTAAAGCTTGTTGCTTCCCATATATAAAGTAAAACCAAGACCAAGTTTTGATCATCATCATTAGAATCATCACAATCATATAAACATTTTACATAATAGAATGCATAGAAGACTTCTGATATGAATTATATTATCTTTTGAAGCAAATCAATGGAGGAGAATATTTAATTTGGTGGTCAAAATTTTGGTGCTCAATTGTTTGTCAATATCAATTCACATATGTTATCTTGTTGTCTCTAGAGTGGTCTTTTCGTGTTATTCAAATTGAGTATATCAAGCATATACTTAATTTTTCAAGACACATTTTCTTCCTCTGTGTGATTTTATTGATTGGTTTCTATGAGAAGAGAATTAAAATTCCTTTTAAGAGATTCTTTTTAATTGGTTTCTTCCTAGAATTAAAATCCTTTCAAAATTAATCATCTTAACTAGTTTCCTTCAAATAAGAATTAAATTCCTTTCAAAATATCACAATAACTTGGGGAGATATCACTGGGATTTGTAAGAAGAGCCTAATAACTAACAACCTTGCACATTTATACAAGGTATAAAATTCTAAAAGTGTCAAAAAATTCGAGTTAAGCCAAGGAGGATCCACATACCATACACATCTTGACTCCATTTACCCAATAGGAATAGGCACTGATCACACTCATTTCAAAACAATACTTCATAAAAACTTACTCACACATTCAAATTTCAAACATTAGGAGTAGGAATAGTTGTTAGATTTACATTTATTTCCCATTTATATTCCATTGTGGAATAGATAATCAAAGTTAAAGAATACACAACCTTTAAATTCATAATCTGCTTAATTTTCAAAGGTACACCAACCTAGGTCTAGTAGAACCTAAAGTGCAGGGAGTTATAAACCATATTGGTTAACTCCATTCATTGGCCAAAACATTGCTAAACTTGACCATAGAACTCGGCATACTCGTAGGGTTTGCAATCTACAATTTCTGGAACCAAGACTTACAAGACTCATAATTATCCTTACTTAGCATTACCACATAAGGATGAATAGAAAATCCCATGATACCTCCTCAAATGATCAACACAAATGAATTAACCACAAGATTACCCCCCCTCCCTCCCCCAAATTCAATCAATCAAAGAACCCCCCAAGAAATATCTGATTTGGAACTTTATGATTAGTGCGACTATAAATTCGACTTGCCAAAAATAGAAAAGTGGTCTTGATCTTGGTACATGCAAATGCCAAATTTGGCAACAGAATCAAGTACAAGTTTTGGTAAAAAAATAATATCAATTTGATCAGACCACTGAAAATTACATGAAAAATTATGCACTTTCAAAAAAACTGCAACCAAAAATGTTACCGTAGGAGCAAGTTATGAGCTCTTAAAGTTCCCAAAATGAGCATGAAGCAACAACACCTATGAAAATCTAAAAATTCTAAAAAATCCAGACACCAAAACCAAAAAATAATTACAACACTGGGTATGTGCAAGATCATGATGGGCCAAAAAGTGGTGATATGATGGCTATGTGGTTAATGACTCATTTTTTTACCCAAAATTGATGAAATGAAAAGGGTTTTTAAAGGAGATTCTTAGGCTTTCCACCAATATAAATTATGTTTTACTTTGAATTTAATAAATTATTATTATTCATTTTCTATTTGAATTACGACTAAAGTCTTGATTGATAGGCTGATTGAAAAACATCTATAGCTTTCAAACGGTATCACATTTTTTGAATCCAAAATGTATGTCACATTCTATGCTTTGCATACTACAGGATTAAAAAAAAAATGAATTTCATGAAGTTTTGACCAAGTTAATGTGGTCAGACATACGAGTTTTTATATTTTTTAAAAGTTGTAATAAAAAAATCATAATTAATTATTTACTTGGAAAAAAATTACAAAAAAATATGCATCACATCAAGACATGAGTCCTCTACTTATATCTAAAATATTATAAAAAATATTATCATTCTATTGTGGTTAGGGTGGTCGGACAAACACCTACTTCTTATTTTTCCCTAAAATTTAAGTGCTACTACATTGAAATTTCAAATTTTCACCAAATAGATTTAAAAATAAAAAATAAACCTAGTAGTTTAGAAACTACATTCAATTTGCTACAGATTCTATTGTTACATATTTTTGAAATAATTTAGATAACTTATTCAAATATATAGGTCAAGTTGCCTAACTTTGATTTTTCTGAATCTTATCGCTAGTTAAGGGATTTTTTTTCCATGATGATCCTGCACATACCCCACTACAAAGAGTGTGAAAAATTAGCCCAAATAAAAAAAAATCTCAAAAAAAAGAGTTAAAATGACTGAGTTATGAGCCTCTAAAATTGAACTGCAAAATCAAAAAACTCATTGCAGAGGGGGGAGGGGGGAATTTTTTTTAAATGTTGATGTCACACTAACACGGTGTTGGTGTCATCAAACCACTTGATTAATTTTAACAACTATTTATCTGTCACTATCACCATCGGTTCTCCAGGCCAAAAAGAATTTGGGAATATTCTTAGGAGTCTTTGATGCTAACATGTGCAGGGAATCTTCGGTTGAAATCTATTATGTGGACTGGTTTATTCACTGGTTTTTGAAGTTTGACCAGCTAGGTTTTAAATTAAACACTCACTAGTTTATATATTCCCGTTGGGCAGGGAGCTATGTGTGGGGCCACAACAAGCTAGTGCCCACCTACCACATGGTTGAGTTGTGGCCACTCGCGGTACCCCATACCTGCAACAGTATGATTTTGTGGTACTGTGGAATAATAATCTGCAAACTTTATCTTTTAGCTTTTTGCTTTGAGTTTTTAATAAAATATTTTTTGAAAATTTAATCTAATATTCTTTTTTTGGAAAAAAATTCAAAATTTTTAAAAACTTAATTTTTATTTTTATTTTTAAATTTGTACCGACACTACAATAATGATGACTTGGGGGGTCATACGGCCCTCTAAGAATTGTTTTTACCTCAATAGACAACTTCTCTAATTTGGACAATTTGGTAGTTGATCTTATGGTTTTTGGCCCTTCTAGACGCAATGACAAGGTCAAATTTGACCCAAAATGTTGCAAAAATGTAGCTACCTTCTAGATTTTCCAACTACTCTTCAACTTCAAACCCTCATAGATTTGGCCTGAAATGTCTCATTTGGATGAATAAAAAACTAAAAATCGACTATCGCAAACCCTTTGAACTCAATGGTGAGCTCAGATTTCCACCAGCAAGCTCCAATTTGAACCTGCAATAAAGAGCCACAAAAAGGAACCCCCCAAATCTGGTATTTCTTTCAAGCTTTTTTGATTCTCTAGACTAGCATACGATGCAAGAGAAGAGCATACTCAACTTTTCAAGATTTACCATCTCTCTTCAGAAAAAGACTATCCAGTGGCACCCAACCTACTCTGATACCATGTTAGAATTGGCTATGGAGATAGCCACCCAAGAACTAGAAGCTAAATGGAAAGAAAAACAGGGAAGATCTGAATATGACAAGAATAAATTGTATTCTCATGAATTTTGATTCAATGTTGATCTGTGTATAATGAGATACCCCTTGTTTATATATCCAAGGTGAGACACAAGATATCATAAGATTATGACAAGCGTCTTAATCATATGACATGAGACAACTTATCACAACTATCTAGGTTCACATGTGTTACAAGTCAAAAGAGAAGATAACAACTAATGACAACTAACACCTTCTAGAAATATTTTTTCCTAGGACATAAGTAAAATTAACATGTAAATAAGTCCCCTAAGTCCCCTAATAATGAGTTAACTAGGTACAAGACTTTATTTACACCAACAAGAAGAATCAAAACCTGACAACCAAATTTAATCTGAGCAGTCAAAGTAAAATCATCGGCGATTTATAAAATCAGACCAAAAGCTCTAAAGATTCCACATTAACTACAGTGAATATTCTATTTTTAGCAAAGATTTCATCAACCAAGTGATGACCAAGAAACCATGAATATTAAGCTCAGGTTCTGTAGAATATTCCAGCAAGGTAGAGTGTATACTTTTTTTATGAGCTCGTAGCTGTCAAATTTAGGCTCGTGTTTTTCCGATGTCAGTAATACATCAGCTTGTTAAAAAATAATTTCCCCCCTCACTGTTTGCATTTTGGTTTTGGAAGGAGAACTTTGAAGGATCATAACTTACTCATTTTGACTCTTTTTTTTGAGCAATTTTTTTTATTTGGGCTAATGTTTCACGCTCTTCATAGTAGGGCAATCATATTTTGGTTTTGATGTCTATATTTTCTAAAAATTGCATATTTTCATAGGTTTTTCTACTTCGTCCTCATTTTGGGAACTTCAACAGCTCATATCTTGCTCCTATGGTAACATTTTTGGGTGCAATATTTTTTAAAGTGCATAATTTTTTGTGTAATTTTCAATGGTATGATCATATTGATCTCATTTTATACCAAAAATTGTACTTCATAATGCAGCCAAATTTGGCATTTGCATGTAGCAAGATCAATACCACTTTTCTATTTTTGCAAAGTGGCAACTGTAAATGCACTAAATATAAAGTGCCAAATCATATATTGCTTGAGGGGTTTCATGATTGAGTGAATTTGGGGGGTAATCTTGTTGTTGATTCATTTGCGTTGGTCATTTGAGGAGGTATCATGGGATGCTATATTCATTATTTTGTGGTAATGTTGAATAAGAATAATTATGAGTCTTGAAAGAAAGGTATATTGGCACATCTCAGGTGGCTTAAGTTTTTTCCATACCTTTATGGGTTCATACTTGAAACAAACACACCTTGGAAGCAATCAATTTGGGGTAATGATAATGATCACATTATAGGATTAATTGGTACATATATTGGTATTGATATTCGTGTGGAGATCTAAGATATTAAGTGCCCACACACACTTTGGACTAAAATTTGGGAGCTTTTTGGAGACCATCATATCTCTCCATTCCCAGATGATCTTGTTGGAGATTGTTTACTTCCCCTTAATGATGTTAATAATATGATCTGTGATGATGATACTTTAGAGGAGTGTGAGTATAATAAATGTCTTGAATGTCTAGCTGATAAAGAGACTTCTCTTCCTGCTTATCCTCCTCCTATTGAGATCACATCCTCATCTACTATTGTACCTAAGGATGCTTGTGATTCCATAGTTTTGGTTCCTTGTGATTCAGTGTAGTAAAATCTTCATTGTCTTTCATATTTGGCTACTTTGGATGGCTTCTTGATAGGTATTTCAAACTTGTTTATGGAGTCTCATATTGTAGATTTGGGGGACACCATTGATGACATTCATCTTATCTTTAATGGAGAAGATCCTTCTTCAGTCATTATGAGGGACCTCTTTGACCCTCTTGTTCAATCTCTACTTGATCATTCTTTGTATTTTGACGTGACTATGGATCCTTTTAGAAAAAAATTGGAGGAGGATTTTTTATCCTCAAAGGGGATATCAATGTCTTTGGATCATGTTCTACATTAATCTCTACTAGATTTTGGATTATCCTCTTTAGCAGGGTGGCCTAGAATGCCTATTTGGAGTGAGAAAATTTTCAGCATCAACATGGAGACACTTGAGCATGCGTCAGAGACATCATACATCATCCATCTTGACATATTGCATACATTATTGGTTTTGTTTCTTCCTAAGGCGATGAATGTTGTTCGACGAGGTTGGATCATCTTCAACATTCAATGTCCAGCTTCTACCATTATTATAGGAGACTCAATGTTGAGGGGGGACTGCATTGTCTCTCTTCTTCTTCTTCTCTCTTATGGCGGGTCTTCCTCACATGGATTTTTCTCCTTCTCATTCTTCATTGAGAGAATTTCATTTTTTGTATTTCATCTCTCTTTTTGGGAGGAGTTTTGTCCAACTAGGTTTTCTCCTTTTCTCCATTTGTGAGAGATTTCCTTTTCACTTGTACATGGGTACCTAACATAACCTAGTAGTCGGGACCCATCCTTGCATCTTTGTGTCATTTGCATAATAATTTGCTACTCCCTAACTTGCACTTAATGGTGGTTGTTGGTGTAAATAAAGTCTTGTACCTAGTTAGTTCATTACTAGGGGACTTATTTACATGTTAAGTTTACTTAGGTCTTAGGAATCTTTCTAGAAGGTGTTTGTTGTCATTTTATCTTTTGAATTGTAACACATGTGAACCTAGGTAAGTGTGATAAGTTGTCTCATGCCATATGATTAAGAAAATTGTCATAATATTATTACATCTTGATGCAATCAAAGACTAAGACCGCAAATTGAGGTGTTGTTCTTCGCAGCCACCACACCAATATCTCATCTACCTAACACAATAAAAATGACTCTCATAGAGAAATAAACAAACCCAAAAAGTCTTGAAATATGAATCTTCCACCACACCAATATCTCATCTACCTAGTACAATAAAAATGATACTCAGAGAAATAAACAAACCCAAAAAGTTTTGAAATATGAATCATCAATCATGCACGTAAATGCACTGAAAACTATTGATAGGCCACATATTGGAAATTATTATTATTGTACAAAAAAATTCCATTTCTTCTAAAAACTTGAGTAATAGAAGTTCTCACCTTCATCTGCAAGAAAACATGCGATTCAAAAATTTTCCACCAATGTAACCATGTTAAAAAATAAGTTGAAAACCTAGAAAAATCCTTTTTGAACATTAGTGTTTGATCCCTTCCAACAACCTTTAAACTTTCATCATTTTCCCTAATTTATTTCAAACCTCAACCAAGAAAGATTTCTCAACCTTAGGAATTGAAAATATAGAACTTGCAACCAAAGATCAATATCACACACATATGCTTCAATTAATTCAATAAATCTATTTTTTACATTAAATGTCAGCCCCAACAATAATGAATGCTATAGAAATCAACAAGCAAGCCAAGATTCAATTCTACATGAATGAATGCCTTTCCAACACAACAAAATTTCACTCCTACAAGCAAGAATGCCTTCAACTATTACAAATCAGATTTAGATCAACAAAAGTCTACTACATGCAACATCAAATCAGCCTCAAACATTGCTTTATTCCTCTTTGGATGCCATGGGTGTGCCTCTGAAAATTTTCCTTCATTCGTTTCATATTTTCCCTTAGAATTTTCCTATTCAATGCTCTCTTTCCCTAGGCATTGGATTTTTCTCTGCAACGACAACCTTCAAGCAAGATTCTCCCTTTTCTTGTTGTTATTCCTTGCCTACAATATTTTTAATGTCTTTGCTAAAAATTCTCTCCATTATCCTGCGTTCCACTACCTCCAACACTTGTACCTAGAAGAGTCCAACATTAATGGAAAATAATTTCAAACTCACAGGAGTTACAAAGGATTCCAAATTTGAAAATTCATGCCTAGGCATTGGAATTTTTCCTCCTCCAATTTGGTGAGGAAAAATTCATTTTATGAGCCAAAAATAAATAAAAAAATCAAGCCTTTGATGGCATATATCCAATAGGCATTAGAATTTATTTTTTATTATGCTGGAATTGTGTGAAATGTGCCTCAAAATCATGCCTAAAAAAATCACTACAAAATTAAATGAAGAAAAATACAACTTTCTTTGTGTAATGTAAGATTGTCTATGCTCGAATGCTCCTGCATCAAACAAACCAAGTAAGAGAAATGTTCCATGAGTGAGAACTCATGAACATTTGAAGATATTGTTTTTGTTCATCATTCACATCTCTTCCTTATCTACTTGATTTTTCTTCTTCTCCTTGTTCTGAAACTTCTTGTCTCTCCCTTCCTTCATCATTCCCCTCTTTCTTGCTCTCATGTAATTCATCTTGTTGCACCAAGGTTCATCTTCCCATTTTCCTTGATCATTCTTAACTTCTGCATATAAATTGACACTAACAAAATCATAGAAGTCAATAAATTCACTTTGCATATTCCCTTCACCTATTCGTTCTTCACTTTCTTCTTCCTCTATTTTTTTTTCCTCCTTTCTTGCTGCAACATCCTCTTCAATATCCTTATAGCCTTCAATTTTAA
Source organism: Sequoia sempervirens (assembly GCA_007258455.2). NCBI lineage: Eukaryota > Viridiplantae > Streptophyta > Pinopsida > Cupressales > Cupressaceae > Sequoia > Sequoia sempervirens. Next base: position 187,300,190 of record VDFB02000015.1, read on the forward strand.
CCATATCACTTACATACAAATTAAACTCATTAAAAAATTCACAAGATGTGAATTTTACCTCATCTTTCAATGCCACAAATTTTGCTTCACCCATTGTCAATGCAAGCAACTCCTTTTCAACTATTGCAATCTGCATTAATAAGTCATCTTCTTCTTTGTTTTCTGCTGCTCCTTCACCTCTTTCACTTAAGACATTTTTTTTGCAATCTTCTTCCTATTGATGAACAAAATTTCGAATCATCTCCACATCCTCATGAAGAACAGATTTTGGTTGGAACTTTACTATTCTCTATCTCTAAAAATTCCCCTTCTTCTTTTATGACATTACTATTCCTTACACTCATCTCTATATCCACAATTTCATTAAATTCCTTTGCAAGTAACATAACATCAAACTCATTTTCACAAATATCATAGAAATAACATTTTACCTATGTGTTTTCTTGCTTTTCTACTACTTTCCCAACATCATAGTCACTTCAACACGTTCCTTTATCTTTTCTTCACACAAATCAACATCAATATCTTTAAACAATACCTCTTTTTCAGCTATGAATTCATTGTTCTCTTCTTTATTATCCTCTTGCATGAGGATCCCTTCCTTTTCAGTGCCATATGCATGATACTCCAATGTATCCTTTTCTTCACCTGCATCCAAAATAGTGTTAACACATAAAATAGGGAGTTTATCTCTTCCCACCTTGATTTCCTCTATTACCTCTCCTTCAAATAAATCTTTTGTTTTATTTTTCTCCTCCCTCTTTCTCCATTCCTTCTTTATTATTCTTTTCTTTTCTTTAACCACAATCATGTGGGTTGATCTCACATGTTCTTTCCATGTCACTTTCATCATTGGGCTACAACTCTTCATTTTATCTTTCTTCTTTTCGCTATCCTCTTTGTCAAATCTTTGTTTTTCCTCTTTCTTCTCCTCACCTACATACACAAATTGAATTGTAAATACATTTTTGTTAGGAAAATAATGGAACTCATTCATGCCCATATATTCCTCTTCAACCTTCTTATCGATTGCCACTTCTACTGTTGCAATTTCATTCTTCTTTTCTACAATCACAAATTTATCAAGAAAATAATATATTTCCAAGGCTTCCACTCTAGCCTCAATCTTCTTTAATTATTCAAAAACTCACTTTGTAAACCTCTTTTCTTTCCACTCTTCCATAGGTAAAATCCTCACAAGCCTTCTCATGACCCATCTTATCCTCTTCTTCAAAGACATCTTCAGAGACTCACAAGTCCCTATGTAGTTACAAGTCCTCTTGCAACAATCTCTCTCACTTCAGGGTATCAACCCTCTATAGCCATAGGTCCTCCCTGCAACAAACTCACTCTTGCTTATCCTCTGCCCAATAGATGGTTTTTGAAAGACACACCTCTCTCATGCTGTAATACCCCTCTTGTTACTGTTTAGAATTGTTTTCTTTCTATGCTTTTGTTTGATACTTTGTGATTGTGATAGTACTATTTATTGTTTGGTTTGGAGGACTGGATAGTTAGATTGTTTGGTGATTATGCTTATACATTTGAGGACATGGACATTTCATATAATATTGTGGTTTGGTGATGTTAGTTTGATTTCAGTAACATATTGTGATGTAACTTGATTTAGTAAATTATGTTATGATATGATTTGTTAGTGTAGAAATTCTATGTCATATTTGATATTGTAATTGATAGAATAGTTGGTGAGAGGATAGAGTAGCACCACTCATTCGTGAGTGCCTTGCTACGCTGCAATTCCTTCTCACAATGTAATGCTTTGATTATATATATATATATATATATATATATATATATATATATATATATATATATATATATATATGTACATGTACATGATCTTGTTTGGATGAAGGGATTGCAGGTACAGAGTCTCAATTCCACCTGCTTCGGCAGGACAGGGCGAGCATCAAATTACCCAACGGTATGATGTTGAAACAAAGATGACAAGGAAGTCACCCCATCCCATGTTGTCAAACCGTCCTGATTGAATGGTATTGTGCATCTTTGTGTTATTTCTGTAATTTATGATTGTGGTTTGTGTGAGTGTCTTGTTCGTATTTATTTTACGTTGGTATTTTGTATGTTGTGATTTATTTAATTAAATGGTAATAATAAATGTTTATTATAGTGTTAGATTAATTTGTAATAAAATATTAATGTTTTATTTTAAAAGTCATGTGTTTTATTTAAGAATTAATTAAATATTTAAGATTAGTATTTTGTTAATTTAATGAGATAAGGTTGTTGAGGATAATTATTAAAATAAATTATATAAATTAATTAAATTATGTGCATTGCAAGTAAAGCTTGCAAAATTGGAATTAAAACATAAAGTATTGATAAATGGAAAAAATAAATAAAAAATAAAAGAATAGAAAAGATAAAATGACGAATGAGAATTAAGTGTTGGCTGAAAAGATGGAATTTAAAATAGAAAATTTCTTTTGAGTTGGATTTTTAGAGATTTTGGAAAAGAAGAGTTATATTTTTTATTTAAGTGCATATTTGTGAGTTTGGATTCATGGGGGAAAATTTGGACAAGTTGCACAAAATAATGATTCTAAATTATTAGATCTTCTGAAGTTTTCTGGAAGTTATTTTCATTCTTTTGCTTTCATTGTTCTGGGGGAGGTTCTTCTGAATGGAATAGTAGATCAGACATTTGAGCAAGGAAATCGGGACACAAAGCTCTAAAGGAAGGAAAAAAAGTTATTCAAAGAGCTATCTAGATCCAGTGAAGCTTCATCAAGTTTTCATCAGCGCCAGACTCTAGGTTCCACTTGCTTCTCTTCAGGTTTTTGTTTCAAAAGAAAATAAATAAATAAATGAATAAATATGTTTGGTTAATAGAGGAAAAGAAAATTTGTGCTAGAAATCTAGTGGTTATTAGATATCAAATCAGTAAGGGAAAAATTATTGTGATCTTGAAAATGTTTGTATATTTTTATGATTTTTATATGGAAGTTTGTTAATCCCTCTTAAATAAATGGTTTTCAAAAATATGGATATATATATATATAAATATTTTTCTTTCAAGCATATATTTAGTACTATGAATGTACTGCTGCGAATATGCGTGTCATTGATCTATATAATATATATACATATATGTATATATAAATATATATATATATATATGTATATATATATATATATTTATATCTTTTAAAAGAAATTTTATTATACTGGTTCGATTTTAATTTTTGGGCCGAATTGAATTATGTCGGCGTATTAATGGCGGAAGTTTTGTTTTTAAAAAAAATAAAAAAATAAAAAAAAATTTGCATGTTTTGGGGAGGGACATCAGTAGCCGTACCCCCCCCCCCACAATACCTGGCCGCAACCAAAGGTTGCCACAACAGTCTTGCCGACTGCTGAGCATAGCCTCTGTACTGGGCTGAATGGCCTTTATGGGAATGGCCGAGTTCTATTTGTTTATTAATCTTATATATATATATATATATATATATATATATAGAATATGTGTTAATTATTAAAATATATATATATCTATTTACATAAATATATATATATATATATGTAAATATGTAAATATATATATATTTTATGTATTAGTTGTTTTGAAATTTAGTTTTACATATATTTATATATATATATTTAAAATATATATATATACATATGTTGGTTTCATCTTTAGTATGAATATCTTAATTGTGATCATTTTGAAAAAGGTAGAATTCTGTTGAGAATTGGATTTTTTTTTTGTATTATTGAAAATTTATTCTAAAATTGTATAAAGGAAAAGGAGAGGTTTTGTAATGTAACTTAAAGAATTATATTAACTTTAGGTGAAAATTATTGCGTTACTCTATTTTCTTAATCTGCATGACTTCTTTATTTCCTTGAGTTATTATTTGGACTTTTGTAAGGTGGGGACCCTGTCGATCTTACGAACCCTATTTTGGTGGTTGTGATCCTTAGTATTCCAGAGGCGTGTGTTTATTGTTGAGTGTTTATTCTTTTTTTTTTGTATCCTTGAGATTGCAAGAAAATAATATTATTATGTTTTGGAAGTGTTGTATGAGATTGTTGAGATTTTGGTTATGAGTTATCGCAAGATGGGTAATTCCTCACATGTATTTGTTTTTGAGTTATATGCTTTATTCGATATGGTACAACCTTTGCCTTGTTTGGTTTATATTTTGGGATCTTTTGGGAGAGTGGCTCTTCGTGGGGGCCGGTGCCTCGAAAGGAGGAAGAGCTCAGGATAACCCACGTAAGAGTAGTGTAAAAAGTGAAAACCTAATAATAGAACTTAGGGGGATGGGTAGTAAAACACATAAGATAATAATATTGGATACCTCGTCTATGCATTAGGGCTTTCACAGACTAATGGTAGGCTGAGAAGGCCGTGGTTGGCAAAGTCATAACCTCATCCTCATGAGAGGTTGACGGCTCCGCATGAGCTACCCTATGGGGCCGACGCCTCAAGTAGGAGGAAGAGCCAGGATAACCATAGATGGGGGCTAGTGCCTCAAGTTGGAGGAAGGGCTAGGATAACCCATGGAGGCTATGTGATGACACTTTCCACTAGACACCCTATGCCTTGTCTCTTGGATGCCTCTGGAATTGCATTTTGATTGTTGTTTCAGTTCATTTGGAAATGTTTCATGATTATTCTTTGGTTACTTGGTTAATGGTTATTGCCTTATTTTGTTGTGATGAGATTTATGACTTTAGGTTTATTATGTTGACTCATGAATGTTGTCGTTTATGGTTTTTGTAATCCTTGATGTTGTTTTGGATTTACTATTCTATGTTGTCTTTTATTGGGATTGGTTTATGGCATTCATGGTTGTGATGTCTTCCTTGTCACCTCTGAGCATGGGGGGTGGGTTATTTATAACCCACATGGTCAGGTGGAACGTGCTCCGCACCTGTTGGGTTCCCCATCGACGTCCATTCTTTTCAGCGTTCTTCAGTCGGAGCTTGTACCAGTTGTTCACTTTGTACTTCATTCATTATTTGTACTATTTTTGTATCCCACATGTATGAGAGATTTATTGTAAATCCTTTATTAAGAACATGTAATGTAATGTTTAAACGATGATGTATTATTTAGGAACCTTTGTAATCATTATTGTATGAGATTCATTATGGTGGTAATATGTGATGTAATAATATTTTTACTTATGGTTCATGGATGTACTTCTACAAATGGATTTTGTAATGTTGGTGAATGTAAATTTTAATAAGTTATTCAATTTCATCTTTTATCTTGTTGTTAAGTGTTGTTATGTGATGTGACCTCGCGTGCCCCAGAGGATTTAACGTTAAGATGTTAATGTGCAATGTAAATGTGTTTTAATGTTTAGATTTATGTTTACTTTGTATTATTTAAAAAAAAGAAAAATTGGTTGTAATGTTTGTTCTCTGGGATTTGCACGACGGGCGTTACACATGCACCTTCTACCAAGCCTTAAACTCTACTAGAGGATAACATCTACAAACTTATTTCAACTCTTCTTAAAAATCAATTGCTGTAATATTTCCCAATCAATCTTCCTGCTCTGATACCATTTGATGTAGTCAAAAACCAAGACCCAAAATTGAGGTTTTGTTCTTCGTAGCCACCACACCAATATCTCATCTACCTAAAATAATAAAAATGATTCTCATAGACAAATAAACAAACCTGAAAAGTTTTAAAATATGAATCAGCTACCATAGCAATATCTTATCTACCCAACACAATAAAAATGATTCTCACAAAGAAATAAACAAACCCAAAAAGTTTTGAAATGTGAATCATCAATCATACATGTAAATGCACTAAAAAATGTTGGCATACCATATTTTGGAAATTATTTTGATTGTACAAACAAATTCAATTTCTTCTGAAAACTTGGGTAATAGAAGCTCCCACCTTCATCTACAAGAAAACATGTGATTCAAAAAAATCCACCAATGTAACCATGTTAAAAATCAAGTTGAAAACCCAAAAAAACCCTTTTTGAACATTGGTGTTTGATCCCTTCCAGCAACCTTTAGACTTTCATCATTTTCCCTAATTTATTTCATCCCTTCCAGCAACCTTTAAACTTTCATCTTTTCCCCTAGTTTATTTCAAACCTCAACCAAGAAAGATTTCCCAACCTTAGGAATTGAAACTATTGAACATGCAACCAAAGATCAATATCACACAGATATGCTTATATTAATTCAATAAATTTGATTTTTACATTAAATGCCAGCTCCAACAATAATGAATGCTATAGGAAATCAACAAGAAAGCGAAGATTCAATCCTACATAAATGAATGCCTTTCCAACACAACAAAATTTCGCTCTTACAAGCAAGAATTCCTTCAACTATTACAAATCAGAATTACAACAGCAAAAATCTTCTATAGGCAATTTTAAACCAGCCTCAAACCTTCCTCTATTCCTCTTTAGATGCCACGGGTGTGCCTCTTAAAATTTTCCTTCATTCCTTTCATATTTACCTTCAAAATTTTCCTATTCAATTCTCTCTTTCCCTAGGCGTTGGATTTTTCTTTGCAACCACAACCTTTAGGAAAGATTCTCCTTTTTCCTGCTATTATTCCTTGTTTGCAAGATTTTTACTGTATTTTCTAAAAATTCTTTCCATTATCCTACATTCCACTACTTCCAACACTTGCACCCAGAAGATTCCAACATTAATGGAAAATAATTTCAAACTCATGGGAGTTACAAAGGAGCCCAAATTAGAAAATTCAAGCCTAGGCATTGGAATTTTTCCTCCTCCAATTTGGTGAGGAAAAAGTCATTTTATGAGTCAAAAAACATATAAAAAATCAAATATTTGCTGTCATATATCCAATAGGCATTATAATTTAGTTTTTAATATGTGTGAAATGTGTGAAATGTGCCTTGAAATCATGCCTAAATATATCTACAAAATTAAATGAATAAAAATGCAACTATCTTTGTGTAATGCAAGATTGGTTGTGCCCGGATGCTCCTACATCACATCTTGTATCTCACCTTGGTTATATAACCAAGGGGTATCTATTACATCACATCAAAAAATTGAATCATATTTGATAAGAATATTGTTTATTCTTGTCATATTCATATTCTCTCTCTTGTTCTTTCCATTTGGCCTCTAGTTTTTGAGTGGCTATCTCCATAGCCAATTCTAACATAATGGTGATACCATATGCATTCGGAAGTGAATTTCCACCCATTGACTAAATCATCACATATATATCAATATTAAGGGCTTTAAGGAAATATTAAAATGCATGTTGATTTGGTCTTATAGTTGTTTGTATTTTATCCCATGTTTTTTGGAAATGGTAGTTAAAATCATACATATGCTCATGTGGAGCTCTCTTGATGGTAGTTAGTTGCTCCACCAAAGACAAATGATCTAACTTATCTTCAAATTTCTTATACAAACCATCTCCTAATTGATCCCATGTTGTGATTGAATTAACTACCAAAGTCCTAAACCATTGCAAAGATTTTCCTTTTAGTGATGCAACCAAGAGCCTGATTGCTACATTCTCAACTTTGATATTATGAATTGAGCATAAAGTAGGCATATCTCTGATATGCTCAATAGGAACAGTCTGATCTTCTCCTATGAAAGAAGGTAATATTTTATGGGCTGCCACAATAATATCATCATGCTAAGCAATATTTAATGGGTTTCCCCCATTAAATGGTACAAAAGTAAACTACATTGCTATTGGATTTTTCATAACCTGTATATTCACTACCGAAACTCTTGGAATAGGAATTATAGGCCTGTAATTTGGAGGTGTAGAATGTGATCTAGCTGGTGGGCTAAGACTCTCTCTCATTGCCCTCCCTTTTCTTCTTAGTAGTGATAGCTACAAATACTCGAAGGGAGTATAACTTTCTCTTATTTTCACTCTTCTCATGAGTTGATTGCATTAGATTTACTTCAAAATCAAAGATTAGAGTGGCCAAGTATATGGTTATAACACCAAAAGGGCCAAAAAAATTGTTGCATATACTAGGACAACAGTGAAAATTTTATATTTCTTGACTGAAATCAATTTCAATGTCCCACCAAGCATGCCAAAAACTATTTTCATGAGGATAGAACCCTTAGCTAAGTGTGGAACTCTGCTATCCTGTGAAACATTGGATCATCTTTAGATTGTGGGTTGTCTATGGCAAAGATGAACCTCTAGAGTGGGTTGATTCCCTTGATGTACCTCCTAAAACTTGTTGGTTTGATTGGAAAAGGGATAGAAAACTAAAATTTAAGATTAAACTTGACCTAGGAGGTGATGCACCAATGATAAAATACCTTGTACTTAATGTCTTATCTCATAAATTTTCTCAAAAACATAACCTAATCCTATGCACAACTCAATTTTGACCAACTTATACAAAATTGTTTCAAGGGGAGGTTATGTTTCAGGTTTTTCTATGGGAAAATTATGTGGTTTCACAACTACAAACTCCAAAAAACAACTAACATAGCCTATGACCTGCATAAATTTTTCATATTCTTGCATAAAAAATGATTACAAATGAGAACTAACTCAATTATTTAATGTTTAAATCACAAAAATTAACTCAAATAATTCACAATATCATTCATACATGAAAATTTGAGAAGACTAACTCATTGATTTTTATTGATGAATGGAGTTCCTACTTGTATAATATTGAAAATACTAAAAAAAAAACTAAGTTGTTGCTCTATCTTCTCAAAAATGAGTTGCAGTGCATCTCTTTTGCATAAGGCAGAAAGAGGAATGAAAAAACTTCTCCAAATATTTGAAAGACTTTACTTTATAGAAATCCACCTTAGATAACTAAAGTTGTACCTCGTAGAAAATGTTGAACGTGCAAAAAGAGTTAAACTAGTCGTGAACTCTGGAGTTGGGAGTTGAATCAAACTCTTTGACTTCTTTGACCTTTCCATGATCCCTGGAACTCCAACTCCAATTGTACTTGAACTACACTTAGAAATTGCATGATGCTTATTTAAAAGTTGAGTTTAAACCCCTTGCATGATTTTTCAAGTAGTTAAGCGTATAAGGAAAAAAATCCATTATTTTAGGGACCCAAACTTTACCAAAATACATTATATTAGCCCTAAAATTCTCTCATCTCAATTTATGACCAAGTGGGCTTTCAAAATAGGCCTAAATTTCTTCATAGTGCATCAAAACTGAGTGTTAAGGTCACTGGTCTTGCGCTTTTGATGCAATATGACTATCCTTCACTAGGTCTGCTTATATAATCAACATTATCCTATTTTCAAATGACTTTGTCACAGCTCTAGGTCACAAGATTTCAATTTAAGTTAAGGAGGCTAAAACATGCCCCTAAGGATCCATCACAATTAAGAGACCTTTTCTCAGTCAAAGAGACCTATTGAGCACAAAACATAGTCATAACTCATAGCCATTAATTATATAATCCTTTTTTGATTAGTAACTACCATTTTACTACTACTCCTCTTACACTTTTCTACTCTCTTATCTCATCAAACCTTCATGAAAAAACTACCCACTCATCCTAAGGAGTTTATTATATTATTGTCACAAATGGATGTTTTATCCTTGAGTTATGAGGCCTTTTCCTTATCATAATCAAAAGACACAATCACAAATGCTATGAATCACAATCATTTACTCCTTTGTTAAGGTAATTAATGACCACCCCTCCTTGAATGCCTTTGACTATCCCTAAATCCTTTATGTTTCCACTAAGTTCTCTCGTTGAATGATGGTTGTCATGTAAATACATTGGAAAAACTCAAAATTTTAAGTTTAGGACAATTTTGATTTTCCTAGCAAGAACATCATCTTCATTGTTATGGAAAGTATTGAAGTTGAATTACCTTTCTCTATTCTAGAAGCCTCATGAACATGCTCTTTTTTACAGTAATGGAGAGGATTCAGACACACCATGAATTGCATTATACCTTTTGATTCCCTTTCATCTATACTTTGTGTTGTGTTTATGCTTCTCAAGGATTTTCTCTTGTGGATTTGAACCTTTCTCTTTGGATTGCATATCCTCCTCATTACTGCCCTTTACTATGTCATTAAAACCCTTATGCAATGTGCTTGTGACACTACATAAACTATCCTTTGGTGGTTGTCCACCTCTCTACACTATACATTACATTTTTAGTGCCTCTTATTGGCTATTTGTAACTCCGGTGACTTTGTAGAACTCTATCCTTGCCTCAAAATTTTTTCCTTCCCTTAAATCATTACTCCCTTTTTCAATTTTTAGTGTCTTTGATTAGATGGTCATCTATCATCTGCTTTGTAAAAATCCTGCTTCTTTCCATTTTCCTTTAATTTTCACTATTGTTTTCTTGCCTTGATTGTTCATACTCTTGCCATCTCATACATAGTGACCTTAAATCTTATGTTCCTTTATCATTCCTTGCAATCTGTTTGTATTACCTCTTGGAGGAGTGTCATTAGATAAGGTTTCTACTCAAGGTAAAGTAGTTATCTATTTACTAGTGATCTTGCATCTTTTGTTTGTCTTTATGGACTATTATTGTTCATCAAAGTTTATTGCTTTGACTTTCTTCTATTGATCTGACCTCTAATGCTTATTTGGCTTGCATTTTGAGCTTTCTACCCCTAAAACTTTGGTGCCCATTTTTATGTACAATATGCTCCTTTTTTTTTCAAAATTTTGCTACTTAATTTCTTATGAATTTTTTGTACTTTTTCTTAAAATTTTGCTGCACCTTTTTTGAAAATTTGTTGCTCATTTTTTGAAAAATTTTCCACTCATTTTTGACATCATATATTGCAATTATTTAAAATCCATGAATAAAAAAATTATATATGACTGTCATAAATTAGCCATACCTCTTATTCACTGTCATGATAATCAAAATTCTGCCCATGAACATGGTCTCAAAAAGATTGGTTACTTGATAGTTTGGTGCATTAATGACTGTCATAAAAACTCACTACCCTTATTGATGTTTGATCTTCTTATGATTTTTTTTTTCCCTCCTATGTGTCCAAGGACTACACCTTTAGCATTTTTTCCCCTTCTCTTTAGCTTGCACAGTCCACTAATGCCAAGAATACCTTGTTTTTTCTACATGCAAATATACAATCCACTATGCTTGGGCCTCTATTTGACTATCATTCTTAATGAAACTCCTGCTAGCTTGCATAGTTTATTGAGACCTTTATTTTACTTGACTATTTCCCCCTAGCTCATTTCTAACTATCCACAATGTGTTTTTTGTAACTTGGCATAAAACCTCACTACTTCCATTAACATACTATCCTTCTTGTGAGAGGAATTCCCTTCTCATTGAAAACTTATTGGCATTCAATTCCTTAGAATTTAATCTCTTGAGACTAAGATTGTCATTTGATTAACCATGGAATTTTGCTTACTATTATTATAAAAAACCTTATCATTGCCATCAATGACTCTTGGTTTTACCTTCATGGTATGAGCTTACTGCCAACATACACTTTCCACCCTTTGTAGCTTTTACAGATGATGTGATGCTTTCTCCTTTGGATTTTTATATTTGATGATATCAACTATTCCTCTTTGAGATGTCCTATGATTCACCACCCTCTTTATTCTTGAAGTTTTCCCTTAGCTATTATGGCTATCATCTTTCTTAACTACCTATATTCCCTCATTCATGAAGCTTAAAGGACAAACCTCTTGCTTTCACTATTCCCCATGCTTGCATTATGGTTGTGACAGTAAAAATGTAGCAAAACTAGTTACTAGATTCTCTTTCTTCATTGCATATATGGTGGATTGTCTTCTAGATAACTATCCCTATTGTTTCATTTCCTTATAAAAAATATCCCTTAACTAGATCACCCTCTTCCTTCTTTGAAAGGCCTGATCTTGAAAAACTATTTGCATTATTCATTGAGCACTGCCACTCTTTATCATAATTATTAACCATTCATATGATTGTTAATTGACATCATTTCACCTTGTTGTCCTTTATAATTGTGGGCTCCCCTTTATCTTCAAGTATTCTATGGTTTGACTTCAATATGTTGTCCACTATTAAAAACAACCAACAATTCATAAGACTATGGATTGTTCTTTTCATGTATGACTATTTGATGTCATGAATTCCATAAATTGCATAATATTTAGGGTATTGATTGAAAACCATTGCACTATATGATTGAATGGTTACTGTCACTTTGCATTAAACTACCACCTATGATTCTTTCTAGCACTATCATTGTCTTCTTAAAGGACTATTTTGTAGACTTCATACAAATGCTTTTCCCATTGTGTTTTGTCACAGTCTTCATGCTTTTCAACTCTACCTCTTCATATCCTTTGTACTGTATCAAATATCATACTCAAAGCTTATAGTGATTTTCACTTCTATCATGAGACCTATGTAACCTTTTTCCTCATATGAATTTTGAGTATCTTCCTCAACTACATTTTCCTTAGCATGAAAAGCATAGGAACAACACCCTTTTTAAATGATAATCGTCTTCTTTGCATTCATGACTAAAAGTTGAAGATATTGTCCCTACATTTTCTAGGGCTGCTCTTGATCTTTTCTAAAAGACTTCCCCTTCACTATATGAATATGATCAATTAGCATTTTCCAATCCTACTTGTTTGCATAGTCAAAATACTATGACCCTTCATTAATGAGCAAAAGCACACTTCATTGATTGTTGATTTCCTTTTGTCTTATTTAAAGATTATGATAGTCATTAATTTGCATAACAAGGTAACTATGACCTTGCTCTTTGCAACCCTACCTACTAGCTTTCTTGAGTGCCCAGTGAAGAGTTGTTTTCCTTCAAGATTTCCTAGAGACTATATTATCTTGAAACCTTATTTGTATTTTGTCTTGATATCATGGTCACTATCATACAACTTTATTTACTATCATCTTCATATAATCAAAGCTAGCATCCTCTCCTTCTAATCTAATTTGGGTTTCTTTGATGCCCTATGCTAATTTCAGGGTCTTCTTTGAAATTTTTATCTTTAGAAACATTCACTTCTACTATCCTAAGGATTGTATTACTTAAAAGAGATTACTATCTTTTGAAAATATTCTCCTCATCCTATTGAAAGTTGCTTTGAAGACTTGGTTATTATGCTTAAAAGTTTGACTATCATTTTGAAAACCTTAACTTGAGTCTTAGCTAGGCAGTTTGATAAACATGTGTGTTTTCTTAAACTATTATCTACTCTATTAGCAAAGAAAACCCTTGAATGCAATGCCCCTTATAAAACCTATATCAAACTACTCTGAAAACCCTAGCTAAGGAATAAGTAGCCTTCAACAATATAAATCATACTTGGGATGAGAAAGCAAACCACTTAGAATCTCATCTTGAAATAATCAACACGTGAGGATGATTTGCACACCCTATTTTCATATGCAACCTTTCCTCTGCAACTCCCTCTCTTGCAATCTTACAATTAACAAGGTAAAAATAGTAGTAACAAAACCCTAGAAACTCTTTCTCCATGTCAACTCTCCTTCATATTTTTCCTCTTCCTCTATTTCCAGTGCTTAAACTTAAAGTTCAACCTTTACTTTACCTCTTGAGCATGATCTTTTTCAGTTTTTTCACTTTTCTATTTGTGCGAACCCCAATCCTAATACCTAAAAAACACAATGAATAAACAACTTAAGTTAGATATTGCAAGCATGAATAGGGATTCCCCATGAAATCCATTTAAAAACTTCAAATTAGGAAAGAAATCAATAAAGAACACAATGAAACAAGGAAATATAGATTCAATCCTAATTAGAATAGAAAAAACATGATCCCATGGGGGAATTGGTGCCAATTTGATGTGAAAATTGGCCCTTTCCCAATTCCTAGCTCCAAGCCAAAATCTGCAAAAAACCTAGCTAAGAACTCAAAATTGATGGATGGAAATGGCTAAATATTTTAGCATAATAACTTTGCATAATTTGTGGATGATCAAATGACGATATGAGCACTTTATTTATAGAATGCCAAGATGGATGAATGTCCAAATTTGAGCAATGTGGGACTAACATTCATCCAATGGAATGATGCCACTTGTCAATCTATGAGTGGATGGAGGATGTGCAAGATTTGGGGATTGTGCCAATAAATGCATATTTTTGAATTTCAAATTTGTTGAAATGACTTGCAAGAGGGAAGGGAAAATGAAATAAATTTCACTTGGCTCAAGACAAAGGACATGTAAGATGAAGTTATTGCCTTGTTGGATGTACATGTTGACTTGAAAATTTTGAATTCAAATTTGGAGAATATTCCAAAAGATGCCTTGTGAGGAAAATAGAGATTTAATTAAATGAATTAAATCTATTTTCATATGCAACTTGCAAAATCTAGAGGATGGGACATGATAAGAGATTAAATTAATCAAGGGTTAATTAATTTAATATGAGATTAGATGATGTGACCTATTTGACTCAAATTTATGGATTTATTTAAATCAAATAAGAGAGGAATATGATAAGAGATTAATTAAATAAGGATTTTGATTTATTTAATTAAAAGAGATAGTGTTAGATTAAATCAAATAAGGTTTTAATTTATTTAATTTAATGGATAGACTTTAGATATTTAATCAAATAAAATTCATTATTTAATTAAATAGGGATAATTAGATCATATGGATTGATTTAATTAACAAAAGAGGTGACTTGATTAGATAAAATGATTTATTTAATTAAGAGAGAGAAATTGATGAATTTAATTAGATAAGGAGATTTGATTAAATGGTTAGACCGAGGGATGATTCTGGAAGAAAAGATGTTAGTAGTCGGGATCAAGTGCACAATGTCAACTGATATATTTTACATGTCTAATTTTTCCCCTCTTTGAAACAATGCACTTGTTGCGCTAGTTCAAACAATAAACGATCTCGATCAAAGCTTAAAAAAATTGTTATTCAAAAACTTTCCCCACTATTGCCTGGTGAGAGAAAACATGTCGTTATAATGCCCCCTCGAGAGAATGGACGAAAATTTGAATTTTTGGGTGATCTCGCGAAAAAAGAGGACAAAGTGTCTGATAGGTCCAAAAAGGCTTCGGGAGCCAAAAATGTGTCTAAACGCAATAAAATGATGTAAAACAGGCCTCAACTAGACAAAAATAGGTTTGGGGGTCCAAAACCCTAGCAGGATAGCCAATCAGGGTGAAAAAACCCTAATTTTTAGGCTTAAAAGGGGCTCGAGGGGTCACTTTCAAGTCATTTTCAAACACTTCCAATAGTAACCTCTAGATTTGAGTTCTGACCTCCTGACAATATGGCGCAACAACAACTTCCCTTTCACATTTCTGATCGAGTTCAGACGTACCAGTGGCCACCTGGCATCGGGGCCCCGGTATGTGACCCTTACCTGAGCTTCATTTTTTATTTATTGCTTCATTTAATGCCTTTAAAGGTCGGTCCATTTACAACGGCGCTATATAGCGCCGCTTGACAATCAAACTATGTCACGTGGTGCGATATTGCGCTGTGGCGGTGCAGTTTGGAGTTTCAAAACTCCAACGCTGAGCTCGGGGCTAGCAAGTGGTTTGAAAAGTGCGACGCAGCGGTCTTGATTTTGCCCAAAGTGTGCCACTAGACGAGAAAGTGAACCACGGTGGTACGATTTTTCTCTTTTAAGCCCTAGCATTGGAGTTTGATTAGAAATCAAACTGCGACGCCTTCACGGGTTGCACTGCTGGAGAAGTTCTTGGAACGTTCAACGAAGAATTTTTCAAATTTTTTAACATGGTGACCTTCCTTGATGCAGGACGCGGTGAGGGAGCTCTACTCCTGAGAGCATAGGTCACCAGATTTGTCTGGCTTTTTGCAAGACCTGAGCGACAGGGACCAGGATCGACTCCAGATTGTGGAGTTATGGTACATTGCGTACACATCACCTATTCACACTCACCTAGGGATGCTGTCAGCATTGGCCGAGAGATGGCACAACGAGACCTCTTCATTTCATCTTCCCACTGGCTAGGCCACCATCACCTTAGAGGACATTTGGCATATTTTGTGATTGTCGATTCATGGTCGCTGGGTCATTTTTGACATGGATGAGGGGTGCGAGGCCTGCCATAGAGTCCTCACGACACATGACATCATTTTCTGCGAAGGACAGATAGAGCTCGAGCGACACAGGATCCTGTCACCCCCTACCACTGGGTGATTGCATCCATCATCTCGGATCTCGTTGCCCCTAGTAGACGAGGCTGATACTTCAGTCCCAGCTAGGGATATTGCTAGGCGTGGATGGTTCGAGACAGGTCAGTTCATTTTTCTTGAGGGTCAATTCTTCTAGCTTCATTATATAGAGACGTCCATGAGTACATCTACAAGGGTGGAAGAGCACTCAGACCAGGGGTGACCCTTCTTCACGTCTGGGCGTGGGAGCACATTGCTGTGCTGCGTCCATGTGTTGTTTTAGTTTCGATGTTGCCAGACGATCCCTTTGTGTGGCGATACAGAGGTGGTGTGTCCGTCACACACACCGGTGAGCACGGGATGGGCCGACTATGCTGATCAAATGTTCTATTGTCGCCAGGACCATTTTATGCAGGGGCGAGAGCACACCATGATTGAGAGGTACTTGCCTAGGCGTGTGCAGCGTCAATTCGGGGAGCCCTAGGATTTCCTTGATGATGATTATGTAGTCGTCTTCGCCTACTCCATGACACAGGTTTCATGGGGGCAGTGGATAGCTTCAGGAAATTTGTAGCTCGACAGTGGGCCTATGATCAGGAACTCACAGATCCAGGCATGACACAAGCCTACAGGGATTGGTTCTGATCTCCACTTTGATTGACCATTCCAGGAGCAGTCCCAGATCTGCAAAGAGTCAGAGGCAGAGGGGGAGGACGAGGAGGGAGGGATGATGTTTGACAGGATCAGCTAGTTGTGCCACCAATCCAGCCAGGGCGGGGAGATGTTCTGATGCCAGATCAACAGCAGGTACCACCAGGTGTACCACCATGAGGCGAGGATCAGCCTCAAGCGTAGCCGCAGGTACAGCCAGTCTGACAGCCGGATCCTCGGGATGCACTAATTGCACTGTTACAAGCCTAGGTCCAGGCTGTGACAGCCGAGAGAGATCAAGTGAGGGTCAAGAGAGACCAAGTCGTACAACAGAGATAGGCTACAGAGCTATAGGTAGCCAAAGAGCTAGGCAGGAGACAACAACTAGAGAGCATGGCAACCTCCTCCTCCCAGGGTACAGTGTTAGTTTGATCATACAGGGATTTTGTTCGAGAGGCTGAGTACTACCAAAGGCACTATCATGACACCATACCTAGAGGAGGACAAGTCCTAGAGTATTCGCAGCAGACCATCTATAGACCGACAGAGGGTCACAGTGATAGAGGTGAGGGAAACATACACGGGCACAAATCTTGACTGAGATGACATTTTTGTGCCCTATGGGCTCCTTTTTGATAGCCCGATGGGCCTTTTGTACTAATGGAAATATATGTACAATGATCTGATTTATTCTTTGTACTATGATAGTTGCGTTATTGATGATATATATATGAGTCGATGATGATTTTGATGTGATGTAATGTGTACTCTTTATTTATGCATGTATGGTTCTACTTCTATATGTTGTGCAATGATGTTATATGATGCTTATATGATGCTTTTTGATGGTATATGATGGATTTATGGATGCATTTATTTTTGATGATGTATGCATTATGATTATGACTAACAGATCTATATTATGCTACCTTATGATATGCAGATGTATTTATGTGATGTGAAATGATGTTGTCTATATGATGATCTATTTATGTTGATGCAAATGATGATGTGATATGGATTGTAATATGCAAAATGATATCATCTATGGTGTACCTACTAAATGATATGTGACTTATGTTTATAAATGATTATGGATGCATATACGCTTTGTATGTTATGAACTATTTATGCTTATGTGGAATGATTTGTGCAATGAATGATTTATGATGCTATTTATGAGATGAGTTGGATGATGTAAATGTGATGGTCATGATATGATGGTTTTATGAAATGCAAATGAGATGGTTTTTTAAGATGCTTAGAATAACAAATATTATTATCCTAAACATATTAAATGATGATGTAATGTATGTGATGCATTTAATATGATGCAATGATATGTTAATGCAAAGTGGTATGATGATGCTTAATGTAATATCAATGTAATGTGTGATGATGTTATGATGTTATGAAAGTATGTATGCAAATGAATTAGTTGTAATGCTTGTATACCTATTGTTTACGATTATGCAAAAAATGATCATGAAATGCTTATGTAAATGTTATGCAATGATTTATGTGATAGATGTAATGTGATGCAAGGAATGGATGCAATGTAATAAGAATGAATGTGCTTATCTATAAAGAATGCTCATGTTAACATGTTTATATGATGATGGAAATGCAATGCATATGTTTCCAATATGATATGTTGATGCAATATGCTAATGATTTGTGGATCTAGGATCGATGACGATGATGGTGATGATGATCAACTGTCATAGTACCTTGTTAGTGCAGTGAGCAAGAAGAGAAGAAGTCATTTCAACAAGACAAAAGATGATGCAAATGAAAATGATGATGATGATGATTACTTGCTGAGGAATTGGAATTTTCAAAGGGCTGATTTCCTTATGTCTGATAACACACGTGGTACGATGCATCAAGGTATTAGAAAAGTAGGATGGCGTGGTACCTAGTGTGATGGACTTTGACTTGACAAGCAGATAGGAGTATCCTTGTTCACACCTGACATACAAAAACCTTGCTAGGATGTACTTTGGATGTTTCAAACACCTCGGGCCAAAACATGGAAAGGTAAACCTATCCATGCAATAGTCAACAAGTTGTTCAAAAAACCCTCCATACATACCTAACAAAGCAAGTATTCGCCACAATTATATTACAAGAATGTCCACCAAGCATAGCAGAAAAAAAGATAACGAGCATTGCCCCATTCCTATTTCTCTAAATCCTCTTGTTCGGATATCATTGAGAAGTCCTTGGAAAGAGTGCAATAAGATAATTCAAGAGATCAAGAAAAATCAAACAACCAAGTTGATGCTCTTCAATACCACTAACAAAAAGAGGATGTTTTTTCTAAGGATAAGAACCGAAACTATTACCAAAAGATAATGCCCATTGTAGGAAGGATTCATCCTAGGACATGTTAGTGGATGGTGGCATGTCATTTCGTTTATCCAAAGTGTTCTAAATGATGATTGATATGGGACCAATTGGATGATGAGCTATCGATACAAAGAGATGACCAGCTTGTTTATGCACTGACTCAGACCTAAGACTTGATGTTTAGAGTTTTCACTTTTGCCCTGCTAGACTTGTTTCTGATTGTCTTACCAAAGATTGATGATGACAATCGTTTATTATGAGTGATGTTATTTTCGAGTGCAAGCGAGATGAGATGGATGGATATTTTCAAATATTTGGATGTTTTTGACGTTTTGCAATGTTTTGAGGCTGTTTTTGGTATTTGAGGTTTTTCAAATGTTTTGATTTTTTATTTTCCAATGTTTTAGGATTTTCCAATATTTTGACCACGAGACTAACCTAAAGATCTATCCTAGGGGCCTTGGGGGATGATCAATAGATGAGCCTTGCCTACGTTATACACGTAGAGACCACGTAGTTTGACTAACAAGTTGACCAATTTACAGATGACAATATACGTGATGAAATGTCAGTTTATTATGACAGACTCCTAAAGGACTGACCTAAATGTCTCGGGAGATGATCAAAGATCAAATTTTCCTATGTTCAAGCTCAAAGACCACGTAGTTCGATAAGACAACCCTATTTTTAGTTTTTTGATGATTTTTGAATGTTTTGGATTTTTTATATTTTGATGTTTGGATTTTGTAATGTTTTGATGTTTTTGGATTTTCTGATTTGAGGACTTTAAGAACATACACGAATCCAATCCAATGAGAACATGCCCCCAGTGTGATGCAATAGACTACTCCGATAAAGGCAAGACAAGTTAACCTTGAGGATGGGACGAGTAGTACTTAGGAGGGATTGTGATATGAAAACAAGACCAAGCTATGGTGCGGATGCGAGTGGATGAGTGATGGATGCATATATGGAATGTGATGGATGATGGAAGCGTGATGGATGCAGAACAAGCCATAAAGATCCTGGTGGATGGAAAGTGCTTATTTACACAAGGTGCCTGTTTTCCAGGTTTTCACCAAGGTACTTGTCCAAAGTGCCACCGAAGTGGTTTTCACTAGAGGATGATTTTTTCTCTTTACTATTTTTGATCCGTTTTCTGATTTTTTTGGATTTTTTTCTTTTTTTTCTTTTTTTGTTGTTACCAAGACACTTGTTTGCTAGGTTTTCATCAAATTAACCATTTTTTCAGGACATTTTCAATTTTTTTGGATTTTTGGTTCTATACCCTGAAAGATTTAGGCATAAAAACTTTTTGAGATGGGATATTCATGGGCTCCTACAGGGTTCCCCTTTGGGTGTTGATAACTAATATTCCCTGAATTGTAACTTGCTGTGATGACGAAAGGTCCCAACCAATTAGGTTCAAATTTTCCTTTGCTACTTGGGTTTGGGACATTCTTCTGTTTTTCTTTTAAGACCAGTTCTCCGACTTGGAAAGTCCTGCTTCTGATTTTCTTATTGTAGCTTCTTTTGAGTCTATTCTGATAGACTTGCAAATGATTCAAAGCATCTATCCGTGTGACAATAGGGATGAAGTTTTGAGCTGAGAGCATGGATGAGGTCCCCATGCTGTCTGACATTGTAGACACCTTTTGTATAGGCATGTGCCTCTCATTCCATTGTGGGCCAATAATATCCATCCTCAGCAGTTTCTTGGCTATGGTCATTCCACTCGAGTGTGAAACCAGATACATGTTATGTACTTCAGCTTAGAGCAGTTAATGCCTCCTTAGCATTTAAGCAGTGTAGTAGGGTTCCTTCTATGCTTCTACGATATAGGGTATCACCTAGGATGACAAATCTGGTTATCTTTTTAACAAAGGTTCGTTTTAGGTTTGAGGGTAAGTCGGCAGGTATGACTCCGATACGAAGGTATGTGTAAATGTCGTGATACCAAGGATCACTGAGACCAATGATCTCGCACACATATTCTGATTCTGGTACCTCGAATGGAGGTACGAGAAGCTACTCAATCAAGAATTCATATTTTGAAACGTTGTGGGGGATGATGAGCAAGGATCTAATTGTTTCCATGGCGTCTGTTGCTCTGTTGTTGGTTCTAGGAATCTGTTTCAATGTTATTTCAATGAAGGATTCTTTGAGAGTCTCCACCAATTTCTTGTATGGAGTGAGATTTTCGTCCTTGGTCTGGTATTCATCATTCACTTAATTTATGATCAATTGAGAGTCTTTGTATCCTTTGAGAGCTATGATGTTCCACTACACTGTTATTCTAAGACCTATGGTCAAAGCCTCGTATTCCACAATGTTATTGGTGTAGGGAAATTCCATTTTGTATGACCTTGGTATGAAATCCCCTTGTGGGGTGATGAATAAGACACTAGCTCTTGATCCATGCTGCGTGTATGAGCCATCAAAGTACAATTTCCAGTGGTTAACTACGTTGAGATTAAAAATGGATTCATCTGGAAACTCTGAGACGAGAGGGTTCTCTGAATAGATTGGTACTTCTGCTAATTGATCCGTGATGACATGGCCCTTGATTGCTTTCTGCTCCATAATATTTGATGTCGTATTCTGACAGTATCATCACCCATTATTCCATTCTTCCTGTGAGCACTGCCTTTGATAGTAGATACTTGAGAGGATCAATTTTGGCGATGAGTTTTATTTTATGTGCCAACATGTAATGTCTGAATTTTTGTGATGCAAACACTATTGCGAGACATGCTTTCTCGATGAATGAATAGCTTAGATCATGCCCAACCATTGTCTTGTTGATGTAATATATAGCCCTTTTTGTTCCATTTTCATCATGCTGAGCTAAAAGAGCTCCAAGGGCTACTATTGTTGCTGACACGTACATAATCAATGGTTTTCTTGGGATTGATGGCATTAAGACTGGTGGTTTCAGTAGGTATTCCTTGATTTTATTGAATGCCTCTTCACACTTGGTATCCCATTTGTACGCTAGTCCCTTCTAGAGTAGGTGAGAATATGGGTTATGTTTGTCCGCCAGTTGTGCTATGAATCTTTGAATGGATTGTAGTCTTCCTTGGAGAACTCTTAGTTGCTTTAATGTTTTTGGTGCCTCCATCTCGAGGATTTCTTTTACTTTTGTTGGATCCACCTTGATACCCCTCATTAACACTATATATCCTAGGAGCTTTCCTGATTGTACACCGAAGACACACTTCTTTGGGTTTAGTCTGACCTTGTACTCCTCTAGCCTGTCAAAGATGGCATTAAGGGTTGCTATGTGATCTTTTCTCTTTCTTGATTTGGCTAGGATATCATCAACATAGTCTTCAACCGTCTTATGGATCATGTCGTGGAAGATCAATGTCATGGACCTTTGATATGTTGCTCATGCGTTCTTTAAGCCGAATGGCATCATGTTCCAACAATATGTCCCCCATGGACAAGTGAAAGTTGTTTTATGTTGGTCCTCTTTAGCTATCATGATCTGATTGTACCCTGAGAATCCATCCATTAGTGACAACATCTCATGTCTCGCTTTCATGTCTACTATCATGTTGATGTTGGGAAGCGGGAAGTCATCTTTTGGACATGCCTTGTTCAAGTCTCTGAAGTCTGTGCAGATTTTGATGTTTCCGTTGGGTTTTGAAATAGGTACCAAATTTGACAGCCATTCTAGATAGTTTATTGGTCAGATGAATCATGCATCTAATAGTTTTTTTAGCTCCATTTTGACTAATAGGGCGATCTGAGGATGCATTTTTTGAAGCTTTTGTTTGACAGGCTTTGCTTCTGGATACACTGCTAAGTGGTGAACCATGGTCTCTAGATCAAGTCCTGGCATGTCAACATAACTCCATGTGAATTTTATCTATCTTTCCCTTAGGAAGGCCGCTAGGAGCTCTTTCTCTTCTGATAGTAGTGATTCTACATAGAATGTAATATGTGGCGTCTCCTCTGTTCCTAGGTTGACCGGTTACATTTTTCTGCCAAGACTGATGAATTTTGTTGATGAATGGCTCTTAAAGGAAGATTGAATCCCCCATCCTCAGGCACCTCAGAGAGGTTTTCATCTTTGGATGCATCCTTTCTTTTTAATTTTTTATGGTTAGAGAGTGCCACAGTGTGGTTTTCACTCAAGGACTTGGATATTATTCTTAATTTCTCACTTTTGTGACCGAAGGATTCAATCGTTTCCCCATAATAAGCGTGTGTATCTAGCTCTATAATGAACCCTGATATGTGATCCCCATCTAGAGTGTTATCTCGTAGTCCCATGAATTTTGAGAGTGCCTCATCATTTTTGAATGTATCAAGAACTGGTGGTCCTCGTTGGTCATAGTCAATGAGTTGGGGATATACTAAGCGGATCTCATGATTTTGGTGGTCTGTTTCAAAAGATAGGGTGCTAATCATGCAAAGAGTGGTATCCTCAAATAGCCTAGGTAAGTTAGTCAGGTGATCCTCATCATTGCTACTACTACAGACGTCGGTTATATCAAATGTAAAGTTATCTATGTCTCTACCTGTAGACATTGGTAAGCATAGTTCTACTGAGGTTGGTTGAGGAGGATTGTTAACCATTCTAACTGGAGCACTTCGGCCACGTATGGTTATACTCGAAGGGGTACATCCAAGGCCAAGATTTGTTATTGGTCGCATCTCTAGCATGATAGGTATTATAAGCCCATTGTCATTTTGTCCCAGTCTTTGATTTCTGTCGTAGCCCATTGCGAGCATCATTTGTAGACCCTTGCTTCTATCGTCCATTGTAAATCTAGTATTGGTCTTTCATCTTCATATAGCATGTGAGATGGATCCGCCTCAATAACTTCTCGTCCAAGATCTTCCCAACTTGTTAAGGTGGGATAGTTTTCAGGAGATGTTTGGGATGTGGGGGCTTCATTTATTTGTGGTCGTCCGCATGATCTAGGGGATTGTGGTATCCCTCCTACCACAAAAGTATTATTAGGGAGCTTATAGTTGCCACGGCCGTTATCTTGGATGATGACCTTGATGTTAGAGATGGTGGGGATGGCAGGAGTGAAGGGTGTCTCTATTGCAGAAGTGGACGCGAGAGTGGAAGGATCAATGTATGGTGTGGATGGGCCCTCATCATTTTTTTGTACTTGGGGGATTTTGTAATACTTTGCTTCAATATTTTTGCAATAGGAGAAGGGTTTAGGATCTCCATGGATGGTAACTTCTTGTCTGTTATCTGTAAATTTCACACATCGGTGGAAAGTTGATGCTACTACTTTCATCGCATGAATCCATGGGCATCCTAGGAGGATGTTATATGGCAACTCGAGGAACAAAACCTGACAAGTGGTTTCCATGATGGTAGACCCTACCTGAATAGGGAGTTTGATTGTGCCCTGAGACACTCTTTCTTGATCATCATATGCTCTTATCGTGATACCCTTTCCTTTTTCGATGGAATCATCTGATATTTTCAAATGCTTGATGAGGCTGAGAGAACAGATATTCAAACCCGCACCTCCATCCACCAAGACCCTTTAGATTTTGCTCTTATGTACTATGGCTTCCAAGTGAAGTGCATGATTATGAGATGGTTGAGCAGGGAAATCCTGGTCAGAGAATGTAAGAAGATTAGGTGTAATGATATTTCTGACCATAGCTTGGAATTGCTCCGCATCAAGATCTGCGGGGATGAGGCCAATGCTTCTTCAAGAATTTTCTTATGGGAAGATGATATTTTTAGCAACTCCATGATGGAGATTTGTGATGGTGTTCTTTTGAGCTGATCTAGGACATTGTAGCCATTAGGGACAGATCTAGATGCAGGGACTCTGTTTGGTCGAGATGATCTTGCGATGGTTACTTTGGCACCTCTTGTGGTGACTCCACAATCTTTGGCATAGGCGCCCTTGATAGTAATGACCATGCAATTTTCATCTAGGGAGGTGACGATTATTTCATACACATGATTTACATTTGAGTGGATGGCTTTCCCTTTATCTTTGTTATTGTTATTCCCTTTGTTGTCATGATTCAGCATCGGATTCGTATATATCTTAAGATCCTAATTTCCTATAGGTTGTTCCACGTTTATGATTCTTTTATCGATGAGATCTTCGATTATGTTTTTTAATCTCATACAACTGTTCGTGGTATGGCCTTTGATTTTATGGAACTCACAGAGTTGATTCTCGTTATACCAAGGAGGTTTCACATCTGGTTCTTGGTAATTCTCAAATGTAGGAGGCTTGATGAGTTTTTCATCTATCAGCTTTTTCATTATGTCCTCAAGTGGTTCCCCCAAAGTGGTGTATTTTCGCTTGGGATAACTCTTGTGTTGGGGTGGTCC
Organism: Sequoia sempervirens; assembly: GCA_007258455.2. Classification (NCBI taxonomy): domain Eukaryota; kingdom Viridiplantae; phylum Streptophyta; class Pinopsida; order Cupressales; family Cupressaceae; genus Sequoia; species Sequoia sempervirens. The sequence continues at coordinate 187,325,678 of VDFB02000015.1, forward strand.
CCTTTGCTCATTAAGATTATTTATTGTCGGGTTGTTGTGTGGTTGTTGTGTTGCGTGATGATTGTTTTGGTGTTGGATTTGGATTTGTGGTGCAGGTGTATGTTGGCAAGGGGCACTAATGACCACCTTGGCATCGACAACACCATCATTAGTAATGTTTTTGTTCCTTTCCCACGTGCGAGCTTTATCATTGTAATTGGAGGGTGGGCGGTTGGTTTGTTACTCAAGGTATGAGGTTGATCCCACGGATTGAATCATGAGGGCTCGTTTGATGCTGAGTGCCTTGGAGATCAACTGATCATATGTGGTGATGCCCTGAACCTTGAGATGGAATTCCAAGAGGCCGTCAAGGTTGGCTATGATGGTGCAAACTTTTTTTTCTTCTAGCATGGTCCGCTTGCTCTGATTCACCTTGGATCACCATTGTTGCAAGAATGAAGCGAATGATTCACCCTTTCCTTGTTTCAGAGCTGAGAGTTCTTCTAGACTAACATCCATTGCAATGTTGCATGCGTAGTTTTTTATGAATGTGTCTATGATTTCTTGGAATGTCCTAATGCCTGAAGGTAGGCAAGAGAACCATTCCATAGCATGGCCTACGAAACTCCTAGGAAATAGCCGCATCAAATAAGTATCGTCATATATGACTTCGATGCAATGAACCTGGAATTCCTTGATGTGATCTTCAGGGTTTCCCGTCCCTCGATATTTGTCAAATTTGGGGATCTCAAATCCCCTGGGGAATGGTTTCATCACTAGGATCCTATCAAATGGATAGGGACAAAAGTTTCTTGGTTTTTTTGTTGTTCGCCCTGATTGAAGATCGAGCACTTGTTGCACAAGCAACCTGATTTGTGTTGTCACATCATTTTGCGGATCAAGGGGTGGGATGAAATTTTTCTGGGGTGTTTCGATTGTGGGTTGTTTAATGTGTTGTTCGATGGTATATGTATGTTCTGTTGAGCGAGGTAGGCTTCCACCTGTTGTTGTATGAACAACGCTTGTTGTTGATCTTGTTGTTGTTGTACTAATATTTGTGCTTTTTGTTGCACTTGTTGTTGTGCTTGTTGCTATTCCAACAACCCTTGTTGTTGAGCTGCCAATTGGGTTGCTTCTTGCTGATCTTGATATTGCTTTATTGCACGTTGATATGCTTGCAATTGCGTTGCTTGTCTTTGTGCAAGAAGTTGTGCTTGTGCTTGTGCATGTTGTGCTTGATATTGGGTATTTTCCTGAGCTGGAGCTTGTGCTTGTGTCGCTTGTTGTTGTAATAGAGTTTGTGCTTGAGCAACCTTTTGTGCTTGCAATGCTTGCAATGCTTGCGTGACTTGTTGTTGTTGTTGCAGTAAACTTGGGCTTGTGCGGCCTGTTGCACTTGTAATGCAGCTTGTTGAGCAACTAGTTGTACAAATTTTTGTTTTTGCACTTGTTGGAATCCCCTTTGAAAAGCAGCTTGCAATGCCACACTGTATTGGCTTGATGTGGTGGAAGTTGGTGGTGATGGGGGTGGTGGTGGATTTGGAATGGCGTTTGTGGTGAGCGATGATGTCGTGTTGATGTTTTAAGTGATGGATGGTGGTGTTGATGTGGTTGGTCCTTGGGAGACCATGTTTTGCGATGTTAGGGGGTGTTTGATGATGTTGCAATTGATTGTGCATTTGTCGTCTGTTGTTGCGATATCGACAACAAATTTTGAGCATTTGGCATAATGCTTTGATTGATATTTGGGATGTTGGTTCGATTGATACTTGGTAAAGGGCGAAGCCCTAAACCAAGGAGTGGTGTGGATGATGATGGCAATGGTGGAATAGGTGGAAATGTGAGGGGTGTGAATTCTTGTGAGAATGTTGTGGTGTCAAAAATGCCCCCTGGTCCGAACATATCTCCCTCCTCTTGCGAATTTGTGAGAGAAGTTTGAGGTGTTGCGTGAAAAAATGATGATGATGGATCATGATGGAACGTGAGAGGAACATTCTTATGTAATGGATTTTTGAGTATGTTTTGTTCCAAGATGGTATTTGCATCCAAGTTTTGATTATTAACAAGGGGGTGTGTTTGAATAGCATTGACAAAATCTATTTCCCTTATTAACATTGGGTTGGGTTGGAGCAAACGATGTCATGATCTGCAGAATGTTTTGTGTGATGCTTTGGGATGGGGGTGTAGATGAGATGGGAATGGTGGATGAGATTGGAGGAAAAGATGTCTCCACTATAGTACTCACATCGAAATTCAAAGGTAATTTGGCCCCTTGTTTTGCTAGCTCAAGCATGTATAATGAAGGGTTAAGCCTCATCATGATGTTGATGATTTTATGGTTCTCTGGATTTTGGAGCATTTTAGTTATTTCTTCGTGAGACATTCTAAAGGTAAGATCGTATCCTTGATTTTCATCTTGCAGATTTTGTGATGATGAGATGTTCAAAGGATTGCTTGATTCGGTGGGATTCATTTCAACATTTGTTTGGCTAAGATAACTTGAAGTGGGTGTTTCTTTGTTGGCTTCCATACTCTTCTTGTATTGAGATCTAGTTTGAACCATAAAACAAGGATCAATTTTTGAGAATAGGAGAGATGAATCTCTTGGTTCTTTGAATCGATTTTTAGGATATCTTGAGGATCGAAAGGTGATACGATGATGATGCAAGGGATGGATGATGCAAATGTTTTAGTCTTTTGATAAATCTTGAAGAAGATACTAGGCTTTTAGGACTTTCAGATATGTTTTGGATTTTTTTTATTTTGATTTGATTTTAGATTTGGGATTTGTCCTTGATTTTGATTTTGATTTTGATTGCTTTTGAATTTGAACAAAAAGACCCTAAGATATTGGATGATTATCTCAGGGATAGATTTGTTCAAAGGATGATAATTTGAATATGTGCGGGGAGAAGGATGCATCTACCCACACCTATTCAAACAAGATGATAGTTTTACTAAGCATATGAAGAAGGATTCATCTACATATACTAAGCTAAACAAGATTATTTTGATAACTTTGACTAAGCATATTCAAAAGGATGCATCTACACATACCTAGCCAAAGGTGATTTTGATAAAGTTTTCAAGGATTTAGTCTCAATGATTTTGATGATTTTGATTTTTCCAAAAAGCTTAGCATTAAGGATGATTTCAATATTTTCCAAAAGGTGATGGTGAGATGATGTTTTTTTTTATGTTTGGAGGATGGATGAAAAAGATTTTGATTTGCTTTGATCCTAAGATGAACCTAAAAAAGACATTTTGTTTGCCTAGACCTAGGTATTGAAGAGCATACAATGCTTCTATAGACCTTTGTAACCAAGAAATGATTCCATTTGAACATACATTTTCGGATTTCCAACCAATGATTTTCACTTTAGGATTTGGAATTTTTAAGGCTTCAACACACATGAAAGTTCATTTTTCTTTAGCTTTGCTTAATGGCTTTATTTTACCAAAAACACTTCCTTCGATTAAGTTTTTCAAACTAAGATGTTGGAATGTCTCAATTTCTTCAAACCCCACAAGATATGTTATGTGGAAATTTGATGAACTTAAGGAAAGGGTTTTCCTATTGTTTACTTAAGTAGAAATCGAGATGTAATATAATGTTTAGAAACCTCTAAGGATGTAAATCCCAAGGGCAAGAAATAACATATGGATTGAGTCAATTGCATTTGTCTCCAAAAGGGTTTGAAATTTGTATAAGGATGTTAAGTGTTTTTTTTCAAGATGTTTTCGATCAAGCAATGCATTTTGTAACCCAAGAATAAGTACAACCCTATTGATGTGTAAGACAATATTTGTTGGATTCCCACTTGGACAAGTCCAGCTACACTTATCTTTAGCGAATGGTTAGATGCTTGACCCCACTGGCTCCCCTCCATGGCACTCACGTATACAGGGCAGCCAAGCATCAACACCCATGAAAATCCCATGGAATGTTTTCCATTTCTACTAAAAGACCGTAAAAGTGTGGGGTGGCTTCAAAACGACCGTTCTTGCACCAAAAAATAGATTAAAGGATTTTGGAAAATTCTAGCACATGGGTTTTAATAAGGACTTTCCATTCGTGGAGATTGACCCATACGGCAAGAGTCCCCTTTCGGATCCATCTTGTCAGAATCAACTGTGTGATATTGGCGTTTACTCCAATAACCACATTTATATCCTGGTTGGAAATACTCATGGCTTTAGAGTGTTACCGGTTGAGTCGTTCCCTTGGGTGAGTAATTTTTCCCCAAGGCAGGCCCTCTAGGATAAACAAAAGTGAGTAAAAATAATATTCATAACTCGATCAATCTTTGTTGGAAACAAAGAGAGAGAGAGAGAATGTATGAAATAACCCCCACTCACACTCACACAAGATTTTGTTCAATTTTTAAACCCAAATTGAAGTGTGGAGGTGATTGCTTTGTCTCACCCTAAAGTCATGAAAAAAGTCTTTTGATTCTCAAGATCACTATAAAGTGTGAGAGAAGCGCATATTTCCTTTTTCAATGAATTTAGTTTAAGTAAGCCTTCACGAAAATAAAGTTGCACTTGTTCTTTTTAAATGCACAAAGAAAAATGTGAGTTATTTTTAAGCACCAAAATACAAGTGAGAGATATTTTGTTCAATTGTTATCCAAAGAAACAAACTCTAGTATGTTTGTGATCCTAATGTTCATTTTATTCTTTTGCAAGAAATGAAAAGATTCTTTTTAAACCCAAATAAAATTAGTGTCCTAAGAAAGAAGTGATAACAATTTCTTAAAAGTGTTAAACAAACACTAAAGTGTTTAAAAACACTTTAATTTGACGAAATATCCTCCTCATGCTTCTCCTTTCTTCGTTTTCAATTTCCAACCTACAAGGGAGAAAACTAGTCAGATTCTAGAAAATATAGAGATTAAAAGGCAGAAAATAGAAGACAAATTAATCATTAATCAAAAAGCACATGCTAAAATTTAATTTCAACTTTTTACTCCCTCCCAGCAGCGCAACCCGTGACTGCGTCGGCGTTTGATTTCTCAGCGGTGCTCTTAGAGTGTCGCTTACCAATCAACATCGCTCTGTGTCGGGGCAGTGAGATCAACTGCGTCACAGTTTTTCCCAATGTCACAATTTGATATTCTTGAAAATTCCTCTGAGTCAAACAACCAAGCGACAGAGTTTAGAATTTAATTTTTTGGGCGGGAAGAGTCCAACGTTGCATTTTGAGTTTCTCGTGGTGCTTTTTAGCGACACTGAAGAGTCAGCGGTGCTAAAATAGCGACGTTGACCTCTCAGTGTTGGAATTTTCTATGTATAAGTAAAAATGCGGAAATTTTAGGAAAAAGTGATTGAAGATGAGATGCAGCCCTCCTTCTAGCGCCAAATGTGTGAACCCCAATCCTAATACCTGCAAAACATAATGAATAAACAACTTAAGTTATATATTGCAAGCATGAACAAGGATTCCCCATGAAATCCATTTACAAACTTCAAATTAGGAAAGAAATCAATAAAGAACACAATGAAACAAGGAAATATAGATTCAATCCTAATTAGAATAGCAAAAACATGATCCCATGGGGGAATTGGTTCCAATTTGATGTGAAAATTGGCCCTTTTCCCAATTCCTAAGACGCAAGCTTGATATGTTGATGATGATTGATCCACTTTGTTGATGAAGGATGAGAGCTCCAAGCCAAAATCTACAAAAAACCTAGCTAAGAACTCAAGATTGATGGATGGAAATGGCTAAATATTTTAGCATAATAACTTTGCATAATTTGTGGATGATCAAATGAGGAATATGAGCACATTATTTATAGAATGCCAAGATGGATGAATGTCCAAATTTGAGCAGTGTGGGACTAACATTCATCCAATGGCATGATGCCACTTGTCAATCTATGAGTGGATGGAGGATGTGCAAGATTTGGGGATTGTGCTAATAAATGCATATTTTTGAATTTCAAATTTGTTGAAATGACTTGCAAGAGGGAAGGGAAAATGGAATAAATTCCACTTGGCTCAAGACAAAGGACATGTAAGATGAAGCTATTTCCTTGTTGGATGTACATGTTGACTTGGAATTTTTGAATTCAAATTTGGAGAATATTCCAAAAGATGCCTTGTGAGGAAAATAGAGATTTAATTAAATGAATTAAATCTGTTTTCATGCGCAACTTGCAAAATCTAGAGGATGGGACATGATATGAGATTAAATTAATCAAGGGTTAATTAATTTAATAGGAGATTAGATGATGTGAGCTATTTGACTCAAATTTATGGATTTATCTAAATCAAATAAGAGAGGAATATGATAAGAGATTAATTAAATAAGGATTTTTATTTATTTAATTAAAAGAGATGGTGTTAGATTAAATCAAATAAGGTTTTAATTTATTTAATTTAATGGATAGACTTTAGAGATTTAATCAAATAAAATTAATTATTTAATTAAATAGGGATAATTAGATCAGATGGATTGATTTAATTAACAAAAGAGGTGACTTGATTAGATAAAATGATTTATTTAATTAAGAGAGAGAAATTGATGAATTTAATCATATAAGGAGATTTCATTAAATGGTTAGACCGAGGGATGATTCTGGAAGAAACGATGTTACTAGTCGGGATCAAGTGCACAATGTCAACGGTATATTTTACATGTCTACACTATTATCTTCACTGCCCAACTTTGGAGTTTATTTTACATCTTTTACATGCAAAAACATGTTGCTTTCTTTGGTGTGAAAATCATTCTTCCTCCTTATCTTTTTGGTGTGAATATGAACTTTTAAATAATTTTAATAATAATTTTTTCTCTTTTATCCTTCATGCAACTTTACCTTTTCACTGATGTAGAGAGAGTGAAACTTGAGAAATTAAAGAACTTAATTAGAACTTTCCAAATACTACTAAGAACTAGCATACACATCTTTCAATTTGATTTGGATTTTCACATAAACTTAAAACTAAGAACATTTTGATCAATGCATTTTATCCTGTAACATGAGCCTACGAAAACTTAGATAATTTTAAAAATCTTTTGGGAATCTTGGATTCATTTTGACTATTTAGACCAAAAATGTTAAAAAGGTTAACAAGAACATTGTAAAGAAAATTACATTGATATATCATTATTAATAACAAGGTGAGCATTGGTATCTACAAAAAATATTTAAAGGGTAAGTGTAAGAAGTTGATTCCACAAAATGTTCAAAAAGTGGAAGTGTTTTTCCTAATTTTTATAATTATTCATACTTAGACTAAAATTTGAAGCACTTACACATTGAATCTTTAAAAAGTCTAGTAATATGAAATTTTGTATTTTGAGTCTAATTTTCAAATATGTAATTTATTAGATAATACCTAGAAGATACAAAATAATTTTAAATAGGCATGTATAAAAACTACCTTGTAAAAGTCAATTTTTTAGGACCATACCATGCACGTGTATAAACACCATAATTTTACCTAAATAAAATTATTTTTCTAATTCCTTTTGGGGAAAGATGTGTATATACTGAAGGTTGATGAGGATATTTTTTATAATTTATTTCTAAATATTATTTTTTATTGGCCCTAATTGTTCTTTTTGAAAATCTTTGTGTATGAACACCATAATTTGACCTAAACTAATCATTTTTTTTATTTTTTTCATTGCATAAAGAATTGTTTGTAGATTGATTCCATATAATTTTTTAAAAAATAACAAATTAAAAGTTATTAAAAATTTATGAAAACTTCACATTTCAAGTTTATGGACCAGTTTCCTCATAAATTAATTAAAAATAGAAAAAATAATTCAATCATAGAAAAAAATACATATTTGAAAACTAGACATCATCATCTATAATGACTTTTAATTTCACAAAACAATTTTGAAAAAAACCATGTCACCCATATTGCCACAGTCAATTTTTCTCTCTTAAAATTACCATGACCTTGTACTTGCAAGTCCAAGGCTAAGGGTTAGGTTAGCATGCATTTTTTGTGCCTAAATCCAAATGAAAAACATGTATTTTGAGTTTCTAAATTTTTGGAACAAGTACCCACTTTAAAATGGGTACCTATTTTAAATCTAAAAAATGACACTTCCTCCAAATGTGGACCCAACCTCTTGAACTTACCCTAAATATGTGTACAAATTTTAGGCCCAAAACTCAAGCATTGCAACATATTAAGGATGAAAATCCAATGTATTATTTCATGCACTTTATTACAATTTTATTTGACTAATGAAGCAATGGGACTCTAATAACTAGAGAGAGGATGATAAATGAATGTGATTAAATTCCTTTAAATATTAAGAAATTGTAAAAATTCACATGAACATGTGTGTATTAATATTATAACAACCAATGAAATGAGCAAGAGTTGAAAAATTTTGAATTTAAATGTTAGGGGTTATGTCTATGGGTATGGGATCAATCTTACACCCATAATAATGACCTAAGATAATAAATGAGGAATGAATGTTTGATCATGGAGGCTATAATAAATGATGATTGTATGTGAAATTGCATAGAAATGAATAAAAAAGTGCAACTAAATTATTAGAGATATGTGTAAATAGAGACATCTGAAAGTTAAGAGAATGGAGCCAAATTTATATTGCTATAATTAGCTATGGACATAGTCTACCAAGATCTAGAGGAAAAATTAAAAGCACAAAGAGAGATCAATATGACAAGAGTAAACTACATTCCTATCAATTATGAAAATATGATTCAATGGATATACAATGTATGAGATACCCTTGTTTATATAGCCAAGGTGAGACACAAGATATCATAATATTATGACAAGGGTCTTAATATTATCATATGAGACAACTTATCATAACTACCTAGGAAAAGATAAAATATAGAAATGACAACTAAGTCTTCTGGAAATATTCCTAGGACCTAACTTAACATGTGAATAAGTCCCCTAAGTCTCCTAGTAAGGAATTAACTAGGTAAAAGAATTTATTCACACCAACACCCACCCTTAAGTGCAACTTAGGGAGTAGATTATTATGAAAATGATACAAAGATGCAAGGATGGGTCCTGACTATTAGGACATGCTAGGTACCCATGTACAAATGCAAATGAAATCTCTCACAAATGAAAAAAAAGGAGAAAACCTAGTGGGCACAAATCCTCCCCAAAAGAGAGATGAAATACAAAATGCTCTCAATGATGCATGAGAAGGCCAAAACCCCATACAAGGAAAAGGGCCCACCCATAAGAGAGAAGAAGAAGAGAGACCACACAATCACCCATCAATGATGAGTCTCCTACAATGGTAGAAGCTCTACATTGAATGTTGAAGATGATCCAACAAACCAAGAAGATATGCAAGATGTCTTCTCATTCCTAATGTCACACCCTATTTTGTGTTTACCTATTTACTATTACTATGCTAGGGTAAATTATTTCCTATGTGAATGTATTTGGAATTATGATTGGAAATATATGTGCTTGCACTTTGTTATCAATGAATTATGAATGAATGCTTATTTCATTTTATTTTATATGATGAAATGTATATATATGAAATGGATGGTTATCAAATTGGATATTCTAACTATGGAAAATTATTATGTAAATACATGTTTTGATGAACAGTTGACTACCATGGGAATGTGTTAAGTTGGATGAAGGTTCATATTTAATCCTTTGAAAAGGAGGGAAATGTCACTCAGGAGAAGAACTTGGTGAAGTAACTGGTAACAAAACCTAACTGAGCTTACACACACACTCACAGTAGAATGGTTGAGTCTAGTCATAGTCTTGGGAATTATTAAGTCATCCTTCAGTATGATGTGTTTGTATTAGTAAGGATCTTGATTACTATTGATTGCATTCTTGGATGATGTTTATGTGTTTGGAGTTTATCGGTTCTTCTTTATGTTACTATGCTTGATTGATGAGGTGAACATACATGAGTGTATATATATGTATGTTTATGCATGTCAAATGATAAACCATATGCATGAACACATACATGAGAGTACATAGGTAGACGTACCTATGCATGCTTGTGAACGGGTTGCTTATGAGCATGGTAATATCAAAGGGACAATGTGACATGTATGTATATATGTATAAATACATTGCATGTATATTACTTATCAATAAGATAGTAATTGTATGTGTGTTTGGTTGTGCAATCACATATATATTCAACATATATACATATGTATACATGTGTCGATATATGCGTATGTGTGACAGATGGAAATTTCCATACAAACATATCATCATATGTATACATACGTATACATGTACATAGAGGTATATATACAATTGATATTATATATGAAAGATTAACTTTGACTTATTCATTTGAATATCAAATGTACATTTATTTAATTGATGGGGAATATATGTGTATATATATATAATAGAATATATACACATATACATATATATATATATATGCATAGCATTAAACCTATTCGTTGGTATATATATAAATATATGTACATGTATAAATATGTTGGTATATATATTGATATATATAAGAAGTATTTGAGGCTGATTTGTATATATATATTGGTAAACGCGTTTGAACTGGAGCTATGAACCAGTGAGGCCACAAACTCTAGGACCTCATCCCTGAATCCTAACACAAAATCCCAACACGGGCTGAGTCCAGAGGAGTGAAAGACCTGCATGGGTTTGATATAGAAACACCAGGAATGAAAGACCCACGTGGGTCTGACACAGAGTCCAAGAGCAACACACGCCAAGGAGCTAAATCCGCAAGCAACACACTCCCTCGTGGGTCTGGCACAAGTTCGCGCACACTCCCATCCAACCAATGTCTAACACAGCCAACCTCCTTCCTAGGGACCACCAACTCCTCTTGAGCACCTCCCTTCATCCTCCACTGCCTTACACATACCAACCGCTTGTGTACGCAACCTCCAACACATCCATCAAGGTGGGCTCAAACCAGTATACACTAGTTTTGGGCTAGGCAAGGAATCAAACCTTTTTTGCACCAATAGTGGTGCAACCACTTCACCACTACACCACAAGGTGATCCCCCAATTTGTATATATATTATGCAAAGTATTAGAGGTTGATTTATACATATACTATGCATAAGATAAAAGCTGATTGAGAGTATATAAGCCATGGTCGATATATTAAAAATGCATCGCTATTTATAGTAGTTCATTACTTATATAATGGAATGTGTTATCCAACAGTATAAAAGGAAATGGAAGATTAAACTTCAAGTATCTTGTTAAAGAGTTTGAAATGCATGAACAAAAGGATATAAACCACAACAATAAACGTGCTTGGTGAAAGCTATTTGAAGTGCTATTTTAAAGGATTTGATTCATCCTTTACCTGTCGATTGAATAGTCTATGACTCAGACAACTATAATATGTGTTGCTTGGTGAATGCTGATTGTTTCCTTGATAAGCCACAACCAAATGAATAGGGAGGATTACTGAAAATTGGTGCCATAATATGAATACTCTATTTCCTATAGAATTCTACCATATTTGTCAATTAATTCTTATTTTTTGAACATGTGAATATTTGATTTAGTCAAGTATTGTTGTCAAGAAAAGGAGTTTGATCTACTGTATTTCTAATTAAGTAATAACTTACTTTTCTGCCACATTTTTCTGTATGAGATGAGTCAACTTATATGCTTGAGAGTGTCAATTGGTTTACCTTTACCTTAGGCATCCGAGTCTAATTATTTTGTATAAATAGATGAGTCAACTCTCTCATTTAAATGCACATTCTATAGTTTCATTTTTCTTTTATTCTAGAGTTGTATTTATTCTATGATAGAGTTATTTTGTGAGAGCCTAGAGAGTGAGGTTATTGTGAGATATTCCATTGAGTTACTATAGAAGTTTGAGGAGGAGTCTAGCAAGCTATCATTGGAAGGCTGAGAAATAAATTAGTCTATTGGATTAAGTGAATTACAAGAAAGAAGATCTATTCTCCTTTTAATAGTCTTTTATTATGAAAGAATGAATGTCTTGTTTTCTTTGTTTAGAATTGTTTGAGAAGGCTTGCATTATTGAATCTTAGTATTTTCTTATGGAAAGGAAAGAAACTATTTTATTCATTTCTATGAAGTGTTTTATATATACTCCATAATAGGAGATTTTTTTTATCATTAGTATAAATATACTAGGAATGATGAAAAAAAGAATAGCTCAAGGGCTATTCATTGCAAAGTGATTTGATTGATTCAGATAGCTCATAAGTCATGCATGGGATTTGATTATCCATTGAAGGGAGGGTAACTTATGCTTATTCTTTGTGGGTAGAAATACCATTGTGTTTTGGGAAAGGGAATAGGTTGTTTCTAAGGTTAAAGACTACCTATAGAAGGAAATTTCCTATGCATAGTTTACAATGGCCTAAAGTCAAATCGAGCTTGAGTAGTGTTTGTGAGTAGGATGACTGTCACTCGAAGTATTGAGTGAGAACACTTTGGGAAAACTAGTGTGATTTCCTTTGGCTCCACTATCAATTCACCATGATCGATTTATACATGCAAGTTTAGGATTGTACACTCTACAAGTTCTAGTTGTGTAGGACACAACACTAAGCTCATAATGGTGGTCATTATGAGGTTACTCCACCAATCTCTTCGTCGAAGGGTAGGGCCATCTACCGAATGATAGATTTGTGGTGGACCACATATGAGTCTTTGATTGGTGAAAAACCACTTAAGTGATGCTTGTCCTCCTGAGTAGATGAATATGACCAAGATTTGAAAGGAGATTCCTAGACTATCTATATCTATTGCTTTGAAGCTCAACTGAGCTATGTATGTACATTGTACACAATATTTGGAATATTGTAATATTTGATATATTATTTTGGAGATGAAATCAAAAGTGGTTATTGGATAGACATCTATGTTCATTTGTTCTTTATTAAGAAAAGAATTTTTTATATGGCAATGGTTAAGTTACATAGTTTATTTACTTGAAAGTGAAAACTTAAGAAATTTTACTTGCATGAATGAATGGCATGTCACATGTGGTATCAAGAGGTACCAAGTTTAGATCTAGAACCTATGAGCTCATCATACTTTCCATCCAATGTTATCTAATGTTTGGAAATTCTTGTGCTAGGATGGTGCATCTTAGGTTAACTACAAGAAAGTCAGTAATAAGGAATGAGCGCTACCCGAAAACCAAGAAGGAAAAAGAGGCCATCGTTTGTATGATTGAGGGTACCAACTATGAAAATGTTGTCTGGTTAAGCAATACTACAAATTTATGTCACGATATTTCTCAGATTAGTGAAGTAAAGAGAAGGATGAAGGAGAAGGCCAATTACAACTATCTACCTCCAGTCTCACCAACAAATTATGATTCCTAATTGTTGGAAGAATTAGAAAGGAGACCTTTGGTTTGTTGTCTTTGTTTTCATTCATGCCAACATTGTTCTATAACTAATTATCTACCCATCTGGTAAATCATGTTCATGCTAATTTGATCCAGTAATTTGGTTTGGAATCACTCTGAAGTGTATGCCAACTCATATATTTTTATATTTTTTTCAAGAGTCCTAGATGTAGTGTAGTACCCTCCGTTTCGGTCGTCGTTGATGTTAAGTAAGTTGTTGTTGGTAATGTCATGATGATGTGGTGATTTTATTATTTAATTTAATTTTAAGGTTATGAGATAACACTAATAATATGTTTGGATTTGATTAATAAAATTAATTTAATTATAAGGTTACATGTTTCATTTGGAATTAAATAAAGAATTAGATTCAATGATAAACGTCAATTTAATTATCGTTGGGAGTTAGTTATTTAAAATAATCAGATTAAATGAGGAAAGGTAATTATCATTTAATGATTAAATTCAATTAATAAATTTAAAAGTGATAAAATATTAAGAGGATTAAATATTAAAATTGTACTTAAGTTTAAATAAATTACGGTAAAAATATTTATTGAATTATATTTTAATTAAAAGTTAATTATTTATGAAAATTTGTTTTAGTTAAAATTTAGAGTTAAGTGGAAGTAATTTAAAATAAAAGAAGTTATTGGTTGAAATTAAATAAAATAAATACATAAAGTAATGATTAATTAAAGTGAGAAAATATTAGAAAGGATTAGATATTAAAATTTTACTTAAGTTTGAATGAAGGTAAAAAAACGAGAAAAGCCAGTAAAAGTTGGTACCTAATTATAATTGATAAGTTAATAATGTTATTATGGTAAGTAATGTGACGAAATAAATTCTAATAAAATATTATTAATGTTTAAAAGGGTAAATATTATTGCCAATAGATTTTAATTGATTAGCATGATTTGAAATAAAAGTTATGATACTTCTGTGTTTTGGCAAATAAAATATTATTAATGGTTTAAATGAATTAAATAAATCAAACTTGAATATTATAATTAAATAAACAATAAACATGCAAATAAATATTATTTGAAATTCAAGTTTCGGTTTGGGGAAGGTGAAAAGTCATTCGGTGGTTGGGAATTCGTTCTTGGTTGGTAACTGACCAAGAAAGAAAATAAGAGGGTGATTTTTCCGAATGCCAAGGGGGACTTTGGGAAGATAATTGGCAACCTGTGAAGAGAGGGAGGAATTTTACTGAAAGCAATTTCCACGAAGGAAGGAGCAAGAAAAGAGATTTTTTTTGAAAAGAAAGAAAGAAGAGGAATTCAAAAGGGAAAGCGACTTCCAGGTTTTCTTTTAAATATTTTCCTTACAAATAGTGAATAGATGTTTTCCTGTGAAAGATTTCCTTCTTCCTTGAAATCTTTTGTATGCCAACTTCAAAATTTAGCTGAGTATTTTAAATGTCTTATTTTTCGGGCTGTACAAATTTGTATTTTCCTTCCTTTCATTTTATATATACTTACATAAATATGGTATTCAATATATGTATTTTGAGACTGTAAACTGTCTGTAAATGAACTGTTTCCTGTGACTCTATTCAAATAGTCTAGTTGTGTCATCCATAACATTTTTTATACAAACTAGTTTGCTGGTAAATTTAAAGGGTTTCTCCAAATTCCAGTTTTCTATTTGCTGTCCAAAAATCTCAAATACCCAGATTATAGTTTTGGCGTTATGCTTAAAATACGAGGCTGCTGTCAAGCTGCTCCCTTATGGTTGCGTTTTGCTGATAATAAATATAATTTATAAAGAGTTAAATTAAATTTTGGTCTGCTAGTATGATAGGTTTTGAGATAAATAGAGAAATAATAAAGATGTTAAGGGTTTATTATAAAATAAGCTGCAGTTTGTTAATTATTAAACTTAGTGGTTAAAATAAATTGATTATTAGGGGAGTAATACTTGGAGGGAAATGATTTATTTATATTAAAAGAATTGAATAAATAAAATATAAAATCAATCATAAGTAAAATATTAATTTTATTTAGGTTAAGGTTGTGCTGTGAAGAATTAGATTTTATCCCAGCTAGATAAATGATCTCTTATTTTTAATCAGAAAGTGAAGATTGTATATATATATTTGTTTATAATAATTAGGTTGGATATTGTTTGAGGTGAGATATAATTAGAGGATCTTGTTCTGAATAAATAAAGTTATTAATTGTTGGCATGAAATCTTGCCAGGTAGTTAGTCATTAGGTGTTAAGGATGGTGCAGATAGAATTCTCACATTTGTTACCTTAGGAAGAAACATATGTCCTTTTTGAATATTATTAATCATTGTATCTAAATTAGGATGGAAAGATAGGTTAAAAGTTTTAACGTGAGATTTAAATTAAGGAAAATTATAATATAAAATATATCTTGAATTTTCTTACATGTTCTCTTAATTGGTAATTTAATTTTATAGTATTAATTTCATGATATCTTTTAATTGTTTTATATTTCTTTTAGAATGAAATAAATGTTATCTTAATATCTAAACTCCTCGCATGCTTTTAGGATTGGCTAATGGATACTCTTGGCAAATAGGTAGTTGGTTACTTAGAATAAAATATTGCTACAATTACTTGTGAATTATTGTGCCAGGGAATGAATTAGGTAAATAATTAAAGAGAAAATGGTTATTTCGATAGGTTGCTTAGTAAAATATTATTTAACAAAAGATTTTAGCCGAATAAACATTATTGAATTAGGTATTTAATTTTGTTGTAGATAAATGAACTGTGTATTTAGTTAAAGTAAATCGATTTGTATGGTTAATTAAGTTTTAGGGTTCACTAAAGAAGATAAGTGATTCTACATTTACATAGTTTCTTTTACTTGAAGGTTAATGATAAAGTTATTTTTAAGTGAGGATAAATCCCAGGTTCATAGGTTAATTAATTTAAATGATATTGATTAAATGTTAAATGGTTTTAATTACCTTTTTGTTATCTAATGAGTCTGTGAATGATAATTATTTATCAAACTACTGTGTGAAATAATCCATTAGTGTCGTCACCTTAGTATTATAATAAAGTTGTAAATTATAGAATTGTCATCTTAGTATTACATTTTAAAGTTATAATTAGGATTCGTATTAAACAGTTGATGGAGTTGGTTATCTTATAAATGATATAGTTATTTTAAATATAATTATTTGTAGTAAATACTCTCTTAATTAAATTAAGTGGATATATTAAAATAAGTGGTAAAAACGTTGAAATAATGCTTTAATTAAAGGAAGGTCTTTATGGTTATAATGTGTGAGTAAATGTGTTTTAAACAAAGTGTTTTGATTATTGGTTTAAGTGTTTTAAGATGGGTGTTATTTGTGGGATATTTATGGAGATGTCTCAATGGCTTGTTCATTGTAAGTGTTTTAAGATAGTGTTCTTCAAGGTTGATGTGTTTGATGGTTTCCTTGTATGGAATTATTCCTTAAGACTTTGTAATTAATGTGTTTATATTCAAAAAATGATTTATTTATAGGAGTTAGAAAATTAGAATTATTAGGTAATTAAGTTAGGTATTATGTTATTGAGTAGGTTAGTAAAGTGATTAGAGAGAGAGTTTCCTTATGTTAATAATTTGGGTAATATTGATAGATTAGTTTATTCTCAATTTGATTAGTTTCAAGTGGGATAGTTAACTTAGAAATAATGAAAAGTAGAGTTTTGTATGTTGTTGATGTATGTAGATAATATTGGCGATAAGGATTATTTCTGTTTAGGTGGGAGAATTGATTTATAAGATAAATGGAAGTAAATAAATTTGAAAACTTTAAATAGTTGGGTATTACGATAAAGGCTAGTGAATGATTGTTGATTCGATAAATGTTTTGATTAATTATATTTAGTTAAACAAAGGGTTTATGTAAATGAATAAAATTAGATGATCTTTTCTAAGTCAATTTCCCTCATATTCTTTTAATAGTTGATTTGTGGGGTTTCTATAAGAACAGTTCTAGAAAATACTTGTGATTGATATCAGGATCAAATTGTTGGTTTGAGTGGGTTGATCTTCGAAGGGAGATTGTTGTTATAATGTGTAAATTGGAATATATTTGTGTTTGAAAGAGTATACTTGTGAATAGTGTCTTATGGCTTAAACCATTAGATTTTATTTTCACTTCGTAATATTGTGCTATCCTTAAATGTTGGAAATGATTGATCTTTAAACTAATGTTCTTTTTAAATGTTTCAAGGTACTTCTTATTGAATGGATTGTGTGGTTTTATGGATTCTTTCAATGTGACTTTTCCTAAGTTGATTTTTGAGTTGGAGTTTTTCTCTCATTTTATTTATGTTGCTATTCGTTGGGAACCAGTATGTGTTCTTTTGTTCTTTACCTAAGTGGCAAATTGGTTAATGTTAACTTTGTCATGATTGATGGTTCTACTTGATGAGTCAAATTGAAAAGTTCTTTGAATTATGGGTATTCCGAGAGGAGAAAATAGAGGTTTCCCTTGGATTCTCGATTTAGTTCGTATCGAAGTTGTTGGTGTTGTTGAGTGGAGTTGTTGATCTTATTTTGGTGTATTTGCTCATTATATTTATATTGGAAATAGTTCTTTGAGGTCTTGCAATTATTGTTGTCAGTTCCTTGATGGGGAAACCCTAGTGTAACTTTATGAGAATCTTCCAGAGGTTTATTTTACTATTGGTTAATGTTCCTCCTTTTATGTGCCCTTGTTGTGGCAAATGTTTTGGTTTCATGTTTTTGAAAGGGTTGTACGGGAATCATGGAGATTTTTGATTATGTATTTATGGCAAGATGGGTAATGCCTTGCATGCTGCTCTGTTGTGATATAATGTTCTTGTTATGTTGTACAACCCTTGGATTTTGGTTTTATGTTTTGAGTGTCTAGAGAGAGAGAGTGGCTCTAAGTGGGTGGTCGGCGCACAAAGGGGCGCCAGGATAGCCCTCGTTAGAGTGAATTTAATAAGTGATAATTTTAAATAATTAACTAGGGGTGGGTAGAATCACATTAAAAAGATAATTGATGCCTCGTCCGCCGTTTAGTGCTATCACAGGCTAAAGGGGATTGAGAAGGCCGTGGTTGGCAAGATCGTTACCTTGTCTTCATGAAAGGTTAACGATTCCGCATGAGCAACCCTATGGAGCGGCGCCTTGAGATAGGTAGCCTGGATAACCATAGATGGAGGCGGCTCCTAGCGCTCGGGTTGCCTGGATAATTCGTCAGTAGACGGAGGCGGCACCTTGCGATAGTGGTAGCCTGGAGAATCCATGTTAAGCCATGCGATGACACTCTCCTCTAACACTCCTTATTATGATTGCTTCTTTGGAAATCCTCTGGAAGTGGTTCTTTGTCTTGAACTGATGAAACATAGTTGTTTTGAATTGATTTATGGTTTTACCCTATTTGATCTTTGGTGTATTCTTTGGTCTTGTATAAATCTTGTGGATGTTTGGGTTTTGACCTTGTACCCTTGTGGTACTGTGATATGATGTTGTTAGATTGGTTATTGCAATTTGGAATTGTGTCATGTTCATTAATGCAGTTTATTGGAGGTGCTTCATAATCATCCTTTGGTTATTTGGTTACTGGTTATTGCTTTGAATTATGTGATGAGATTTATGACTCTTAGATGTGGTTGATTATGTCATTGTAATTCCTGAGTGTTACGATACCATTGTGTGACGTTGAGTTTTGTGGTGCCCTGTTTGGATGTTCTTGGTTGAGGTCTCTTTCTTGTTAGCTCCTAGCACGGGGGGTGGGTCTTCGAACTCACATGGTCGGGTGGAACGTGCTAAGCACCCCATTGGGTCCCCAGTCAAGGATCGAGAAGTGCGGATTGGTGCTGTTGCAGCGACTCCAGAGTTGTATTTGTCATGGAGCCAATTATGATACTTTGTATTCGTCTATTCATTTGTATCATGCTATCTGGTGATGGTTTCACTCATATTTGGAAACACTTTTATATCCTTGTACTTCTTAAACATTGTACTGTAATGTAATGTAACATTAAACCTTGTGTGGATATTGGCCATGGTGATTGTTATTTAATGTGTTGTATTTATGTGCAGATGGCTTTTTATCAATGAATTTTCATATGTGTGTTATATTTGTTATTGTTTACTTTATATATTTGGATTCTATTCTTTATTGTTGTTGTATGGATCTAAGTTGCGTAATGACTCTTCGTGTACCCCAAGGGATGTATGTGTTAGTGAATTTACTTTAATGAATTCATGTTATGACTTAATGTGTATTACATGTATGTTATGTGTATTTTTTTTTTTTAAAAAAATTTGCGGTAATTATTGTGTTGTTGTCCTTTGGGGTTCGCACGGCGGGGCGTTACATGTAGTGATGATCAGGGAATCAACAATTTTAGTTGAATGGGTTGAAAGTTTTAAGTGTCAGGAGTTCATCTTATAGTTTTGTTGTGCTTCTCTTTCGGCTGACTTGTTCATGCAGTACAAGTTTCATGAAGGCTTATTCTTTAGGTCTGGGATGACCTACATTGTGTCTTGCATTCTTGATTTTGAGTGCCAAAGAAGGTTTTTTATGGTCGACAAGAATTCTTGAATTATGTATGCTTACATCCAATTAGGCTGACCGAATTAATGTATGAACCGTTTGTATAATGGAATTGAGCATATATATTTGAGATATACATAGATGTACATGGATGCAACATATAGTAATAGAGAAGGTGTGATAGTGTGAATGTATGTGATAGATTCATATTATGAAGTTCATGATAGTTGTCAATAGATGTTTTTGCAAACCAGTGCAAAAATTTTGTTTCCAGAGGTTAATTGGAACTATACTCAACACTTAGAAGGTGCATTCCTTTTAGTTCAAATTTCTGGCAGTGATCCATATCTTTTTGTATTCTACCAATAAGCTATAACTTTTGTACACTATTCTACAAGATACTGTGTCCTAGGAGTGTGCCATGTAATATTTTGTAACCGATTATAATATATTGTGAATTAATCCTCACCATAGTTTTTCCCACTTTGGGTTTTCCACATAAAAATACTGGTGTCTATGAGTTGTGTGATGTTATGTTCATTTCCATTTTTTTACTGACTACTGCTGCAAGATATATTGCTATAATTGGATGGTTAGCAATCAATCGGATTGGTAGAATAATGATTGACCCCCCTTCTCAGCATTTTGTGTGTTCAACAATTGGTATCAGAGCTCAGTTCCTTTTGAGAATCTTAACAGGTTAAGAAAGATCTTTAAGTTTGAACACATGACTGATAAAAAGTATCTTGCTCCTCCAAAAGAGATCTATGCAACTGAGGAACTTCATGTTGCCCTTAAAAATCTAGACAAAAGTGAAGATGAGAAAGAATCTCTAAAGGAAAACCTGAAAGAAGCAAATGAATTCATCAAGAAATTAAGAGAGAAATTTAAGAAAATCAAAGAAAGGCATAGAGAAGTCAATGATCAGTTGAAGAAGGCTAATGAAGACATCACCAGACTAAAGTTGCAAGTCAAAGAAAAGAAAAGAATTGAAAAATGTCATAAATCTGAAATCTAGAGAAAAATTGATGAATGCACAAAGCTTGAACAAGAAGTGGTCACACTAATATCTGACTTAGTGAAGGCAAGAGGTCATGAAGAAAATTTTAAGACAAGTACTACAAAGCTTGATGAGTTGATTGCACTTCAGAAACCAACTAAGGATAAAGGTGGTCTAGGACTTGAAGGACAAATTTTGAAAGCAAATCAAGTTTTGACCAATGTGAACAATCAAAGGAAGAATGAAAGCAATGGAAGGCAGATCAAGAATCATTGAAGCAATACCAGAAGGATTCCTATTCGACAACCTAACATGCTCAAAGGTACCCATCTTTCAATGGAACAGGTTTCTCATGCAATAAATTTGGTCATAGGGAAACTAAATGTAGAAGTAGAATGAACCGAAATAGAATGAAACAAAATTTTGGATTCTTTACTAGAAAATTTTTTTCTTGCAATAAGTTTGAGCATAGAGATACAAAGTGTAGAATTCAAACAATAATAAACAAATTCAATATTGGTATCAATGACTCAATACTTTTAAGGCTATTGCTATGTATGTTATGATTTTAGACACAAATCTAATCAGTGTAGATCAAGGATAAATCCAAATCAATTTGGTTAGAAACAATTTCTATACTACACTTGAGATAAACTGAGACACATCTCCAAATTTTGAAAAAACAAAATTGAGAAGAAAGCTAATCTAAAACAAAAGAAAAAATATGTGAAGAAAGTGATCCTACTGAAGTAAGGAAAAAAATGGAAAAGATGTGGAAGAAAAAAGAACTTGAGAATAAGGATGATTCAAATGCATCTGCATCGACACCTAGTGCAAATATTTCTTCTAAAAACTAAACCCAACAATGGTTTTTGGGGGAGCAGTGACAGAGAAATCTAACAAACCCCAGACATAAGAAGTGTCAAGAAGTGACACAAGGATATATGGTGTAAAGCATCATTCTGAAGATTTTGAAGAATTTTTTGGAAAAAAAAATGCAAATCTGATGAATTGTGGAGCATCTTAAGGTTTACAATGTATTTTCCAAATTTTTTATAAGATTTTGAAGTTGGAGTGCATTTAATGCAAAATTAGGCAAAAATTGGTAAGTCATAAAGTAAGGAACTAAATTTGAATTAAGTCACATTTGCAAATTAGAAGGAGCAAAGCGAGTTGAAGAGAGTTGAAAATCGATTCGTAGAAATTGGAATCAAACCCTAGTTTTTCACAAAGCGTGAAAAGGTATTTACTGTTATCTAAACTCTGTGGGTTTTGGTTTGAAGCTAATTTACAAGTAATTTGAGGGAAAAAATGGCTACTCCTACTATTGTGAAAGTTTCCAAGAGACCCCAACCTAAATTCATAAGGTATTCCATGAAATTCTTTGAAATGGACCCCTTGGGTGCATTCTGTCACATTCTAGTTAATGTCTTACCCACTGAAGACACCAGAACATACATTCATGGAAAGTTGGAAGAATTTAATCACCAAGAACTTAGGGATTTATGGATGAAAGAATTGATAGGAGATGATCACTTTGTAAAAACTGAGTATGAAAAACTAATACAGAAGAAGCTAGATGTGTGGAATTGGTTCCCTAATTTTTCAAATGAAATGGACTCTAAATTTGTTAGGATGGCGCTAAGTAGGGTGCATGATAAATTTATGTGGACAAGCATAGTATGGTTAATCACCAAAGAAGTGATTCAAGTTGTAACTGGTCTTTGTGCCATTAGACCTTTGCCAATGTTGAAAGTTGTAAAGAATGATGCAATTATGAAGCTAACTGGAGCCACATTTGACAGAGTAGCTATGACCACTAGACCTATCACAAACCCAGCTGTGAAGTATGTTGCTATCATGATTCGACAAAAAATATATTTCACCAATTGAGGGAATTTTGTGTCTGCCATAGCAATTCATACCGCATATGAAATGGTAGTAAATGGAAGAGAATTTGATTTGTGTGAATTTATCTATCAACAATTTCTAGAGAATTTGAGCTTGATCAAGACAAAGAAGCACTCCTTTAAGTTCAATACATTGGTATTTTGTCTACTATTTTAATTTTTGAGGGAGGTACTAGGAAGGAAAAATATCATATGGGAATGCAACAAGCTAGTTGCTCATCAAATTTTTGAGCACCTGCACAATCTTGGAGACTTTGGAGCACAAAATAATGCATTTACTACACACTTTGTAGTTTTCAGAATGATATGCATAGAAGAGAAATGGTTCCTAGAAGCCTGGTGAAAAATTATGCAAAGTACATAACCTTTCTTGTGAGTACTAACGAATGCATCGTGGAAGCAGTTAAACCCAAAACTCTCTAGATAAAACCATTGGGATATGAGGTTGATGAACAACTTGCTAAGATATTTATTGAAATGTTGCTAAGTAGTCCAAAGGAACCCTCTCTACCCCAACATGGAACTTATGAAGAAAAATCTAAACTACATTTAGAGACTTTTGCATCTCATAGAGAAAAAATAACAAGAAATAATGTTGAGGCATTCTTCCAAGGGCCATTCACTAAAGAAGGAATTGATGAATTAAAGGAAGCTCCTGATGAGAGAAACTCCAAAGTAGTTGAACTACCCTCTAGATCCAGGAAATCTGAAAGGATATCCTCTACCACTGCACCTACCTCCAGTGTTGTAGCTAAGAAAGGAAAGAACAAAGAACATAGTACTCTGACATTAGTTGATGTACCTGTCTCCACTGGACCTAGTACTCATGCTTCTAAAAGGAAGATCAAACCCCCTATTGCACCATCTATTGATCTTAGAAAAATAAGAGTAAAGGAAAAGGAAAATAGGAAGAGAAATTTAAGTAATGATGTACGAGAAGAAATTGACCTTGGCATACCAGAAGAGCATCAATTGAAAAAGAACAAAAGAATGAGGACTTTTTCCAGTAATGTAGAAATAGAAAGTAGAGTCAATATCTCCATAGATGAAGAGACAGGGGAAGAAGAAGACTCTTTCAGAGTTTGTGTGCATGAAAAGAAGAATGTTCAAGAAGGTACATCTAATCCTAAGGACATGCCTGCCTCTACTCTAGTAAGTGATCGACCATCTTTAAATCTTGGTGCCTTAGTAAAAAATATGATAGATGTTGAAGATTTTATTCCTACTACCCAATTGTATGATGAAGTCAATAATGGAGATAAAGAGACTGTTATTAATGCTTTCGTTCAGTACAATGTTATTTTTAATGTGAGTATGGAGAAAACCTAGAAGAAAGTGTTGACAATTCCTAGAAAGTGTTAGTACAAAGAAGGAAAGAGGCCATAAATGATGATGACAAGATGAAAAATGATGCATTGATTTCTTATGGATCTTCTTTATCTACAGAAGAGGCTACTAATTTGGTAAAATAATTCCCTACTCTGTTTAGAGTAAAACAAAGAGTCGGCATGCTTATGACTAAGGAAAGCGATAGTATAGAAAGAGTAAGATAGGAAACTCAGGACATAATAAAAATTTTGGAAAGAAACTATGGGACAAGAACCAGTTCTTCATCCCATACAGCTCAGGAATAGGAGCATTTTACTATCACAAAAGAAATGGATCATCCAATCCTGGAAAGTGTTGGTGAGATACATGAGGTTTCAAAGACTCCTGCCCCTTCGGATGATACAGAGGATACTACAAGAAAATAGTCTGAAGATCAACACAAAGATGATACCAGTAATGTACCTGAAGAACATCTTGAACCTACTGGAAATAATGGTGAGAATATTAGAGATGAAGGTAAAGGGAGAAAGGATAAAAAGGGAAATGATGATAAGGATGATGAGGATTAGAAGGAGAAAGAAAAAAAAGATAAATATTTTGGAAAATCCTCAGAAGAAGAAAAGGAAAAATAAAAATAAGAAGAAAAGGAAGAGGAGAAAGAAGAAGAAAAGAAGGAAGAGGAAGTAAAGAAATCCACCTAGGACGAAAGAAATGAAGAAGAGAACCCAAAGCTACTGATCCATCAAGGCCAACTGGAGAATCTTTCGAAAGCACTCTCAAGGGGTTACTGACAAGCCAACCAAGCCTACAACTAGTTCTACCACCTCAGCTAGTCAAGCTACCATCACATCCAGGCTATGTAGATTTGTCCAAGATTGCACCAAATGAGAAAATAAATATTTGTGGCACATTTTTCAACTCTGTTACACAAGAAACTACTGAAGCTTATAAAAAAAGGAATGAGATGATAAGTGAAGTTATTAGGGCCTTGCAGGAAACAACCCCCATTGTTATCACTCATGATTCCTTAGCACCAATTAAGAATCTAAAGTTTCTAGCTGATTATGTTAAGGAATATGCCTCCAACCTTAAGGCATAGACTATGAAAGAGGTAGATACAAGTCTTCTAGAGAAAATACTACTAATTCTGCAAGAAAAATGTGCAATTACATATGACAGAGTGTTTCAAAGTTTAAAGAGGTGAAATAATGTGATGAGGAAGCCCTATTACTATTTTTTTATTGTGTGTAGTGGTCAAATGCAACTCGAGGTATCAACTACTTAATGGACTTAATTGAGTCTCATCTTGTAGATGCCTCTGGAGTCTACAAACTTACAAATGATAGAAATTACATTGGTTGGACTTTGATTGAAGACCTTCAAAACAAGTTCTTCATTTTGCAAAGGAAAAGAGAAGATGCAATAAGATGCTTTGGAAAGCTTGGAGATCTGTTAATACCCAAAAACATCTCCATATCAAGTGCCTTGATAGATGTAGAAAGATTGGAAAAGATGAACACCATTCCTTCCACTTCAAAAGAGGGAGAAGGTTGCTTAGTGGAACTAGAATCTTTGCATAAGTCTCTTACTAGGGCTAAAAGGATTTGGGATGATGGTAAGATAGTGTGGGAAGTAATTCTCAAAGAACTACAAGGTTTCCCTAGCTCTTAATCATTTTTGTTTTCCCATTCTTTTCCTTGATTTCAAAGGGGGAGAAGGTTCTATGTGAAGAAGATTCAGATTCAATGTAAATATGGTTTGGTTTTAGTTTTATGGTTTTGATAGGGGGAGTTGAAAAAAGAGTTGAATAATTTTTTGTTGTTGCACAATTTTGGTTTTGAAGTGAGTTTTATTTTTGGCACATGTTGCCATCAATGCCAAAGGGGGAGATTGTTGGAAGAATGAAGAAGGAGACCTAAGGTTTTTTGTCTTTGTTGTCATTGATGCCAACATTGTTTTATAACTGATTATCTACCCATCCGGTAAATCATGTTCATGCTACTTTATCTAATAATTTGGTCTAGAATCACTCTGAAGTGTATTCCAACTCATATAGTTTTGATATGTTTTTCAAGAGTCTTAGATGCAGTTGTGATTAGGGAATCAACAATTTTAGTTGAACAGGTTGAAAGTTATAAGTGTCAGAAGTTTGACTTACAGTTTTGATGTGCTTCTCTTTTGGATGGCTTGTTCATGCAATACACATTTTCTAAAGGCTTATTCTTTAGGTCTAGGCTGACCTAAATTGTGTCTTGCATTCTTGATTTTGAGTGCCAAATAAGTTTTTTGTTTTATGGCCAACAAGACATTTTAAGTTATGTATGCTTACGTCTAATTAGGCCAGCCTAATTGATGTATGAACAATGTGTATAATGGAATTGCACATATATATTTGAGATATACGTATATGTACATGGATGTGACATATAGTCATAGAGAAGGTGTAATAGTGCAAATGTATGCAACAGAGTGATATTGTGAAGCTGGTGATAGTTGTTAATAGTTGTTTTTGCAAACCAATGCAAAACTTTTTTTTCCAAAGCTTAATTGGAACTATACTCAACACTCAAAAGGTGCATTCCTTTTAGTTCATATTTCTTACAGTGAGCCATATCTTTATATATTC
This sequence comes from Sequoia sempervirens, assembly GCA_007258455.2. NCBI lineage: Eukaryota > Viridiplantae > Streptophyta > Pinopsida > Cupressales > Cupressaceae > Sequoia > Sequoia sempervirens. Next base: position 187,352,401 of record VDFB02000015.1, read on the forward strand.
TGGTGGTAAACCATAACTTGTACTTTGACTGTGATTCGATCAAGGATATTGTGTCTTGGTAGTGTGCCATGTAATATTTTGTAATCATTTATAATATATTGTGAGTTAATTCTCATCGTGGTTTTTCCCACTTTGGGTTTTCCATGTAAAAATCCTGGTGTCTATGAGTTGCGTGATGTTATGTTCATTTCTATGTTTTTACTGACTACTACAGCAAGATATATTGTTATAATTGGATGGTAAGAAATTAATTGGATTGGTAGAATATTGATTCACCCCCCCTCTCAATATTTTGTGTTCAACACTTATCACTTTCTAGGGATATACCCTCAGAAGGGAGTGGCAGTCCTGCATTCATCTTTAGAGACCCTAGAGTTCTTTTGATGTCAGAAGTGATTTTACTTTCCTAAAGTAATGAATTAGAGGGTTATGTGCCTTGCAAGTATGTATCGAATGATAAATCTAAAGGTTACTATCCATTTTGGGATAGATATAATCAAATGAGAGATGAAAAAAATATAGATATGAGCAAATGAGAGATGAAAAGGAAATCTAAGGGGTATACCCCATTGAGCTATGTGTTTGAGAGTGAATTTGAGGGATAATCTCCACTTGACTATATAAATAGTCACTCTATGTAATTAAAAAGGATATTGAGATCCTTGTGAATAATAAAATCATGTGTTTATCAAAAGGTGAGCTTGACTATTATGTGAAATTTCTTATGTGTGAATGAATGCTCATTTCAATATTTTCCATAAGATAATATGTGTTGGAATGTATTGAGATGTGATGTTGTTGATTGTTGTCATTAATGGTTGTCATTGATGTCAACATATCTTGGTTGTTTGACTGAGGTTCAGTTTTAATGCTTTGGTGATGTGATTGGTGTGGTTCTGAATGTTGTGTTGTAATGATCTATCTTTCATCATGTCTTTCTTGGTCCCATTCTTTTTGCAACATAATGAGATACACTCTCATGGGTCTAGATTGATTTGGAAATTGGTTAATGTTCTCTGAAACATTGTTTGCATTGTATCGTGTATATCCTATTCTTTGGTCTCGAATATCATGGTAAATATGTAGTGTGTTGATTTGAGCAAGGAGGTTCTGTATGGTCCACGTTTCATTCCTTTCCACCGTGGGAATGTTTTTTGGTGACCTAATTCAATTTATGTTTGGCTAACTTAGGATATTATGAAGACATTGTGCTTGGCTGACTTAGGAGATTATGAAGGCATGGAATGGTATATGTAAAAGTTGATTCTGTTCAATGAAAGAAAGTCTGATGAATTTGAATCTAAAAATTTAGATATTGTGAAGTGTGTGAAAGTATACGACTAGAGGCAAGAGACAATGAGTTTTTTCTAGTGTGAGAGTTATTTCAGCGGTGGATTCCCTTTCATCATTCTTCTAGCAGTGAGCATTTTCTATCAGTAGTGAGCCTTTCTTTTTTGGCAATGAGCCTTTTATATTTGGCTATAATAGCTAGGTAGTGAGCCCACCAATAGTGAGCCTTACCTGTAATGAGCATTTTGGTAGTGAGCCCTTGTAAAAATCACCTTAGCCGATGTCACCTTAACCAATGTTCTATAATTGAGAATTAACATTCTTTATGGTTTTTCCCTTATTGGGTTTTCATGTAAATCTCAGTGTTCATTGTGCATGGTGTTTTTATGTGCTTTCATGTTCATATCTGTTAGATTATTATCTAATTGATTTAAGTCTGCTCCCAATTAATTAAAGTCAAGAAAATTATTTTATAATAACTGATTCACCCCCCCCTATCAATTACCCAGTTTGTTCAACAATTGGTATTAGAGCCTTAGTTCCTTGAAGAAGAGCTTAACCACTTGAGGTATATACAATGGTACATAAATTGGAAATCCCTATGTTTGATGGATCTGACTATAGTTTCTGGAAAGTGCAGATGAGAAGTTACCTAATTTCTCTAGGCTACAAGACTTGGAAAGCTATTGAGACAGTTGTTCCAGCAAGTGGTCCTAGTACTATGGATGAGATCTCGGCCTATGAAGAAAATGAAAAAGAAAGGTATGCAATCTATAGTGTTTTTTCTAAGAATGAGTTAACAAATTTATTTCATTGAGCACCACTTATGAAGTCTGGGAAAAGTTGAAAGAAATCTATGAAGGAAATAATAGAGTCAAATTATCAAAGAAGTTGACAACTAAGTGCAGATATGAAAACTTGAGAATGGAAGAAGGTGAAGATATAGAAAGCTACCTTCAAAGAGTTGACCGTGTAGTAAATGAAGTCAAAAATCAAGGAAGCACTCTGACATATGAAGATGTAATGGAGAAGATTTTGATGACCCTACTAGAGAGCAACAATGACAAGATCTCAACTATTGAGGAAGTTTATGATCTAAAGAAATTCACCAGGGAGCAACTATATGGCACCTTGACCATGTTTGAGATGAGGAAATTTGGAAAATAAAAGGAGAAATATGAAATAGCCTTCAAAGCCACAAAGACAGAAGATCTGGATAGTGAAAGTTTAGATGAGTTGGAAGAAAACTTCATAAGGAAACTGAAGAAAAGTTGCGTAAAAAGGTATGTTACTTCTTAAATATTTTAGATGTGGAAAGATTGGTCATTTAACAACTAAGTGTCTAGAAAAAGAACAAGGAAGAATTTTAAAAATATCAATAAGAAGGCCTATTATGCCAATGAGAATGCCAATATTTCAAATGATGAATCAGATCATGAGGATTGTTTGTTTTTGGTGGAAAAGGATGAACCTAGATTTGATATCTCTAATATTTTTCTAAAATATAATGATAACACTAAAGCTACATTATATGTTAAAAGAAACAAAGATGAATGGTTTATTGATAGTGGATGTTCGAATCATATGACCAGTGATAAAAGTAAGTTTGTGAAGCTTGAGAAATATGATGGAGGTTTTTTTAGATTTGAAGATGATAAAACAACACAGATTGTTGGAATTGGTTCTATTACCTTTGATGGAAAGCATAACAACGAAAATGTTTACTATGTGAAGGGTTTATATCATAATCTTTTGGGTGTTGGACATATGTGTGAAAATGTCTATAATGTGGTGTTTCAAGATGATGGTTGTGAGATCTAGAAGAAATATGGAACTACTATTGCAACTGGAAAAAGAACAAGTGGGAATATGTATCAACTAGAGGGAGAAACAAAGAAATGCTTATTATCTCAGTCCAATGGCAATTGGATCTGCCACCAAAGGATTTGTCACATCAACTTCAACAAGAGTAGTCAGATATTTTCCAAGACTAACCAAAATAGACAACACTATCTGCAAAGGATGTCAAGAAGGAAAGCAAACCAAAGAAATGTTCCAAAGAAAAGAAGAATCATCTATCGGTTTGTTAGACCTTATACACACTGACCTATGTGGTCTAACTAGAACAAGAAGCTTACAAGGTTAGAGATATTTCATGCTTTTAATAGATGATTATTCCAGATTAATCTGGGTTGCATTTTTAAGAGAAAAATCAGAGGCTTTAGAAAAATTCAAGATTTTCAAGGCAAGAGTTGAGAATGAAGTTGACCACAGAATCAAGTGTTTCGGATATGATAGAGGAGGAGAGTTTACTTTTGATGAATTCAAAAAATTATGTGAAAAACATGGCATCAAAAGACAACTATCTTCCCCTAGAACATCACAATAGAATGGTGTAGTGGAAAGAATGAATTGGACAGTTCAAGAAGCAGCTAGAACAATGATCAAGAAAGCAGGTTTCCTAGTAGTCTACTGGAGAGAAGCGATACACACAATAGTATACAATCTTAACATAGTACTATTCTAGAGGAAATATGGAAAGACATCATATGAGCTATGGCATGGAAGAGCTCCCATAGTAAAGTACTTCAAAAAATTTGGAAGCAAATGCTACATCCAAAGAGATGAGGACAATCTTAGAAAGTTCAACAATAGAGCTGATGAAGGCATATTTTTGGGTTACTCTACAAGAAGCAAAGTGTACCAATGTTACAACAAGAGATTGAACAAGATAGTTGAATGTGCGAATGTGAAAGTAGATGAAGATGTTCAAAGAAATCCTGACAAGAATATTGAATATAAATCACATGACTTAGATGACAAGGGAGAAAAGGATAAGAAAGAAGAACAAGAAACAAAGGAGGCTCCAACAACTACAAGGAAAGCCCCAAGGTATGTATAGAGAAACCACTCAAAATATCAGATTATTGGAGATAAGAATAAAGGAATCATCACAAGAAGCAAAGCAACTCAAGAACAAGTATTATTGTGTTTACTCTCAGAAACTGGGCCAAAGACTATGGAAGAAGCATGCAATGATTAGAATTGGGTGAAGGAAATAAAAGAAGAGCTTGATTAGATAGAGAAAAACCAGACTTGGGAACTTGTGCCCAGACTAGAAAAAAAAAATGTAATTGGAACAAAGTGGGTATTCTAGAACAAGTTGGATGAAAATGGAAAGGTAATGAGAAACAAGGCAAGGTTAGTTTACAAAGGTTACACTTAGATTGAAGGTATTGATTTTGAAGAAACATATTCCCCTATTGCTTGGATGGAAGTGATCTATATGTTCTTAGCTTTTGCAGCTTTTAAGGATTTCAAAGTCTATCAAATGGATGTAAAATCTACATTCTTAAATGGAGAACTAAAGGAAGAAGTCTACATTGAGCAACCAGAGGGATTTAAGTATAGAAGTAACCTAGATGTTGTTTTTAGGTTGAAGAAAGCTTTATACGGATTGAAGTAGGCACCTAGAGTTTGGTATGGTAGATTAGACAAGCATTTGATTGGATGAGGATTTCAAAAGGGATTTGTTGAAAATAATTTATACTACATAATTCACTCAGATCAAATGACATAATTTTTGGAGGAAATGACGATATGTGCAAAAAATTTACAGATGAAATGAAAAAGGAATTCAAAATGTCTATGATAGGTGAGTTAAATTTCTTCCTTGGATTACAAGTAAATCAAAACAACAAAGGAATTTTCATTTCTCATTACAAGTATACAAAAGAATTATTGAAGAAGTTTGGATTGGAGAACTCCAAAATAGTTTTTACACCTATTGTTACTGGATGCAAGTTGACAAAAGAAGATGATTCACCTAAAGCTGATGCAATTTTGTATAGGTCAATGATTGGAGGATTGTTATATTTGACTGCTACTAAAGAAAAAATTATGTATGTTGTTTTTTTAGCAGCTAGATTTCAACAAGAACCAAAGGAATCACATGTTGTTGCACAGTAAAAAGGGTCTTTAGATATTTGAAGGGTATAGAAGATATGGGTTATGGTATCCAAAGGATTCATATTTCACTTTGACAACTTATATTGATGTTGATTGGGTTAGGTGTGTTAATAACTGGCAGAGCACAAGTGGTGGAGCTTATTTCCTTGGATCCTAGTTCGTTGCTTGGTCAAGTAAGAAACAAGATTATGTATCTTTATCTACTAATAAAGCTAAATACATTGTAGCATCATCATGTTGCACTTAGGTATTGTGGATGAAATAAACGCTAAAGGATATTGGCATATCATTTGATGAACTAATCTCAATTATGTGTGATAATACCAGTGCAATAAACATTTCCAAGAATCTGGTACAACACTCCAGAATGAAACACATATCCATTAGATATAATTTCTTGAGAGAGAAGGTATTGGACAATGAGGTAAGACTTGAATATGTACCTACAAAAGAGAAGATGGAAAATATTTTCACAAAATCGTTGAGGAAAGATACTTTTGAGTATCTCCGGCAGAAGTTAGGTGTTTTTCCCCCTCCTAGTCTTTAGTAATTTGCACCAAGGTGTGCATTAGTCAAGGGTATTATATGCTACTCTTATCTGGATCAATGTTGGGGGGCTTCCTCATAGGGGGAGCGGAGTAAGTTTTTCAGGGGGATTTTTTCCCTTTATCTTTGATGTCAAAGGGGGAGAAGAAAAGAAGACAAGAAGATAATGACATTTGTGTTGTTTGGTTTGTTGTTGATGAATGTTTCCATCAATGAAAAAGAGGGAGATTGTTGGAATGTGTTGATATGTGATTTTGTTGATTGTTTCCATTGATGGTTGTCATTGATGTGAACATATCTTAGTTGTTTGACTGAGGTACGGTTTCAATTCTTTGGTTATTTGATTTGCATCGTTCTAGATGTTGTGCTACAATGATCTATCTTTGATCGTGTATGTCCTAGTCCCATTCTTTTTGCAACATAATGAGATACATTCTTATGAGTCTAGACCAATCTGGAAATTGGTTAATGTGCTCTGGAACATTGTTTGTATTGTAAAGTGTATATCATATTCTTTGGTCCTAGATATCATGGTAAATATGTAGTGTGTTGATTTGAGCGAAGAGGTTATGTATGGACCATGTTTCATTCCTTTCCACTGTGGGAATGTTTTGTGGTGGCCTAATTCAATTTTTTTTGGCTAACTTAGGAGATTATGAAGACATGGAATGGTATATGTAAAAGTTGATTATGTTTGATGAAAGCAAGTGTGATGAATGCAAATCTAAAAATTCAGATATTGTGAAGTGTGCAAAAGTATACAACTGGAGGCAAGAGACTATGAGGTTGTTCTAGTGTGACAGTTATTTTAGTGGTGGATTCCCTTTCATCATTCTTCTAGCAGTGAGCCCTTTCTGTTGGCAGTGAGCCTTTCTTTTTTGGCAGTGAACCTTTTTATCTTTAGTTGTAATAGTCGAGCAGTGAGCCCACTGACAGTGAGCCTTACCTACAATCAGCATTTTGGCAACGAGCTCTTATAAAAGTTACCTTAACCAATGTTCTATAATTGATAATTAGCATTCTCCATGGTTTTTCCCTTCTTGGGTTTCCACGTAAATATTGGTGTTCATTGAGCATGGTGTTGTTGTGTACTTTCATGTTCATATCTGTTAGATTATTATCTAATTTATTTAAATTTTCTCCAGATTAATTAAAGTCAAGAAAATTGTTTTATAATAACTGATTCACCCCCCCTCTCAGTTATCTAGACTATTCAACAATATGAACATAATTGAATCTAATACTGATGAAACTGTAGGTATAATCCGTTCTTTCAAGGATGGTGAGAAAAAGGACCAATCCTGGAGGAAGTCAAGAAGTCAGACAAGGTCCAGTGTGTGTTGAAGCTATATTGGATCAAATCCTAGCAAGGTTGGGAAACCTAGAGCAAGAAATAAAGGTAAAAGATAGAGTAGAGCAGGAAGTTCCAAATAACGAGGATGTGGGAGAAAATTCTTCTCATGATCATGGTCAAACCCATGAACATGAGAAAGAGAAATCACTCTCTTTGTCTGAGGAAACTAATAGGAAGCATATGGATTCTAAACTCTCCAAGCGAATGAGAAAAATAACCCCACCCAAGTTTGAAGGTAGTACCAGTGGGGAAGAAGTTGAGTCATGGTTGACCTAGATGGAGAAATATTTTGAGATCTAAAATTATTCTAAGGTCACAAAAGTAGCATGGGGAGCTTACCGGTTGGTAGGAGAAGCCTCTAACTGGTGGATGAATAAAAAAATGGAACTCAGTCTTAGCTCACTGAAACTTACATGGAATGAGTTTGTGGAAATATTCTGGAAAAGATGGCTAACCCAACACTTTTTCCACTAGAAACCCAAAATTTGAGATAAGGTGAGATGCCTGTTAATGAGTATTGGGAAAATTTTGCCCACCTGTTACATTATGTACAAATGTATCAAAAGGATGAATGTTTTTGCATAAAGAAATTAAACATGGGGCTTAATAGATAGATTGGAGGAGAGGTAGATGTTCATGCTCCAACCACTATGGATCTAGTGTATGAGGAAGTTGTTAAGTAGGAGAAAAAGCTCAAAGCTATATCCATTTTCCAAAAGAATAAGAATCGTAAGAAGTTTGTAGGAGCTCAAGTCAAAACAACTCCAAATAATTTTGAATATTTTCAAGATTTGTAGAAACAAGGAGAAAAAGGACCTCAAAATAATGAAAAATAATCTAGGAGGGAACACAAAAGGAATAATTCGAATGGTGGAAATGCTAATAAATCTAGTGAACCCACAAGGAAGAAAGGGCCAAAAACTAGATGCTTCACATGTGGGGGAGACCACTATGCTATACATTGTCTCAATAAGTCATCTGGGTCATGATCTTATGATAACCCACTTCCTACCAAGCAAGCAGTGTTCCAGCAAAAGACTCACACTACCTTAGATGATTTTCAAGAAGAGTATCAAGTTACTCAAATAGAGACTCCAGGTATTTTATTTTGTTTTACCATTTCCATACTTATAGATACTAGAGAAACTAAATTTTTTATTTCACCTAGAATAGCAAAGAAAATATCTAGGAAAGCTAGTTATGTAGAAAAGTCATGGGCTATAGAATATGAAAACCAAACAAGAGCAACGGTGGAACAATGTTTGTTTGAAGCTAGGATTGAGCTATCTTGTTTTTCTATAGAAGTAACCCTTTATGTAGGACCCTTAGGATCCTATGATGTTATCCTAGGAATGAATTGGCTTTGGAGACATAGTGCCAAGTTAGACTGCCATGCGAAAATAGTAGAATATCTAGATGATTTTGGTAACCAAGTGATGCTACAAGGGATACCTAGAGAGGTCAAGTTTCATCAAATCTCCACTATGCAATTGCTTAAGGCTAATAAGAAAGGATGCAAGCTATTTGTAGTCAAGATGGAAAATCTTAAAGATTATAAGGGATCTAACTCTCAAGAAGATCTTGACAACTTTAGAACACAAAGTTACCAAGAGGTGGAAGAAGGTGAAATGATGGAAACTAGAGAGACAGATATGGAAAATATCCTATCTTGAGAAAATTTTTGGATGTATTTCTAGAGGAACTACTTGGGTTACCAACAAAAAAGGATATTTCACTTCTTAATTGATATAGTACCAGGATCTAAACCTATTTCCAAAGTTCCTTATAGAAGGACAATAATTGAGTTAATGGAGCTCAAGGAACAACTAGATGAAATGTTGTCTAAGGAATGATAAGACCAAGTGTATCACCTTGGGGAGCACCAATAATCTTTGTGAAAAAGAAGGATAGTACTTTGTGTTTGTGCATAGATTATCGAATGCTTAATAAAGCTATGGTAAAGAACAAGTATCCATTGCCACACATTGATGATCTTTTTGATTAAATGTGGGGAGTTGTACTTTCTAAGATTGATCTAAGATTTGGATATCACCAGTTAAGAATCAAAGATAAGGACTATTGGAAGAATGAAGAAGGTTCCCTCCGAGTTTGTTATCATTGATGCCAACATTGGTTGGTAACTAACTAAGTAAACTATGTGTTTATGTTGATTTAGTATTTTGGTCCAAAAATCTTCTCAATAAAAGGAAACTCTATGAGTTTTTGATATGTTGCTCAAAAGTGTCAATTACAGGTATAAACAAGTTTCCAATGAGCTTGTGTCATCCAAGTGACAAAATTTTGGTACTTTATTTTCCGAAAAGGTTAAGAATTGTTTGTATTTTGTGTGTTCCTTATTATGTCTAAGCCAACCTAATGTTTGGGTGATACATTTTGTTCTGTGCGCCAAAACAAATTTTGAATTGAGCTGACAAATCCTTTTGAATTTTGTATGTTCAATTTCAATTAGGTTGACCTAATTGATGCTAGAAAATATGAAAGTGTACATATATGTGTGTATGATGGAAAAAAAATGTGTGTGAAGATATAGAGTGTGTATGCGAGTGATGCAAAAAAATGAAATAGTGCAAAGTGATTTATGATGATTGTATATGTGCAACCAGAGTAGAACTTTAGTGTTATCCGAGCTTAACTGGAACTTTTTTCTGCACCTTATAGGTGCACTTCTCCAGTTCATTTTCCTAGTAGTGAGCCCTGTAATATCTTATGACTAGTTATAATATATTGTGAGCTAATCCTCACTGTGGTTTTTCTCGCATTGGGTTTTCCACATAAAAATCCTAGTGTCAATGTATTATGACCTCTTTTGTGTTTTGGTTCACTATTGCAGCTAGATGTGGATTGTTAATTGGATGGTTAATAATTATTTTTGTTAGCAGAATACTGATTCACCCCCCTCTCAGTATTGGGTGTGTTTAAAAATTGGTATCAGAGCTTCGTTTCTCTAAAAAAAGTCTTACAGCTTGATGAAGGTCCCAAAATTTGAATACATGGCTAAATAAAGCTATATTGCTTCTTTGAACAAAAATTTTGTATCTAAGGAAATTAATGTTACTCTTGAAGAATTGGATAAAAGAAAAAATGAGAAGGAAACTCTGAAAGGAAATATGAAGGAAGCAAAGGAATAGGGAAGTCAGTGATCAATTGAAAAATGAAAATGAAGACATTACTAGACTAAAGGTGTAAGTAGAAGAGAAGCGAATCAAAGAATATCAAAAAGATAAGATCCATAATAAAATTAACAAATATACAAAGCTTCAACAAGAAGTGGTAACCCTAAGAGCTGATTTGGAAAAAGTGAAAGCTCATGAAGAAAGGTTCAAGATAAGTTCTACAATGCTTGATGAGTTGATTACATCTCAGAAACTTTCTAAGGATAAAGGTGGTCTAGGACTTGAAGAAGGAAAAAGTTCAAAGGCTAAACCGGCTTCCAACAAAGTAGACAATCAAAGGAAATTTTAAGGCACTACTCATCAAATCAAGATTCAAAGGAACAATACTGGAAGGATTTCTATACGATAGCCTAATGCTCAAAGATACCCCTCTTTTAATGTCTTTTGTTTCTCATGCAATAAATTCGAACATAGAGCAACAAAATGTAGTAGGATGAACCAAAATAGAATGAGTTAGAATGTTGGATTCTCTACTGGACAATACTTTTTTTGTAACAAGTTTGGACATAGAGCTACTGAATGTAGAAACCAGATGATGATGAACAAATTTAATACTAGTAGAAGGATTCAATCTTTTCAAGGCTATTGTTACACATGCAATATCTTTGGAAATAAGGATAATCAGTGCAACTCAAGGATGAATGCAAATCAATTTGATCCAAGATATGTTGTGTGATACACTTGCAATAAACCAAGACATATTTCAAAATTTTGTAGGAGAAAAATTGGGAAGAAACCTAATCTGGAACAGAAAAAAAGGCCTGTGAACAAAGTAGATCCCTAAGAAGTAAGGAAAGAAATGGAAAATTTTGGAGGAACAAGGAAGAAATTGAGAACACGGATGAATCAAATATCCTATAGCTGCATCTAGTGCAGATACCTCTTCCTAGAATTGAACCCAGTAATGGTTTCGAGGGGAGCAATTATAGAAAATTCTAAAAGACCCCCGATATATGAGGTCTCAAGCCATGACACAAGGATATTTAATGTGATTCATCATTTTGAAGGTATTGAAGAAATTTTTGGAAAAAAAAAGGGAAGATCTAAAGATTTGTGAAACTTTTCTTGGTTTATAGTGTTTTTTATAAAGTGGTTGGCAACTTTCAAGCTGAAAAGAAATAAATGTGAATTGGGGCTAAATTCGTAAGCAATAAAGTAAGACACTAAGTTAAAGAAAAGAACATTTGAAAAATTTGGAAGGAGAAGTGCAAGTTGAAGTGAGACTGAAGGAAATTCAGAGTATCATACATCGAAACCCTAGTTCTCAACAAGCAGTAAAAGTTATTCTCTATTAGTTGAATTTTGTGGTTTTTTAAGTTGAAGGAGCTCTTTGTTTAGTTTATTCAAGATTGTTTGGGGAATATGGCAACTCCCATTGTTGTGGAAATTTTTAAGAAACCCCAACCAATATTTAGAATATTTTTGTGGAAAGTGTATGAAAATGACCCCGTGGGTGCGTTCTCGCACATTCCAAGCCATGTGCTACCCACCGAAGATCCAAGAACATGCATTCATGGGAAGTTGGAAGAATTCAATAATCAGGAGCTGAAGGATTTGTGGGACAATGATTTGACTATAGATGATCTACTGCTTAATGTGGAATATGAAAACCTAGTTCAAATGAACTTGACCGTTTGTAATTAGTTTCCAAACTTTTCTAGTGAGAAAGAGGAAAAGTTTGTCAGAATGACCCTCAATAGGGTTCATAAAAAATTTATGTGGGAAAATGAACCAAGAATTATCAACAAGGATGCAATTCGAGTTGTGACTAGTCTTTGTGATATTGGTGCCATTTTAGTTCTAAAAGTGGTGAAAATTGATGAATTCACAAGGATGGCTGGTGCTAAGTTTGATGGGAGAGCTTTAACCAAAAATTATATTGTAAACCATGCCGTCAAGTATGATGCCATCATGATTGGGTAGAAAATCTATTTCACTATTTGAGTAAATTCAATATCGGTTATGGTAATTCATACTACTTATGAAATGGTGGTAAATGGAAAGGATTTTGATCTTTGTGAGTTGCTTAGGCTACAACTTATGGAGAACCTAAATATGAAAAATGTGAAGAAGTTATTAAAAGGCATAGGTAAACTTAGAGGGGGGTAAATCAGTTGTCACCAAATTTAAACTCAAAACTTCAACACTTATTAATTACACAGCCACACTATTATGTGTTTAAGGATGAACATGAAATGAAAATAAAAAAAATTAAAATAAACACAATAAACCCCAAATTTTACATAGAAAACCCAATAAGGGAAAAACCACTATGAGGATTAACTCACAATCAACCCCAGCTGATAAGAGATAGCAAAACTAAATACAAAGTCTCACTGCCAAGGGTGTACTACCCAGAAGAGGACTCACTATCTAGATACAATGGCTCACTACCTACAGAAAGGAATCACTGTCCAATAGGGAGGCTCACTACCTACTGATACAAAATAAAACAAAAGATCCACCAAAGCAATTTACACTCATCCGCAACCTTGCTCAAAAGATTGCAAAAAACTTCAACTCACTGCCTTCAAGAATCTAACACAATGAAGTACTATTGCCTCAACTTACATTCACACAATTTTTCTCTTCACTTTTGGCTTACTTTGTTACTTTGCATCATCCAATTATTCACATCTTGACTTGCATTTATACCATCTTCAACCTAAGAGACTTTCTCCAAGGTCAACCACATACGCTTCATTTCATAAATTCAAATTAGGTCAACAACTCAACATTCCTAAGGTGGAAAAGAATGAGAGTGGAATAATTACACACTTAACCAAGACCAAAAGCAACATCTTGAATCAACCAGATGCTTCCTTAAATAAATTTAGTTCTTCATATAAAGTGTAAACACCAGATCGGCCAAACCTAACGAAGACACAAATGAACATTAAAGTACATGCTTCCCAACAAGAAGATAACATGTGAATGATGTAACATGCTTCATTATGCATGAGAAAACTTCTAAAGTTCCTTCAAATACATCCGCAGCAAGTGTAACAACCTTTGAACATAGAAATCCTTCCATCATTCCATCTGGATTGTGCAAACACATACAACAACTTTGAAACTCAACTTTCAGATCACCAAACCACAAACATCTTTTCTAGAACCTAGAGAACACCATTACAAGACATATTTCAGATCCACAAGAATTGAAACAAAACAACAGAGGATTGTGAAGCAAAAAAAATTCTCCCAGTCCATAGAAAACCTACTCTACCAAAGAATTTCACACACTAGTGAACACAACTTTCACACTCCATCAAACCAGAAGCTACAAATTAGTATATATCACCATCAGATCATCAACAACAACCCTTGAGATCTACACAAGAATAGGATCAACATAGGAGAAACGTGCAACACATTTTGGAGCACACTTTGAACACATACATAACTCTGACTTCACTCTTTATTGAATTCTAAAAGGCACTTGGAAACCCATCATTTCAGCACATCTGCAACATCATAAAGATAGCTCCATGCACTCACAACATCTCAACAATATCTCAACTATACATGCACAATCTAAAACATAAAGAACTATGTTGAAATAAATGACAACATTATGACAACACCATCAAAATTGCTCATACTTGCAACAATCTCCCCCTTTGTCATTGATGGCAACACATGATGTGAAAAACCATCAAATAAAACTCTCTTCTTCTTCTTGACTCTCTATCCTTCTTTCTTCTACTATTTTTCACATGAATTTCTCTCCCCCTTTGACATCAATGGAAAAGATCAAAAGTTTTTATTACTCCCACTTAGGAGTACACCCATTCAACTCATACTACAACAATGAAAATCTTTTCTACTCCCCCTAAAGAGTAGACCCATTCATTAGTCCAGATAAATGAAGAATCTATGAATTCACTAGAATGATGCACCTCCATGTGCACCTATTTCAGAGGGCCAATGACCCCCAACCTCTCCCTAAGATACTCAAAAGTATTCTTTGGAAGAGCCTTAGTAAATATATCTACAATTTGTTCCTTTGTTGACACATACTCCAGCTTGACATAATTCTCCAACACTTTCTCTCTCAAGAAATTATATCTGATAGATATATGTTTTGTTCTTGAATGCATCACTGGATTCTTTGAAATGTTTGTAGCACTTGTGTTGTCACAGAAAATAGGAATAGGCTCATCACATATCACTCCAATGTCTTTCAGAGTTTGCTTCATCCACAAAACCTGTGTGTAGTAGGATGTTGCAGCAATATATTCTACCTTTGCAGTGGATAAAGAAACTGAGTCTTGTTTCTTACTCCACCAAGAAACCAATCTTCTATCAAGAAAGAAATCACCTCCACTGGTACTCTTCCATTCATCCACACAACCAACCCAATCTGCATCAATATAAGCACTCAAGGTGAAATCGGCATCCTTAGGATACCATAAGCCATAATCCAGTGTACCTTTAAGATATTTGAATATCCTCTTTATAGTTGTAATATGTGCCTCTTTAGCATCTTCTTGAAATCTGGTAACTAAACGTATTGCATGCATAATATCCAGTTTGGTAGCAGTAGGATATAGCAGCCCACCAATCATAGATTTGTATTTGCTCTGATCAACTTTAGCAGATTCATCATCTTTAATCAACTTGCATCTAGTTATCATAGGAGTACTAACTAGTTTGGAGTCATCCATTCCAAAATTCTTCAATATCTCTTTCACATATTTCTATTGTGAAATGAATATCCCTTTATCAGTTTGATTTACTTGAAGACAAAGAAAGAAATTCAACTCACCAATCATGGACATTTAAAATTCATTTTGGATTTCTTCTACAAATATTTTAGACATGCCTTCATTTCCACCAAAGATGATATCATCAACATATACTAATACTATCAACATTTTGTTATCTTGCACTTTGAAGTAAAGATTGTTGTCAGTAGAGCCTTTTTTGAATCTTTGTTGTGTCAGGTATCTATCCAATCTTGCATACCAAGCTTTGGTAGCTTGCTATAGTCCATACAATGCCTTCTTCAACTTACAAACCATATCTGGTTTGTCTAATAACTAAAATCCTTCAGGTTGTTCCATGTACACTTCTTCCTCCAATTCACCATTAAGGAATGTTGACTTGACACCCATCTGATATAATTTGAAGTCCTTGTGGGAAAAAAATTCCAAAAACATCGTAATAGCTTCCATTCTATCCACAAGGGAAACTTGTGAGTATCCCTTGCACACAAGTCTTTCTTTTTTTCTTATAACTTCACCATTTTCATTCAACTTATTCCAGAACACCCATTTTGAACCAATTACATTCTTATTCACAGGTATAGGAACTAATTCCCATGTCTAATTCTTTTCTATTTGCTGTAACTCTTCTTTCATAGCTCTAACCCAACTCTCATCTTTACATGCTTCACAAACAAACTTAGGTTATATTTTAGAGAGTAAACACAAATTTACCTCAGTTGCTACTTTACATCTAGTCTTCACACCTTCACTCTTATCTCCAATTATATGCTCCTTCAGATGATTCTTTTGCATATACTTAGGAGTCTTAACAACAAGTTCCCATCTTCTTCTTCAATTTTTTATTCTTCTTCTTCTTTGTCTTCCTTCTCCTTATTCTCTTCGGGTACTTGTCCATAGATAGGATCATCGGGTTCAACTTCACTTATCTTAATAGGTTTGTGCATGTCCTCATCAACTTTCACATTAGCACTCTCAATAATCTTCCTCAATATTTTATTGAGGCATCTATATGCTTTGTTTGTGGTTGAGTACCCAGGAAAAATTCCTTAATCACATCTAGCATCAAACTTCCCAAGATTTTCATCATCTCTTTTAATGTAACATTTTCTCCCAAATATCTTAAAGTGCTTCACAGTAGGAGTCTTACCAGTCCATAATTCAAAAGGATTCTTTGTGCTATTGCCTCTAATATGAACTCTATCAAGAACATAAATAGCAGTGTGTATTGCCTCTCTCCAGTACACATCAGGTACATTTGATTCTTTCATCATGGTTCTTGTAGCTTCTTGTACCATCTGGTTTTTCCTCTCAACTACCCCATTCTGTTGAGGGGTTCTCAGAGCATAAAATTGTATTTTTGTGCCATGATCTTCAAAAAATGTATTAAATTCAATAGAAGTGAATTCTCCACCTCTATCAGATCTCAAAAATTTGATTCTCAGGTTCACTTCATCTTCCACTCTTGCTTTGAAAACATTAAACCTATCTAGAGCCTAAGTATTTTCTCTAAGAAAGCAACCCATGCCATTCAAGAATAATCATGAATAAGGAGCATGAAATACTTGTCACCATTTAGGCTTCCTATTCTAGTCGAACCATTGAGATCAGTATGAATTAATTCCAACATTTCGGTAGTAGATTGATCTTTTACCATAAAATTGCATCTTGTCTATTTCCCTAACTGGCAACTTTTGCCAATAGTATTAGTAGGATTTATGATTCTAGGAAGACCTTGGACAACATCTTTTGAATTGATCCTAACCAAATTATCAAAGTTTACATGTCCCATTCTCCGGTACCACAACCAACTTTCATTGACTTGAGATACAAGGTACTAACCATCAACACCCTTAAGTTGATAGATGTTTCCATGAGTTCTCTTCCTATAGCAACCATATCTATGGATCCTTTTTTCTGATTTCACAGGTATTATTCTGAAACACAAGTTTAAAACCATTTCTATACATTTTTCCAACACTCAAAAGGTTATGCCTTAAACCCTTTACACAATATACATTATCAGTGTTGTGTAATCCATCAAAACTAATTGTACCTTTCCCAACAATCTTTGCTCTTGAATCATCACCAAACATGACCAAACCACCATCATACTTTTCAAGTTTAGTAAACTTACTTTTATCTCTGGTCATGTGATTAGAGCATCCATTGTCAATCACCCAGTAGTCTTCATCATGTCTAGCATGAAAGGTGGTGAGCAAGGTACCTTCCATCTCATTCTTTTTGTTCTCTGGAACATTCTTTCTTGCACATTTTCTAGGGTTAGTAGACATGGATTTATTCTCCAAAGCTAAAAATAGGAATTCACTATCATCAACCTCATAATCAAATTCATCATCAAAGATTCTAAATTTTTCTTTAACTTAATACAGCTTCTTATATTTCTTATCCTTTCTATCTTTATCTTTAAGATCCTTATTCTTCTTATGTATAGCTCTATTCATATATCTTGAAGCATAATGACCAATAATACCACAACTAAAACATTTAAAGGGCAACATACCTTTATACTTATTGGTACCTTTCTTCAATTTCCTGGTAAAATTCACTTCCAACTCATCAGAACCATCATTATCCAGATCATCCTCAGTCTTTGTTACTTTAAATTTTGTTTCTATCTTTTCCTCTTTCTTTCCAAACTTTCTCATCTCAAATGCAGTCAAGGTGCCAAATAGCTCTTCTTTAGTGTATTTCTTAGGATCATACATTTCTTCAATAACTAAGATCTTATCACTGTAACACTCAGGTAGGGTTATTAGGATCTTGTCAATTATATCTTCATCAATTAGTTTCCCCCCTTGATTCCTCACATCATTTGCTACAAGTTCAACCCTCTGGAAATAGCTTGAAAAATCTTCACCTTCTTCCAACTTCAAATTCTCATATTTGTACTTTGTCATCAGCTTCTTTGTCAATTTCACTCTATCATTTCCTTCATAAACATCTTCCAAATTTTTCCAAACTTCATGAGTAGTTTCCAAAGAAAAAACCTTAGTTCACTCAGTTCTAGATAGAGCACTGAAAATAGCATACCTCACCTTTTTTATTTTCCTCATAAGCAGAAACCTCATTTGTAGTAGTAAGACCATTCGTCAGAGTAATATACTTTTTCTCAATAGCCTAATAGGTCTTGTAACCAAGAGAGATAATATATCCTCTCATCTTCACTTTCCAGTCACTGTAATTAGATCCATTAAACATAGGAATCGCCAACTTATGCACCATCTGATGTTCCTTAATCAGTTAAGCTCTACACCAAGGAAACAAAGCTCTGACACCAATTGTCAAAAGGTGTGGGACAACTAAGAGTGGGGGTGAATCAGTTGTCACCAAATTTAAACTCAAAACTTTAACACTTATTAATTTCACAACCACACTATTTTGTTATTAAGTATGAACATGAAATTAAAATAGCAAAAAGTAAAATCAACACAATGAATGCCATATTTTACGTCAAAAAGCCAATAAGGGAAAAACCATGGTGAGGATTAAGTCACAATATAAAGAGATAGAAAAATTGAATACAAAGGCTCACTGCCAAGGGATCATTACCCAAAAGAGGACTCACTGTCCTGATACAAACGCTCACTGCCTAATGATACAAAAGAAAATAAAAGATCCACCACAGTAATTTACACACATCCATAGCCTTGATCAGAAGATTTCAAAAACCTTTAGCTCACTGCCTTCGGGAATCTAACACAATGAAGTACTACTGCCTCAACCTACTTTTGCACAATTCTACTCTTCACTTGTGGTTTACTTCATTACTTTGCATAATCCAATTCTTCACATCTCAACTTGTATTTATACCATCTTCAACCTTAGAAACTTTCTCCAAGGTTGGCCACATACGCTTCATTTCATAAATTCAAATTAGGTCGGAAACTCAACATTCCCACGGTGGAAAGGAATGAGAGTGGACCAATTAAACACTTAACCAAGACCAAAATAAATGTCTTAGATTAATCACATGCTTTGTTAAATAAATTTAATTCTTCATATGAAGTGTAAAAACCAGGTCGTCCAAACCTAATGAAGACATAAATGAACATTGAAGTACACACTTCCCAGC
This sequence comes from Sequoia sempervirens, assembly GCA_007258455.2. Classification (NCBI taxonomy): domain Eukaryota; kingdom Viridiplantae; phylum Streptophyta; class Pinopsida; order Cupressales; family Cupressaceae; genus Sequoia; species Sequoia sempervirens. The sequence continues at coordinate 187,371,580 of VDFB02000015.1, forward strand.
AAGAAGATAACATGTAGATGATGTAACACACTTCATTTTGCATGAGAACTCTTCTTAGGTTCCTTCAGATACATCCACAGCAAGTGTAAAAACCTTTGAACACATAACTCCTTCCATTAGTCCATTTGGATTGTGTAAACACATGCAACAACTCTGAAACTCGGCTCCTGGATCACCAAACCACAAACATCTTTTTGAGAACCCAAAAAACACCATTACAAGACATATTCCGGGTCCATAAGACCTGAAACAAAATAGCAGGGGACTCTAGAGCAAAAAAATTTCTCCCAGTCCACAGAAAACCAACTCTACCAGAGCAGTTCACACACCAGTGAACACAACTTTCACACTCCATCAAACTAGAAGCTACAAATTAGTATATATCACCATCAAATCATCAAAAACAACCCTTCAGATCTACACAAGTATAGGATCAACATAGGAGAAACACGAAGCACATTCTGAACACATACATAACTATGACTTCACTCTTTATTGATTTTCTCAAAAGCACTTGGAAACCCATCATTTCAACACATCTGCAACATCATAAAGATAACTCCATGCACTCACAATATCTCAACAATATCTCAACTATACATGCACAATTTGAAACATACTTAACTGTTTTGACATCAATCACAACATTAATGAGAACACCACCAAACTTTCTCATACTTGCAACAGAAGCATGTTTTCAAATTTGGAACTTTAGTTGTTTGTTTGTTATTCTATTTCCTAGAGGAGTTACTAGGAAGAAAAGGAATAATGTGGGACAACACCAAACTAGTTGCTCATTAGATTTTTTCCCATCTGCATACTCTGGGAAATTTAAGGTCATAGAACAATACCCTAACTGCCTTCTTTGCAGTATTTCAAAATGAAATGCATGAAAGAGAATGAATTCCAAGGAGTTTGGTAAAGAAGTATGTGAAGGAGATAACATTTGTTGTATCTACAGATGAATGCATCATTGAGGTTGTACAACCTAGAATTTGATGGATTGAACCTCTAGGATATGAGATTGAAGAAAAAATGGTAGAAAGGTACATTGAGATCCTGTTGGAAAGTCCTAAGGACCCCTCTCTACCTAGGCATGGTACATATCAGGAGAAATCTATTGAAATACATTTGGAGGCTACTGCAACTAAAAGAAGAAGGTCAAATTTTTTTTCCAAGGTGTAAGATACACTAAGGATGATATAGAACAATTGAAGGAAGCAATTGATGAAAGGAAAGCCAAATTTGTTGAACAGCCCTCTGGACCTAGAAAATTGGGAAGACTATCCTTCAGTGCTACATCAACACCTATTTCTAGTTCTACCACCCCTAGTGGTGCTAAGTTGAGGAAGGGAAAAGGAAGGAACAAAGTGTTCCTAAATTTTTTGATATAGGTGCCCCTTCTGGTCCCTATACCAGGGCATCTAAGAAGGACATACCTTCTTATGTACCATCTACTACTTCATGAAGAAGAAGAGTGAAATAGAAGGCTGACAAGAAAAGAAGTTTGAGTGATGCTCTTCAGGAATATATTGAACTTAGCTTAGAGGGAGAGAAACATCTGAAAAGAAACAAAAGGAGTAGTACATCCTATGAAGAATCCAAAACCAGTGTTGTCTCTATAGATGAGGAGTCAGAGGAATAGGAGGATACTTACCGAATTCATGTACATATAAAGAAGAATGAAGAAGGATCATATGATCCTATGGAGGACATGCATGGATATCCTCTGGTAAGTGGTCATCCACCCTTAGATCTAGGAAGATTTGTTAATAGCATGATTGATAATGATCTTATGCCAACTGTTGAGCTATATGATAAGGTCAATGATGAAGGGAAAGAAACCATCATAAATGCATTTGTACAATACATAGTCATTTTTTTTAATATAAACATGGATACAATATAGTCAAAAGTTACTAAAAATGTGTGGAAAGAGTTAGTACTTAGAAGTAAATAGGCTTTAAATGTTGAAGACAAGATGAGAAGTGAAGCCTTAAAATCTATTAGTTCCACTTTTTCGAAGATAGAACCTTCAAATCTGGTGAAAGAATGTTCTACATTGTTTAGATTCAAGCAGAGAGTTAACATGTTAATGACTAAGGAAGATGATTATATGGAAAAGGGAAAGATACCCAGGATTTAATTAGGCAATTAGCAAGGAGCTATGGGCCAAGAACCAGTTCTTCATCCCACACTGCTCAGGCACAAGAACATGCTAATGTTGCAAAATTAATGGATAATCCAGTCTTGGAGACTATTGATGAGAAACTTGGTGCTTTAGAGACCCCTACCCCTTTGACTAACACAAAAGAAACTACAAGAAAAAGATATGATGATCATCATAGAGATCAATCTAGTGAAAAGAGAGAAGAATGGCAAGAATCTATACAAAATAGGGAAGAGAAAAACAAAGATGAGAGTGAAGGGAGTAAGGACAAAAAGAATAATAATGAAAAGGATGATGAAGATATAAGGAAGAAAGAAAATAGAGATAAGTCCTCTATAAAGTCCTCTGGAGAAGAAGACAAGAAAGAAAAGGAAAAAGAAGAAGAAGAAGAAGAAGAGAAAGAAAAGGAAGAAGAAAAGAAGAAAGAGGAAGACAAGAAATCCATTCTAGCTTAAGGAGAAATTTCCAAAGGCCTTGAACCATCAAAGCCATCTGGAGAATCATCCGGAAGTACTCTTAAAGGTCTTCTTTCAATACAAGGTGTAATCCAACCTATGCTTCCACCTCAACTAGTTAAGCTAACATCTCACCCAAGTTATGTGGATTTGACAAAAATCACACCGAGTGATAGAATAAAACTAAGTGACACCTTTCTCAGCTTTGTCACACAAGAAGTTACATATTCAAATCAAAATGGAAATGAATTAATAAATGAAGTTGTCAAAGCTTTATAGGAGACAGCCCTCGGTGTTACTTCAAACAACTCTTTAGCCCTGATTGAAAATTTGAGGCTTATAGTTGATTTAGTTAAAGAGTACACATTTAATCTTAAGGTATAGACTGCAAAAGAAGTGGAGTTGATTCTGGTAGAGAAAAGATTGTTGTTTATGCAATACAAGCATACAATTACATGTGACAAGGCATTGCAAAATTTGAAAGAGGTAAAATAATGTGATGAGGAAGCCAAACTGCTATTTCTTTACTACATGGAGTGGCCAGAAGCCACTCGAGGTATCAAGGATTTAATGGACTCAATTGATTCTCAACTTTTAGATGCTTTTAGAGATTTTAATATTGTAGACGATAGAAATTATGTTAGGTGGGTTTCTATTGCATATCTTCATAGTAAATTCTTCATCCTATAGAGGTAGAAAGAAGATGTTATGAGATGGTATGCCCAACTTGCAGACCTAGTTATGTCCAGACATGTCTGTATATCAAATGCATTGATGGAAGTATAAATAATTGAGAAGATGAACATTTCTCCATCCACTCTGGAAGAAGGAGAAGAATGCTTGGTGGAAATAGAATCTCTAGATAAAACTCTCTCCAAGGAAAAAGGAATCTGGGATGATGGAAATCCAACTTGGGAGGTTATTCAAAATAAGTTATAGGGTTCCCCTAGTTCCTAATTTGAAGTTTTTTTTCTTGGTCCTTTTTCCTTGATGTCAAATGGGGAGAAGATGAGAAAAGGAGAAGAGTATGTGTAAATTACTTTATGTTATATGTTTGTATCATGTACATATGTTAGGGGGAGTTGAGCACAATTTTTTTTGAATTTTTGAAGCAAGTATCAATTTTGGCACATATTTCCATCAATGATAGAGGGGGAGATTGTTGGAAGAATGAAGAAGGTTCCCTTTGGGTTTGTTGTCATTGATACCAACATTGGTTGGTAACTAACTAAGTAAACTATGTGTTTATGTTGATCTAATATTTTGGTCCAAAAATCTTCTCAGTAAAAGGAAACTCTATGGGTTTTTGATATGTTGCTTAGAAGTGTCAGTTACAGGTATAAAAAAGTTTTCAGTGAGCTTGTGTGATCCGGTTGAGTTATCCAAGTGACAAAAGTTTGGTACTCTTTTGGTTGACAAGGTTAAGAATTTTTTGTACTTTGTGTGTTCCTTATTAGGTCTAGTCCGACCTAATGTTTGGATGATACGTTTTTTTCTATGCACCAAAAGGATTTTTGAATTGGGCCAACAAGTCATTTTGAATTTTGTATGTTCAGTTTTAATCAGGCAAACCTAATTAATGTTGGAAAATATGAGGATGTATATATATGTATGTATGATGGACAAAAGATGTGTGTGAAGACATAGAGTGTGTATGTGAGCGATGTAAAAAAATAAAATAGTGCAAAGTGATTTATGATGATTGTATATCTATGACTAGAGTAGAATTTTGTTGTTATTAGAGCTTAACCAGAACTATTTTCTGCACTTTGTAGGTGCACTTCTCCAATTCATTTTCCTGGTAGTGAGCCTTGTAATATCTTATGACCAATTATAATATATTGTGAGCTAATCCTCACTATGGTTTTTCCCAGCTTGGGTTTTCCATGTAAAAATCCTGGTGCAATGTGTTATGATGTCTTTTGTGTTTTGGTTCACTATTGTAGCTAAATTTGGATTGTTAATAATTAATTTTATTAGCAAAATACTAATTCACCCCCCCTCTCAGTATTCGGTGTGTTCAACAAGGACATCTTCAAGATTGTATTCAGAACCAGATATGGGAATTATGATTTTACTATTCTACCCTTTAGACTAACTAATGCACCAACATTATTTATGAACCTAATGAACAACGTATTTAGGGATTACCTAGATAATTTTTTCTTAGTTTTCCTAGATGATATCTTGATTTATTCAAGGAATGAAGAAGAGCATTGTAAACATTTAGAGATAGTTCTACAACAACCGAGAGAACATAATTTGTATGGGAAACTTTAAGTGTACCTTTTTTTAGAAGATAATACATTATCTTGGACATGTAATCTCAATAGATGCTATCACAGTTGATCCAACGAAGATCAAGGTAGTGCCAGAGTGGCCGGTGCCCAAAAATGTCTTGGAGGTAAGAAGTTTTATGGGTTTGGTGGGAAATTATAGAAAGTTTTTTTCTAGCTTCTCCAAGATAGCCTTTCCAATTACTTCTTTGCAAAAGAAAGGGAAGAATTTTGAGTGGACAGAAAAGTTCCAAGTAGAATTTGATCTAATCAAAGAGAAGTTTACTAACCCAGTTTTGAATGTACCAAATCCTAATGGAGACTTCACTATTATCACAGATGCATCAAGAGAGGGCTTGGGAGATATTTTAATGCAAGAAGAGAAAGTAATTTCTTATGAATCAAGGAATTTGAAACCCTATGAGAAAAATTATGCCTCGCATGATTTAGAGTTAGTAGCGGTAGTTCACACATTGCAGATGTGGAGGCATTGCTTGTTGGGAAGGTCATTTGAGATGAAAATTGATCATCATGGGTTGAAATATGTATTTACTCAACCTAATATAAATGCAAGGTAGAGAAGATGGTTAGAGTTGATGTCTGATTATGACTTCAATATCAACTACATCAAGGGGAAAGAAAATCAGGTTGTTGATGCCTTAATTCGAAGATGTCATATTGCTTCAAAACTGACAATCCAAACTGACTTTAAAGGTTAGGTATTGCAGAAATACAGAGAGGATGAGTACTATATGAAAGTTAAGCAAGCACTTGTAAGCAATCCGCAAGATGTAAGGTATGACGGATTACATTTTGAAACTAATGGATTACTTAGGTATAAGGGGGGAATGTATGTACCTAACTCAGAAGACTTGAGAAATATGGTATGGAAAGAAGTTCATCAAACACCATATTCTGGACACCCTGGTGTGACAAAAATGTTCTCTGATGTGAAGCTATTATATTTTTGAAAAGGTATGAAAGGAGATGCTGCTAGATTTTTAGCTAGGTTCCTAGAATGTCAAATGGTGAAAGATGAACATCATCATCCTGTAGGCTTGTTATACTTGCACGATATTCTAGAGAGTATGTGGCAAGTCATAAGTATGGACTTTGTGCAAGGATTTCCTATGTCGAGGAATAAGCACAATGTCATTCTTGTGGTTATGGATAAGCTTACTAATGTAGCACATTTCATAACAGGGAATCTAACAGATGGAGCTCCTGTCATAGCATGAAAATTCATTCAAGAAGTGTTTAGACTACATGGAATTCCCAACAAGATTATCTTAGATAGGGATGCACAAGTCCTCTCAAGGTTTTGGCAAACCTTATTTTTTGCACTTGGGACTCAATTAAATATAAGCTCAACATATCATCCAAAAATAGATGGACAAACAAAAAAGGGAGAATCAAGTACTCAAAGACCTACTTAGAATGTCTTGCATGGATCAACAATAAAAGTGGGAAGATTACTTACCTTTAGTGGAATTTTCTTATAATAAATACCATTCCATAATAAAAGATGGCTCATTTCGAAGCTTTATATGGTTGAAAGTGTCAAACCCCTATAAGTTGAGATAAACTTGAGGATAAGGTGATTCTTGGGCTAGAAATGTTGGATAAAATGGAAGATCAAGTGAGGGTTGTTAAGCAAAGATCAGCTAAAGCTAATGATAGACATTAAAGTTGTGCAAATGCAAAGTCAGTACCCTAAAATTTTGTAGTAGGTGACAAGATGTTGTTAAGAGTAAAACCTCATAAAATTTCTATCAAGTTTGAAAAGACATCCAAACTAGCTCTACACTATGTAGGTCCTTTTGAGATTCTTGAGGAAGTAAATCTTGTAGCTTACCAAATTGTGTTACCACTAGCTCTTGTTCAAATGCATAACATATTTCAAATTTCTTATCTAAAGAAGTATATACTAGGAGATAATCATGTAATTGATTTGAATTCCTTATAGGTACATGACCCCAAAGTGGTAACAATCAAGCCTATCAAGGTGCTCAGAACATGTAAGCCTCACTTATGTAACTAGGAAGATCTACAATGCAAAGTCCAATAGGACCAGTATGTAGAAGATTATGCCACTTGGGAAGACTATGCAAAGACACAAAAAAAGTTTCCACATGTTTCAAATGCTTTTGAAAGTGCTTGAAAACAATGTTATTTGTTTGTTCAATTTTTCTTTGCTACATAAAATCATCGAGTACAATGATTCACAAGGGGGGGAGTATGTAACACCCCATTGTGTGTTTACCTATTTACTATTACTATGCTAGGGTAAATTATTTCCTATGTGAATGTATTTGGAATTATGATTGGAAATATATGTGCTTGCACTTTGTTATCAATGAATTATGAATGAATGCTTATTTCATTTTATGTTATGTGATGAAATGCACATATGTGAAATGGATGGCTATCAAATTGGATATTCTAACTGTGGAAAAGTATTATGTAAATGCATGTTTTGATGAATAGTTGATTACCATGGGAATGAGTTAAGTTGGATATAGGTTCATATTCAATCCTCTAAAAGGGAGGGGAAGTATCACTCAAAAGAAGAACTTGGTGACGTAACCAATAATGAAACCTAACTGAGCTTACACACACACTCATAGTAGAATGGTTGATTCTAGTCATAGTGTTGGCAATTGGTAAGTCATCCTTTAGTATGATGTGTTTGCATTAGTAAGGATCTTGATTACTATTGACTGCATTCTTGGATGATGTTTATGTTTTTGGAGTTTATTGGTTCTTCTTTATGTTACTATGTTTGATTGATGATGTAAACATATGTGAGTGTATATATATGTATTTTTATGCATGTCAAATGATAAACCATACACATGAAGGAACAGGTACATGAGAGTACATAGGTAGACATACCTATGTAGGCTTATGAATAGGTTGCTTATGATCATGGTTTCATCAAAGGGACAACGCGACATATATGTGTATATGTATAAATACATCGCACATATATTACTTATCAATATCATAGTAATTGTATGTGTGCTTGGGTGAGCAATCGAATGTATATATAAAAGATATATACATATATACATATGTATACAAGTGTCAATATATATGTATATGTGACAGATGGAAATGTCCATACAGACATATCAACATATGTATACATGCATATACATGTACATAGAGGTATATATATATATATACAATTGATATTATATATGAAATATTAAATTTGACTTACTCATTTCAATATCAAATGTATACTTATTTAATTGACAGGGAATATATATATATATATAATAGAATATATACACATATACATACATACATATATATATATATAGCATTAAAGCTATTTGTCAGTATATATATAAATATATGTACATGTATAAATGTGTTGGTATATATATTGATATATATAAGAAGTATTTGAGTCCTATTTGTATATATATTATGCAAAGTATTAGAGGTTGATTTATACATATACTATGCATAAGATAAAGGCCAATTTGGAGTATATAAGCCATGGTCGATATATTACTAATGCATCAATATTTATAATAGCACATTACTTATAAAATGGAACACATTATCGAAAAGGATAAAAGGCGATGGAAATATTAAACATCAAGTTTGCTATTAAAGAGTTTGAAATGCATGAACAAAAGGATATAAACCACAAAAATAAACATGCTTGGTCAAAGTTATTTGAAGTGCTATTTTAAAGGAGTTGATTCATCATTTACTTGTCGATTGGATAGTCTAAATGTTGACTATTTCCTTAATAACCCATGGCCAAATGAATAGGGAGGATTACTAAAACTTGGCATCATAATATGAATACTCTATTTCTTGTAGAAGTATACCATATTTGTAAATCAATTCTCATTTTTTGAACATGTGCATATTTGATTTAGCCAAGTGTTGTTGTCAAGCAAATGAGGTTGATCTATTGTATTTTTCATTGAGCAATAGCTTACTTTGCTGCCACTTTTCTTTGTATGAGATGAGTCGACTTATATGCTTGATAGGTGTCGATTGGTTTACCTTTACCTTAGGCATCAAAGTCTCAATATTTTGTATAAATAGATGAGCCAACTCTCTCATTTAAATGCACATTCTGTAGTTTCATTTTATTGCTTTTATTCTAGAGTTGTATTTATTCTGTGATAGAATTATTTTGTGATAACCTAGAGAGTGAGGTTATTGTGAGATATTCCATTGAGTAACTATAGCAGTTTCAGGAGGAATCTAGCAAGTTGTCATTGGAAGGATAAGAAACAGATTAGTCTACTAGATTAAGCAAATTACAAGCATGAGGATCTATTCTCCTTTTAATAGTATTTTATTATAAAAGAATGAATGTCTTGATTGCTTTGTTTAGAATTGTTTGAGAAGGCTTGCATTAGTGAATCTTACTATTTTCTTATGGAAAGGAAAGAAAATGTTTTATGCATTTCTATGAAGTGTTTTGTATATACTCCATAATAGGAGAGTTTGTTTATCATTAGTAATAATATACTAGGAATGATGAAAAAAGGATAGCTCAAGGGTTATTCATTGCAAAGTTATTTGATTGATTTAGATAGCTCATAAGTCACACCTAGGATTTGGTTATCCATTGAAGGGAGGGTAACTTATGTTTATGCTTTGTGGGTAGAAATACCATTGTGTTTTGGGAAAGGGAATAGGTTGTTTCTAAGGTTAAAGACTAACAATAGAAGCAAATTACCTATGAATAGTTTATAATGGCCTAAAGTCAAATCAAGCTTTAGTGTATGTGAGTAGGATGACTGCCACTGTTAATTCACCATGATCCATTTATGCATGCTAGTTCAGGATTGTAGAGTATACAAGTTCTATTTATGTAGAACACAACACTAAGCTTAGAATTGGTTTTTGTTCCGAGGTTACTCCAGAAATCTCTTTGTGAAAGGGTAGACCCATCTATCAAATGATAGATGTGTGAGGTGTTGGAAATATATGCCTCAATCCCATAGATTGAAACATCTAAGAGAGCCAAGTCAGTGTGACGTGCTTTGTGTCTGGCCGACTAGCAGTTGAAACCTTGTTGAATAGTTATGGTTGCTGAGACCTTGTTTCAGTCTTGCCGAGTGGACCTATCACTGTGACTTGTGGCAATCACCATAACCCTCTACCAAGTGGAGATCTCTGGCCGACATGTCACTCTTATCGTATATCGGGGAGACTCTAGGTGACAAGCGGTGTCACAGAGACCCTTGACCAAAAGGCTTATCTCAGTATGAAGTCTTATCGAGATTGTATGTCTCGCCGACAGGGTGTTACACATGTGGTCATCGGATTAACTCATATGCTTCGGTATGAAGTCTTGTCGATATGGAGATGCCTCACCAATAGGTATTCATTTGGAGTCATCGGGGTAACCTGGAGGCTTCGGTATGAAGTCTTAGTGACAAACGAAGTATCACCCATGGTGGAACATTGCGGTGTGACTTGAAGACTTCGGAGTAACGTCTCAGCAATAGCAGTAAGTCTTGTGGGCTATTAGGTGTTTCGGTATAACATAAAGGCTTGGTATGATCTCTCAGTGAAGGATGATAGTCTTACCAATGGGAATTCTATTATCTATGCGACTTTGGAGCTTTGGTATGATGTCTCACCGATAGCGATAAGTCTTGGCGATAGTGATACAAGTCATGATCATCGGTATGAGGTCTTGGCAACAAGGCCAAGTCTTAGCGATAGCTTTCTAGACTTGGTGTAACCTCTTGCCGATAGCAAGGACTCTTGGTGATATCGAATGCTGGCTTTGTGGCATCGGGGAGACACGGTTAGTGTCTCACCGACATGCAAACATAGGTTGAATGCTTTGACCGAGTGAAGACTATCCTATGCGGCTTGTATTCGACCAATTAGAATAGCCGAATGGGAACTACTAGCAGTTAGACTGTTGCGGCTGTTACTGAGAGGAAGTTCGATAGACAGGGGCATCATGGATATACTCAGAGATTGTAGAAGTAGTTTGGTTCAAAGGATCAGTTTGATGGTTGGGTGAATAGTTTGAAAGGTGATTAGTGTGAATTCTATTCTGAGTATATTGTAACTAGAATCTTCTGTACAAGGTTGGTCATTGTGAAAGCTATTGTAATTTGACATCAGAAAGATAAGTTTGATCTTTGTATGTAATCTCCATTACTGTAATACAAAGTGACTTCTCTTGGTGTAGTGGGTTTTTCTCCCGTAAGGGTTTTCCCACGTAAATCTAGTGTTCATATGTGTATGTCTAATTCTCTATTCCTATTATCTCTTTCAAGTGCATCTTATTTGGACTGTAATTGTAAAATTTAAAGGTATCTCTGCATTCTTCCTTGAGGTTTTGACGTTAGGAGAGTTGCTTCCGCACTTAGCTTTCCTTACACAAGGGACCACATATGAGTTTTTGGTTGGTGTAAAATTTATTGAGTGATGCTTGTCCTCCTCAGTAGGTGACTATGATCAAGATTTGAAAGGAGATTCTTGTACCATCTATATCTATTGCTTTGAAGCTCAGTTGAGCTATGTATGTACTTTGTACACAATCTTTGGAATATTGTAATATGTGATATATTATTTTGGAAATATAATCAAAAGTGGTTATTGGATAGACATCTATGTTCATTTGTTCTCTATTAAGAAAATAAAATTTTTATGGCAATGGTTAAGTAACATGGTTTATTTACTTGAAAGTGAAAACTTGGGAAATTTTACTTGCATGAACGAATGTCATGTCACACTTGAAAGAAATATGAGGGAAGATAGATGATGGATGATGTCTCTGAAGCATGCTCAAGCATCTCCATGTCGATGCTAAAACCTAGCACACTCCAAACAGGAATTCTAGGCCACACTACTGAAGAGGATAATCCAAAATCTAATAGAGATAAGTTTAGAACATGATCCAAAGACAAAGATATCTTATGTGAAGAAAAATAAGCCTCCTTCAAATTCTATCCAAAATTATCCACACTCATGTGAAACTACAAAGAATGATCATGTAGAGAATGAACAAGAGTGTTAGAGTGTTCCCTTGCAATAACTGAAGAAGGATCATCTCCATCAAAGAGAGTATGTATGAAATCAATGGTGTCTCCCAAATCTATAACATGAGACTCCACAAACATGTCTGAAACACCTATCAAGAATTCATCTAGAAGATAAGATATATCCTATTGCAAAAAGCCATATTTGTAGCAATACAAGCATCATCAACTACAATAGTAGATGGGATCTCAATAGGAGGAGAAGAAGAAAGAAGAGAAGTCTCTTTGTCAACTAGACATTTAAGAAATTTATTGTACTCAATCTCCTCTAAAGTATCATCATCAATGAGTATATTATCAACATCATCAAGGGGAATTAAAAAATCTACAACGGGATCATCTAGGCATGGAGAGATATGATGGTCTCCAAAGATCTCCAAAATCTTAGTACAAAGTGTGTGTGGGCACTCGATGTATGAGATATTTATGCAAGAATATCAACACCAATATATGTACCAATTAATCCTACAATATGATCATTATTATTAACCCAAACTAATTGCTTCCAAGTTGTGTCTAGTTTATGTATGTCTCCTTAAAGATATACTAAATTCTTAAGCTACCTGAGATGTTTGAAGATTCCTTTTCTTCGAGGACTCATAATTGTCCTTATTCAGAATTACCATAGAAGAATGAATAGAAACACCCATGATACCTCCTCAAATGAGAAAATGTGAGATAAAAACAAATGAATCAACCACAATATTACCCACTAAATTCACTCAATCAAAAAACCCCCAAGCAATATATGAGCTTAACACTTTATGATTAGTGCGACTACAAATGCCACTTGCCAAAAATAGAAAATTTGTCTTGATCTCAAGGTACATGCAAATGCCAAAATTAGGCCACATAATCAAGTATAATTTTTAGTACAAAATGAGATCAATCTAATCATACCACTAAAAATTAAACAAAAAATTATGCACTTTCAAAAAAAATTGCACCCAAAAAAGTTACCATAGGAGCGAGAACGAAGCTCCTAAAGTTCCCAAAAATCATAATGATGTAGCAACACCTATGAAAATATGCATTTTCTGGAGAATCCAAACACCAAAACCAGAAATTAATTACACCACTATGTGGAGCACAAAAAATTAGCCCAAATCAAAATAAATTCTCACAAAAAGGAGGTTTTGAGCCTGAGTTATGACCTTCTAAAGTTGGACTATCAAATAAAAGACTCCATTTGTTAAGGGGGGGAAAATTCCTTATGAAATTGATGTTAGCATTTCATCATTACTAAATTTGGAAAAACTATTGCTAACTTTGAAGATGACATCAAATTTGGACCTACGCCAACTTATTTAGAACACTGAAAAATTTAACACTTTAACTAAATTGGGCAGAAATTTGCTAACTTAGCAATTCTTCCAAAATTGGTTGAATTGCCAAATTTCCTCCCAAATGTGGTAGGCTGCAGCAAGTATGGAATTTATTATTTATTTTATTTTCATTTTTTTGTTTTATTTTCAGATTTTTTATTTTTGAGAAAAAATTAATAAAAAATTAGTTTTAAAAAAACTTTAAGAAAGTGGGAGGCCACGTGGGCCACACCTACACACTAAATATAAATGGTTGTGTACTTTTATTGGTCTATAGCCCTAGCTTTTAAGGTTGCGAGTATGAAGGTACTGGGTACGTAGAGTACCCAGTACTCAGACAATTTTTTTTTAATTTTTACAATAAAAATTTCATAGGAACTTTTACAATTAATCGACCACTAATAAATTTTTTTTTTTTTAGGATGGATTGAAAAAAATTTGCAACTATACCCAACGTCAACCTACAATAATGATGGCGATCCGTATGGTCGAATAGGAGAAATGTTTTCCTCAATTCCTAGGTGAAGTGCTCGGATTTTGACAAATTGACAATCAATCTTAAGGTTTTTGGCATTTTGGATGTGATGGAAAGGTCAAATTTGACCTAAAATACTCCAAAATCACAACTACCTTTTGGATCTCGCAACCACTCATCAACTTCAAACCCTCATATGTCTAATTTGGACGAAACTGTAATGTCATAAAATTGCACCCCTTGCAATTTCACATACATTCTTGTATTTACTTTAGTGTCCACTCCCTTAGCATTTTTGTAGGCTCATTTTTGCCTATGCATCAACCTTTTTGCCTCTCAAGATGCTCAAGGACCCCTTTTTAAAAGCTACCCTCACACATCAGCTTTGCATCAAGCCTTGTGTCTTCCTCATTCCCGCTATCTTTTGAATCCATTCTTTCAAATCATTTGTTCTTCTTGGGTATTTTTCTCTTAAATACACTCTCTTTTCTCTTTTTCTCTCTTCCTTGTTACAACAACATCAAGAACTCTCACGTTCTTACAACACTCTTTGCAACTCTCTTGGCTCTTGCAACTCTATCTCTCTCCTTGGCTTCCTCAAGCCTTGCAGGTGATATCTATCTTGTGCCTTGTATCTTTGAGCATCTTAGGATTTCTCACATCCCCTATCTATTGCATCTCTATTTTGTGATACAATTTCTCCTCCTTGAGAAAGGTTTTCTTTTATCACTCTTGCATTCATTTCATTTCTACTTATTATTTTTCTCTATCTATCTAGTTTTTCATGCAGGTGGGAACACCGAAATGGGGGTTTGACTAAGGCAAACCCCTAAATAGCCCCAACATTTTTTTTCGGTCTTATGTGTGTAGGTGTTGAAGATATCTACTTGTTAGAGGCTTCATCACTTGGGTTGTTTTAATAATTCTCTTTCTTCCCCTAAGCTTTATCATCTACATTTTACTTAGTTTAGTTTACTTTATTTTAGTTTGGTTATATTTTGTTCCTTTCTCGCATTCCAAGAGTCCTTATCAATTAGAGTAGAATTAATCACTTTTCATTTTTTGCCATATTCTTAGTTTCTGGTTCGTACAAGACACCAGCATACCTCTAGGACTCCAACTCATTGTGTTGGCATCCATATGTTGCACTATTGTCCTTGGTTAAAAACATTTTAGTCTATCTAGAAGACATCTCCCTCCAAGGATAGATGATGAACATATTTCCTTGAATGATTCCGCTATAAGTTGTAAGGAATCTGTAAACACCATCTGTGTCTCTACCACCCCCCATAGTCTTAAGAGATTGGTCATTTACCTGAAACTGAATAGTCCTCCTAAAAGGATTTGTTCTATTAATGGTGTTCCATTTAATAGTGACTCTTGATTTTTCTAAGGCCCCCTCTTATAGAGAAGTAGCCCATACTTATAATACTAAAGGAATAAACAAAATATTGATCAACCTACTTCTTTACCACCTTCTCAACCAATACTTCCTCAAGCACCTAAATCTACAACTAAAGCACCTGATGATTACAATCTTGCCGAGCAACTTTGTGTTACTCCAGCCAAGATCTCATTGTGGGACTTGCTTCATTCTACTTTGGTTTATCAAGGTATGCTTCAAGAATCCTTGCAAAAGATCCTCTTGCTTTCCTATGCTAGACCAGCAAAAGTTAATGCATTCATAGCACATATTTGAGTAGATTTGAAAAATATTATGTTCTATCCACAAGAAATCCTACCTCCAAAAGTACAAAAGCAAGTAGACCCTCTAATGATTATAGTTAGCATTAATAATATCGACATTAGATGTACTCTAGCTGATGTCGGTTTGGTGCTCAACATATGTATCATTGATCTATGTCCTAAAATAATTGAAATTGATTTAGCTTCACTTGCAGCTTCTTCTCTTGTTAATTTTTGGTGTGATAATGTCAGTCAACGATCCCTAGGTATGACAGTATTACCTTTGAGGTTGGAGCCTATTACCATACCCACCCTTGTGTAGTGTATTAAATTGTACTCCTTTCTAAGAGAAAGTACAATTTCACACTTAATTTGGAACTATTTTAGTGACCTCTCATTTATGCATTTTTAAAACTCATTAATGGGCCACTAATACCCTTTATTATGCATTCCAAGTCCTATTTTATTTATTTCTCGACACTCTAACCCGGATTGAGAAAATGCTAATAATTAATTTAATGCCCCGAAATAAATTAAGTCCTAAACTTTTAGGTCAAGACCCATTCACCCATGGGAAAATGGGTCCTCCTTAAGATCACAAATTCAAATTTAAACATTTTTTTGGCATCATTTCAAGGTCCTAAATTCAAATTCTAAGTGTCAGCTTTCATGTTCTAATAAACAGGAAATTAGAAAGGAAGCCTATAAAGCTAATTCTTTTAATCATTTTTCACTAGAAAAGTAAGAGATTCACATGAGATCAAAAGCATTTTCATTCAAGATCAAGGAAAAATCAAGAAAGCATTCAAAATTGAAGCCTTGGATCAGCATTCTATTTGTTTTTGTAGGTCTTCAAGCTTATTTTGTCAACAAGATCAAGCATTGTCAAAGATTGATGATAGATGCCTATGGAGGATCATGGTGGATTCTAGGTTTTAGGAGATGCACCAAGCCATTCAAACAAGCCTAATGACTTGTCTCCTAAGTGGTTCCATCATCTATTATTATTCTAATTTATGCCTAAAGCAAGGTATATTTAGATTTATGATCTATTAGGGTGATTTGATATCTCCCAAATTAGGTCTTTGTCACTATACATTGTTTTATTTAGGGATCCTATTCTAACACATTTGAGTATGGTTTCTTTGAATTTAGGCTAAACTTGGACACACTTAAGATTAGAGCTTGCATACACTTTCATGTTTTAGATTTTTTCTTTTCATCAAGGCTTAATTACCAAACTAGGGGTTTGACCGAGGAAAACCCCCATCCACAACCAAACAACAATTTTTGTTTTAAATTTTTTTCACATATTCAGATCTAGGAGTGAAGGTTCAAAGATACAAGAAAGAAGTGTAGCTTTGAGGCTCAGATTTAATATTTAGATATTTCCAAAAAAGGTGACTTGGACGCATTCACCCATGGGCGAATGAGTCCTTGACAGGCTTGCAAAAACTATTTTTTATGATAAGTGCACAGTGTTATTCCCTCTCATATTTTCCAAAAAATTTGTTATTTCTCTCAATTTTATGATTAATCTTCAAGATCCAAGTGATAGATTGCAATTTGGAGTCGATTTTCTATTTTTAGTTTTTCTCCCCAAAGTGTTGTTTGACCTTGACCCTCATCTTTCAACCATAAGGAAATCTAAATATTCCCACTTTGACTTAAGGTTTGATAATCAATTCATTGTGCGGATCTCATTTCCTAATGAATGTAGGAAGATAGGGTCTATTTCCACCCTTTGGACTTACTTTTCCGTATTTGGAAATCACCCTATTTTTTCTTTCATTTCATTTTGGTGAACCCGACCTTGTACAACAAAATTCTAAAAATTGGAGTCTATTTCAACCCTTGATCTGAGTTTTGCACTAGTTTGCATTAGGTTTGCATTAGTTGCATTACATTTATGGTTCTTTAATCTTGCATTAGTGAACATTGCATTTAGGGTTAAAATTGCATGTTTGCATCCTTTAAATTCATAGAAAATCTAAAAAATTGCATTAGATCTACATTCATTTTGTAATGTACTTGCATCAAGATCATCATTCAATCATTTAAGTTTGAAGTTAGATCTAAATTGCATTCTAAAACAATTCATTTAGTTCATCATTTGACCATATTTAGACTTGCATTTAGACACCCTTATTATGGAAAACCTATTACAGAAACCCCTGTTTGAAATCAGAAAAAAAAAACACATAAAACAAACTCAGATCTTGGAAAATTCAATTTTAAAAACCCTGACCTGGGACCCATTCACCTATGGGAAAATGAGTCCATGTACATACATTTTAGACAAGTTTTTGGGTGATTTTTAGACTCTATTTTGCATTTCTATTATTTTTTTCAGATCTAAGAATTGGTTTCCTGAAACATCCTAGTTTTGAGTTCAAGTTATCAATTTTTTAGTTAGATCTTGTAGCATTTTGCAAATCATTTCTTGCATATTTCATTTGAAGATAGCATTAAGTTTCTATATTTTTCCTTTATTTTCAACATTATTTCATAGTTTAGATAGATTATTTTACATTTTGTAATCATTAGAAAACAAAATAAAAACCAAAAACATCAAACAAAACAAACAAAAACAAGAATAAAATTGATGAAACCCTTGGAGAAAACATAGTTATTTGACCATGTCAGACCTTTTTTCTGAGTTAGCATATCCCTCAAGCCCTTTAGTAGTGATGACTTTGACATGTTAGATGAAGCCCTTGAGGATTTCATCTCATAAGTTTCATCCACTAAGGCTTGTCATAATAAACCAAAACAAAGAGATGTTAATGTAATCACACCCCAACTTATCCTTTACCCACCCTCACATCAACCTCAAATTCAAAAAAAACCTATGCTTGTCTTAGAACGAGCTAAAAAGAAACCATTAAAACCAAGAGATATAATGAACTTTATAAGGAAACTTGATAGTAACAATGTTTCGCAACAATCGAGTTACAATACTGTTGCTCATACATATAATAAAAGGAACAATACCCAACAAAAAACTACTCTCATTTCATTTCCATTACCTCAACCTATCTTGCCTAGTGCTCCTTGTTTTTTTGTGCATAGTGGAAAGTAGTATGATCTTTTTGAACAACTTAAAAATACTCCTACTAAGATATCCTTATGGGACCTTATTCAATTCTCACCTAATTACCATAGTATGCTTCAAATAGCTTTGCAACAAGTTGTGGTTCCTCCTAGTACAAATTCAAATGATGTAGTAGCCCTTATTCAAGGAATGAATTTAGTTGATCTAGATATTATTTTCATCAAAGTGAATTACCTTCCTTGGAAGTACAAAAACAAAATGAAGCATTCATGATACTAGCTCGCATTAATACAATTGGGATAAAGAGAACCCTTATTAACAATGGATCAACCCTTAATGTGTGTAGTGTGATCCTCTTGGATAAGCTTGGAATGGATAAGAGCAGGATTGAACCTAATTCTTTGTCCATTCAAGGTTTTGATAATGTAGGAAAATAACTACTTGGTGTGATCACATTACCTATTTTAGTTGGAAAAGTCAGATTGCAAACTCTTGTCAATGTTATGCCTCAAGACCTTTCATATAATATTTGTTTAGGTAGAAAATGGATTCATGAGATGAAATTGGTTCCTTCAACTCTTAATTATGTAATGAAGTATGTCTATAATAACCAAGTGTACACAATCAAAGCTAATCTTGAACCAGAAAGTTGTTTACACACCGAGAAAGATAAAGAAAGTCCTTTGAAAACATTGATACCAACTTCAAAAGTGGAAATTGTGCAAGAGGAACAAGAAAAAGAAAATAATATTGAGGAAATCACAAGTATATTTGATGATGATTGGGGTTCTTTAGATTTTATACACATGTTTATGGGAGAGTAGAAGATCACAACAAAAAATTCCAAACAAGGAAAAGAACTAGTGGTATTATCAACACAAAACTTGAAAGAACCTTCGCAATCATATACTGCATCCACTCTAGAAGAATACATAAGCTATACAAAATAAATTGATGAAGGTGGTTATGAACAACCACCAAATCTGAAAGAGATGGAAGACTTTATGGAAGAGGTTATGAGCTCTTGAAACAACTTGGTTATAGTGGGAAAGGATGTGGCATGAAAGAACAAGGCATCCATATTCCTATAGAGCCTAACGCACAAGAAACTAAAAATGGTCTTGGATATTGTCCTTCTAAGATAACAAAAGCAACAAAAACACCTTCACTCAACATCAATACTATCATGTGTAGTTCTTCTAAGATAACTCTCACTTTAAAGCACCCTGAATTGATTGATACAACATGTGATGAATCATTTTAATACTTTGAAGATGATGAAGCCTTGAAATAAATATTAGGAGTTTATGATAAGTCACCAACTCCCCCTAAAAAGCAAGGAGTCACTTGTGCTATGGTTAGTACTAAACAAGCAAATGAAGAAAAGGAAATTAGTAATATTGACAAAGATGAGGAAGAACATATCTCTAAAGTTTCAAGACAAAATGCACTCCTTATGCGAGATAAAATTAACATACCAACGGACACATATAATGAAGAAAGAGTGATTCAAATAGGAAAGTTTCTTGATGAGGATTAACAAGAAGATCATGTAATATTATTACACGAATTTCATGAACTCTTTGCTTGGACTTATTCAGACATGTCGGGTATTGATGCTAAGATAGTGACACATAATGTAATCCTTGAACACGATGCTAAACCCATAAGATATAAGATACACAAGATGAATCCTAAGATAGCTTTATTGGTTAAGAATGAGATTGAAAAATTCCTTGAAGTTGGCTTTATTCATCCTATCGACTACTCTCCATGGATCTCAAACATTGTCATAGTTGCAAAACCTGATAATCATATTAGGATGTGTATGGTTTTTTATGTTACCTTAATAAAGTATCTTTAAAATATGGCATTCCCCTTCCTGATATTGACATGATAGTAGATTCGACTGTGGGCCATGCTTTGTTGTCATTCATGGATGATTTTTCTAGATATAGTCAAATCTTTATCAACCCTCAAGATCAATATAAGACAATATTTACTACCGCTTGGGGAACATTTTTTTGGGTGGTTATTCCATTTAGATTAAAGAATGGGGGTGAAACATATCAAAGAGCTATGGCATCGATATTTCATGCATAATATTTTGGAATATTATGTTGATGATCTTCTAGCCAAATATTTAACTCATCAAGACAATGTTAACATCCTTAAAAAAAAAATTGAAAGAATGTGTACGTATAAAATGTGACTGAATCCAAAAAAATGTGTCTTTGGAGTGGATAGTGGAAAACTATTAGGTTGTATAGTATCCCATAGAGTCATTCAGGTGGACATGAAGAAAATTGATTCTATCATTAACATACCACCTGCTAAAATTATTTATTGGTTGCGTACTTTACAAGGAATAATTCAAGTCATCTGTCATTTTGTGGCATCTTTGACAGATCGGACATTACCCTTTACACAACTTCTTAAGGATTCACAATTTAATTGGAATGAGGATTGTAAAAAGGCCTTTGAAATTTTCAAATATTATCTCACTACTCCTATCTTACAACCTGCTATGCAAGAAAGACCATTTATCCTTTATACAACAACATCAGCCCATGCTTTAGTAGTATTGTTCGATCAACAAGATGATAATGGTAAAGAACATCCTATTTATTACATTAGAAAAACTTTGATTGACTACAAAACCCGATATACAACGCTAAAACAAATAATTTTTGGTTCTCATATTTGTTATTAGTAAATTGAGACATTATTTACTAAATGTGGAAATTCTTGTCATGACAAATTTTGATCCTTTAAAACATAGTTTTGCTAAAACCAATTTATTAGGACACTTAGCTAAATGGATTATGTTGTTAACTGAGTTTAATCTTAAATTTTTCTCTCAAAAAGAAATCAAGGACAAGACTTAACTAACCATCTAGTTGATGGTCCTTCTCCACTAGTGTTACCTAATATAGACTCATTCTCAGATGAAAATGTGTTGACTATAGAAAAGGAAACATGGGAATTTTACTTCAATGGGTCTAAGTGTAGAACTGGCTCCGGAGTGGGGGTTATAATAATCCTACCTTCTAGAAAGCCTCTTCCCTTATCCTATCGATTAAAATTCTTATGCACAAATAACACCATAGAGTATGAAGCCTTAATTGTTGGATTACATACAGATTTAGCTCTTGGTGTTGGAAACATTAAAATATTCAGTGATGTTTGACTCCCATAATACTAAGAGGGGGGTGAATCAGTATTCTCTTAAACCATTTGATCATAATATATCCAATTAACAAAACATATCTAACTGCAACAATGAATGAAATCATGAAACAATCACATGACACATGAACACTAGGATTTTTACGTGGAAAAACCATGGTGAGGATTAACTCACAATATATTATAACCAGTTATAAGATATTACAAAGGCTCACTACTAGGAGACACTTTCCAATAGGGCTCATAGCCACAAAAAGATAGATACAAAAAAAATGGCCACACATCCAAGATATGAATTGATACAAAATGCGCCTTCCTTGTGCTAGATTCAGCTCCTTTAAAGCTCTACATAAAAAACTTTTCTCTACTTTACAGTCGCTCAAAAATTCACAATAATTCTACTATAGATTTGTTCATGTACATACAAAATTTTCCTGTTTTCATCATATCACACATCATGTCCCCTCTACAACTTCAAAATTTTCTTACTTATATACCCAATACATTTGCATACATCATTTAGGTTAGACTAATTAGATGTAGCCCTATATTAAATCAAAATTTTCTTGTCAGCATCACACTTGAATAAAAAACATCTTTGCACTCAACCCAAATGTGCAACACTTGATTTAGGTCAGCATGGACCTAAAATAGATCTTACTAACATCTGCAAAAAATACTTGTACACCACAACATATATCAAGCATTAGGTTAGCCAAGAATTAGACCTAATCACAAAATTATCCAATTGATCAATCACCAACAATCCATCTCATCATATAAACATGCGCCATCTGGAATATATGATGTACTGACACTTGTAAGCAATCTTCCAAAATTACAAAAACTAATTCCAATCACTGGTCAGAGTAACATAGACCGGATTACTCGTACCCATTTATATTGTAGAAGGCCAAAAACTACATGTCAAACTTATGTCACTTATAACTTTCAAACTATACATCCAAACCAACTAAAATCTTGATCATAGATGCACATAATGGTCAAGAATAACATATTATCATTGCATAGGTAGATCTTATTACATGAGAAATTGTGGACCAAAATACTGGATTAAGATATCTTCATTTTGTTCACCGGATTAGAGAAAATATCAACAATTAATGTTGGCATCACTTACAACACATTAAGGGGTCCATTCTTCATTCTCTCAACAATATCCCCCTTTCTCATTGATGGAAACATGTGCCAAACATTAATCTCCAAAAACTTTGAGTATACACCTTCTCCCCCTTTGACATCAAAGTCAAAGGTCGTGCCAGTAACTCACATGTAAACTCAAACTTGATGCATATGTATAGGTGAACAACTGAAGTAAATGTAATGACTCCCCCTCAGGAAGTTAACCAAAAAAATTGAACCAACTGTATATACAATGAAAAATTGAAATAAACTAAAACAATGAAAGAGTGAACAAGTGAGAAATGTTTAACCAGAGGAGGAGGCACCTTCAAGCTCCTTAAGAATTTCTTTTCAAGAAAACTTCCCTTCATTCAAAGTATTTTTGGCTGCTGCAAGAAATTTGTACAATGATTCTAGCTCTACAATATTCTCCTCTCCCTCATTTGGAGTGCTCATATTTGGATTTATCTTTGTAAGCTTCTCTGCATTAGCTAGGGAACTTGACACTGATAAATGTTTGATCTTCACCAAGTCCCCAAGCTATCCAAATTGCCTTATGATGTCTTATTTTTTCCTTTGCAATGTGAAAGATATGTTCTATAGCTCTATAATGGAAATCCAAGTGGTATGATCTCTATCCTTTCTTGGTTCATAGGCTTCGGGGGTATTAGTTATCTATAACTCAATCAAGTCCATTAAGTCCTTAATTCCTTGAGTGGCATCTGACCAGCTCATATAGTATAAAAATAAAGTCTTGGCCTAATCTTCACATTCTTGCACTTCCTTTATGCTTTTCTCCACTTTTCTATGTATTGATGCACATCTATCTTGTAGCTCAAGTAGCCTCTTCTCAACAAACATTGATTCAACTTATTTTTCAGTTTGTTCCTTCAGACTAGAGGTGTATTCCTTAAGAGAATCAACTAAAAACTTGAGATTTTCAATTGAGGTAAGAAATTTGTCAATTGCAATACCAAGAGTAGCATCCTACAGAGTCTTTCTGGCTTCATTTATCATTTTTTTCCCTTTTGATGTGTCTGAATTATTTTTTTTCTTCTAGAATCATGAAAGACATTTCCAAGCTCTAACTTTTGAATTCGTGAGATATTTTCTAGATCTATACTACCTTGATACATCGGGAGCTGTAATAACTGAGGAATTGTTGATTGGAATTTTATTTCCTTTTTCAAAAGACCCTTAAGAGGATTATCGGAAGATTCTCCAGAGGACTTGAGTAGCTCCATGGTATTTTTTGTATCTTCTTCATTCTCTCCAACCTCGGAATCTTCTTCATTCTTTTCTTTCTCCTCTTCACCGAAGGAATTTTCCTTTTGCTTATCTTAATCTTCAGCCTCCTTGTCATCATCATCTTTCTTATTGGTTTCTTCTTTTTCTCCTTGTTCTTCTTCTCCATCCTCATTTTTATTATCTCTATTATCATTTCCTACATCTTATTTATCAAAGTGATCCTCAACGCCATCATCAACATCATTCTTTTCTTTTTCTACACTCTGCTTTTCAACATTACTGGTGGTTTTGTCAGTATCTTCTAAAGGAGCAAAAGTCTTCGAGGAAGCATGTGTTTCATCTACTAGTGGTGGTGAGGACACCACATTCTCTATATCAAACAATGGATTTTCTTCAACTGTATGATCATTTACATCTTTCTCTTTTAAGACTTCTTTGAAAATTGGCAAATTTGCGCCAGGAGGAAGATTTTCCTCTACATCAGTGACCTTTTTATTATCTTTCTCCTTCTCTTGAGTTGTAGCGAATGTGGAAGCAACTATCATCCCAAATTTCTCTGCAATGTCCCTGACAATCATGACTATTTCCAGTTTCAATTTATCCACTTGATCTTTTTCTTTTCCCATAAGAATAATGACTCTTTATGTAACTCTGAATTATTTAGTATACACTTCTATATTTAAGGTAGCCTTGTCATCATAAGGTAAGGAAGATCCAATTTCCTCCAAGGCATCAAATTTCATCTTATCTTTAGCTTCAATAGCTTCATGCCTTCTTTCAATCAAGGCATCCCACAACTCTGGGAACCAACTTGATGTTACTCATATCAACCTCCAAAACAATAATGTATTGAATGGCAACTTCAATTATTGTTTTCCTATCTTCTTCATCCACTTCTTCGTACATTTTTGTATTAGCTTCTAACAAATCATCATGTTTTAACATATTGCTAACTAAAAAATCTAACTTCAACAGAGTATGAGCTCTTACTAGAGAGTTCTTTGTCTTCTTCTTTTTCTTTTGCTCTGAAGATCCTTCCTCATATTTCTTCTCCTTCTTCTTCTTAGGCTTCTTATAGATGTGTATATTGAAAGCTTCTTTTTCTCTTTCTTTTTCTTCTTCTTTATAAGTGCCAACAATGTCAACTTTTGGCTTTTTAGCTCTGGTGCTTGCCTCTTGTGAATCACCTTCTCCACTCATAGTAGCACTACTTCTTCTCTTCCTTGTTAGTTTTTCTTCAAGTTCCATCTCAAGCTCAATTTCTTCTTCAACTACAATACTTGGATTATTTTTCATAAGATATTTTTGCTTCTTTCTTCTTCCAAAGATAGAAGGGGTTGCTACCAGAGGCACATTCTTCCTCTTACTAGTCCTTGTGCTTGGTTCAGAGGGTGCAATGACTTCTTCTATTTCCAAAGCACTAGACACCACCTTCTTTCCTTTTGCAATAGTGGTTGCAGCAACTCTAGAGGACTTAGGTAATGCGGATCCTTCCAAATCTCCTTGGTCTAGAGGTTTCACCTACCATACTAGCTGCTCTTGGTCTAGGATCCTTGATTTTTTATTTTGTAAAACCTTCTTTTCTATCCATTGTTCTATTGTTTTTCTTGCAATTCATTTGATTTCTAATTTCTTCAAATATAAATGTACTTCTACATATTTTCCTTCATATATCCCATGTCTTGCTTGAGATGGGTCCTTAGGAATCTTGAGCAACAAATCTACATATCCTTCAACCTCATTTCCAAACACTTCATAGCAAAGAGGCTCAATCCACACCATTTTGAGTTCAACAGCCTCAATAATGCACTCATCAATTGAAACAAGGAAAGTAATTTCCTTTGCATATTTCTCTACCAATTTGTGGGGAATTCTTTCCCTTTCATACATATTCTTCTAAAACACTATAAAGAATGCAGTCAAAGCATCATCCTAAGCTTTAAAGTTACTTAAGCTGTGCATATAATCAAATATTTGATGTCCCATAGGTCTACTCTTTTCCCATACAATACCCTTCCTTCCAAGAAGCTCTTTCAAGAAGTAAAACAATAAACACATTACCAAAGTTCCAAACTTAAAGGCATATTTATTTCCCCTTATAAATTTCAAATTCTCAAGAAGTTACTATCAGAGCAACTCACACAAATCAAAATCCTTTCCATTCACCACCATTTCATGTGCAACATGAATAGCTATAGCCAAAACTTAATTTTCCCTGTTTGTATAGTAAATCTTGTGACCTATCACCATAGAGGCATATTTCATAGTAGGATTCTAGATAGGTTTAGTTGCCAGGGCCCTCTTATCATAAGTGGCACTAGTTAATTCCATAACAACTTCATTTTTCATAGATTTAAGAACCGGTATAGGTCTGGTATCACACAATCCTATAACAGCCTTAATCACTTCCTTAGTTACAAGTCCAGGAATGTCAGTCCATATAATTTTTTCATGTAGCCTATTCAATGCTAGTCTCACATATTTGACATCAATATCACTACTATAATTAGGAAACTAGTTACAAACATCTAACTTTTTTTGAACTAGGTTAACATATTCTAGTTTTACAAGGAAATCATCTCTAGTCAACTCATCAAACCATAGATCTTTAATTTTTTGGTGATTATACTCTTCCAATTTCCCATGTATATAAACCCTAGTATCTTCTATAGGTAAAATCCTATATGGATTCTTAGAGAGGGCAACGTCGGGGTCATTGTCAAATATTTTTATTGGATACTTCTTGAATTTTGGTCTAGGCCTCTCAATAATCTTGACAACGGTTTGGGTATCCATTTTAACTTTGATTCAAACTCAAATTCTTATCAAATCAATTCTATTTCAAACCCATGAAGCACATAAAGTCGTAAATACCTTTTATGTGCACAACGGGTTCTAGGGTTTACACCAAATAGCTTTGAATCACTTTCAAATCTCCTCCAACTCACTCTACTTTCTTCAAATGCACAAATCTGATTAAAAAAACTTAGAAACTCACTTTAAAATTTTCCAATTTTCCCTAATTTCACATTAAATGATTCAAGTTCCAAAAAGCTAGTAAAACCCCTTATTGATACACTATAAACCATAAAATGCTCTACCTTTCTTCATATTTGCATATTTTCTGTAGATTTCTTTTTCAAAAGCTTAAGCATGCCATTTTATACCATATATCTTCGTCTCACTCCTTGACACCTCATATTTCCATGGCGTTGTTTTAATTTTTTGTTATTGCTCCCCCTAAGACCATGCCTAGGTTTAATTTTCAAGAGAATTATCTACACCAGAGGGAGGCACAAATACATTTGAAGTTTTTGATTCATCCTTGTTAGATTCCTCTTTCTTTCTCCAAATTTTCTCCATTTCCTTCTTTACTTCTATAGGATCAACTTTCTTCATATGTTCATTCCTCTTTGTCGGATTAGTCTACCTTCCATTCTTACTTTTGCAAAATTTTGAAATGTGTCCAAGTTTGTTGCAACTATAGCATACACCACTTTTTTTATCAAACTTGCCTCTATTTAATCTTGATCCGCACTGGTCAACCTTATTTCCAAATATATTTCATGTATAGTAGTAACTATTGAAAGATTGAACCATTCTACCCACATTAGTTATATTCATCATCTGAATTTTGCACTCAATAGCTCTATGTCCAAATTTCTTACATGCAAAAAATTGTCTAGAGAAGGATCCAACTTTCTAATTCATTCTACTTCTACATTCTATTTCCTTACGTCAAATTTATTGCATGAAAAATAAATACAATTGAAATATGGGTACCTTTGAGCATTTGGTTGTCTGATATGGGGTCTTCAAGCATTTCTTCTTTGATTTCTGATTTTTTTGCCATTGCCTTGAGCCTTCTCTTGATTGTCAACCTTGTTAGGAGTTTAATTTTCCTTTGAGATTTTTCCTTCAAGTCCCAAACTTCCTTTATCTTTATATGGTTTTTATCTTGCAATTAGTTCATCAAGCATTGTAGTACTTGTTTTGAATTTTTCCTCATGAACTCTTTCTTTTTCTAGATTTGATCTCAAAGTTACCACTTGTTGTTCAAGTCTTGTGCATTCATAATTTTTGCTTTGTACCATTGTATTCATACAATCCTTAATTATTTTCTTTTCTTCCACTTATACTTTCAGTTTAATGATGTCTTCATTTGCTTGCTTCAATTGTTCATTGAATTCTCTATGTCTTTCTCTAAATTTCTTGATTTGTTCTCTCATTTTTTAATGCACTCATTCGCTTCCTTGAGATTTTCCTTCAAATCTTTATTTTCACTTTCAAGTCATTCAAGGTCTTCAAGAGAAACTTGGAGTTCTTCTCTATTAGTCATACAATCACTTTTACCAGTAAGATTTGAAAACTCTTTATCAGCCATGTCTTCAATCTCCAAGATCTTCCTTAAGCTGTTAGGATTCTTAAAAGGAACCTAGCCATGATGCCAATTGTTGAATACCTAGAATACTAAGAGGGGGGGTGAATCAGTGTTCTCTTAAACCATTCAATAATAATTCACCCAATTAACAAAACATATCTAACTGCAACAATGAATGAAAGCATGAAACAATCACAAGATCACATGAAAGATGAACACGAAGATTTTTTACGTGGAAAACCCAAAACAAGAAAAACCATGATGAGGATTAACTCACAATATATTTTAATCGGTTATAAGATATTAAAAAGGCTCACTGCCAAGACACACTATCCAATAAGGATCGCATCCACAAAAGATAGATACAAAATAGAAATGGCCACATAGCTAGGATATGAAATGATACAAAATACAACTTCCTTGTGATGGATTTAGTTCCTTTGAAGCTTTGAATACAAAGCATTGCTCTACTTTACAATCACTCAAAAATTTACAATAATTCTTCTATAGATTTGATCATGTACATACAAAATTTGCATGTTTGCATCATATCACACATCATGTCCCCTCTACAACTACAAAAGTGTCTTACATATATACCCAATACATCCACATACATCAATTAGGTAGGCCTAATTAGACATAGCCCTATATTAAATCAAGATTTCCTTGTTGGCATCACACTTGAATCAAAAACATCTTTGCGCTCAACCCAAATATGCAACATTTGATTTAGGTTGGAATGGACCTAAAATAGTTCTTACTAACATCTGCAACACATATTTGAATGCCACAACATATATCAAGCATTAGGTCGACCAAGAATTAGACCTAATTTCATAAAATAAGCCAATTGATCAATCACCAATGACCCATCTAATCATATAAACATGCACCATATGGAATATATGATTTACTAACACCTGTAAGAAATCTCCCAAAATTGTAAATACTAATTCCAATCATCAGAGGAATGCGTACCAGATTACTCATACCCATTTATAATGTACAAGGCCAAAAATATATGTTGAAGTTCTACCACTTATAACTTTCAAACTGTACATCCAAACTAGCTAAAAACTTGATCATAGATGTGTATAATGGTCGGGAATAACATATTATCACTACATATGTAGATCTTATTACATGGGAAATTGTGGACCAAAATACTAGATTAAGATATCTTCATTTTTTTCACCAAATTAGAGAAAATATCAACAATTAAAGTTGACATTAATGACAACACATTAAGGGGTTCCTTCATTCTTTAATAGGTGACTCAATTAATTGTTAAGTAGATAAGTGGTTCATATCAAGTGGAACATGATAAGTTATCTAAGTATAAATATCTTACAATGACTTTATTGGAATGACTTAAATCCTATACCATCGACAACAATACAATGAAAGGATAATCGACATGTAGATGCAATGGCAAGCAATGCTTCCCTTATATCTCCTAAAGGCCCTTCTATCGATTTCATATTTATAGTTCATATAATCACAACACCATCAATCGATGATAAAATGAAAGAAGTGTTATTAAATGATATTGAAAACTCTAGTGAATGATATTCAAAAATATTCAATTACTTAAAAGAATGTACCTTTCTAGAGCCTACAACTAAAAACACTAGAGCTCATATTTAGAAACTCACATCTACATGCATAATCCTTGTAGATGTGTTATCTGGACGATCATTTGACGATCTTTTACTTAGATTCCTTAAACAATCAGAAATCCCTATAGCCCTTAAAGAAGCTCATCCGGGTGCTTTTGGGGGGAATTTTGGAGGAAGATCATTAGTTCAAAAGTTAATCCATATAGGATATTATTGGTGACAAATGGAACAAGATTTTTTTCTCACACTAAGAAATGTCATAATTGTCAAGAACACAAAAATTTGATTCACGCTTCTTATTCTGAGTTTCATGCCCAAGTTCCTATTTTGCCATTCTCAATTTGGGGTTTGGATCTTATTGGAAAAATATTAGAACCCTCTTCCATTGGACATATATTTATAATCACTAAAATATATTATTTTACAAAGTGGATAGAAACTATACCTCTTTGTTCCACAATAGTTGACGCAATATGTCATTTCTTGCTCACTTTGGTCTTCCTTTCACATTAGTTTTAGATAATGGGAATCCATTTAAGAAAAATGACGTAAAGAAATTTTTGGAAACCTTTCATATTCAACATTTATTTTCAACACCGTATTATATGCAATCAAATGGTCAAGTGGAATCAACTAAAAAAATGATTAAGCAAATCCTAAGGAAAATAGTAAGCAAGAATAATAAAGATTGGCACACTTAATTAACTTATGTGTTGTAGGCCTATCTTACAAGTATTAGAACATCTATAGGAAACACTCCTTACAACCTTTTTTATGTTGCCAAGGTGATAATTCCCTTAGAGTTAGAAATTCCTTCATTGAGAATCACTCTTAAGGGGCTTACTAATGATAATACCTATAAAGAGCAATGATTGCATCAACTTGGAATGCTTGATGAATGGTGTATCAATGCCCTTGAGCATCTCCAAGCTTATTCTAAATGAATGCAACAAATTTATAATTATCATGTCATCCCTCATGTTTTTTAATAAAGGCAACTTGGTGTTATATGAAAATCAACGTAATGTCAATGTTGCCCCAAATGAAAAAGGAAGTTCAGCCATAAATGGTTAGAACATTACATAATTGACAAAATTTATGGGTCTAGACCATACACATTAATGGAAATAGATGGTACACCTCTCAAAGAACCTATAAATGTCAAGTATTTTCATTGGTACTACACCTAACCTCTTCTTTGAATAGTATGTATTTTAAAGAAGTGTTATTAGATTAAGTAGGGAGTTTTCTGTTTTATCTCGCATTGCTTCTTTCTTTGAAAAACAAATATTTTTCTGTCTTAGATTATGGGGTAATTATTTAATTAGTTTGGATTATTAATTTAGTTTGAATACTATTTGAATTCATCTTATGTGTTATGTTAGATTAGATCATTATATGCATTTAATGTTCTTAAATTAGATCATAGGTGTATTTAATTTAACATAGCATACTCAATCACAATGTAGTATATATTGTAAACAAAAATGTTTTGATTAGATCACATAAATCATGGAAACATTTATTTAACATTCTTACTAAGGATATTTAATAAATCACATTGAAATTTAATTCATTGTAAACTCATAAAACAAAAACATGAAAGCTTGTATATTATATATCAAGAGCTCATGTACACATAATCAATAATATAATGGTGTTATGAACTATGACTGCTAGACCCCTCAAGGCCTAGCAGTGGCATTCGTCAAGATGTAATAGAATGTGATTGTGGCCTACTCATAGATCTCATGGCTGCCTGTAGGCCCTATGCCTCTCCAACCACTTTTGCCTCCCATATGATTGCCTTGATGCACTCCTAATCTATGCAATCTCTATCTGCCTGTAGCTTGGCCATCTCCCTCTCTAGCCTTAAGATCTCTAATTGTGGGATCATCTTTGCCCCACTGTCTATTGAAACTCGAGATGTGTCATCCCATCGAAGGTGGGGCATGTACTTTGATGGTATATCCTTGTGTGTGGGTAAAGTGTAAGATTTTTTTATGAACTCGAGCATCCAAGATCACCTACAAAACCAAGATAATCCTTCTACATGAGAGTAGCAAGAGGATGAATTGTTGGAATATGGTGCACTAAGAAAATAATGATATTATCACACTCAAAATGATACAATATGCATCAACACTCCCTTGGACTAACTAAGTTGATATGAACTCATATGAACTAGCTAGGAGGGAGAGGTGAGTGTTGATTATATAGCATAATGTGGATATATAATTCCAAGAGGGGTAATAACTCCCAAATAACCAAATTAGTGGGAGTTATACCTACTTGGAAAATTCCAAACATGTGGCTTAACCTACTCAGAAAGAGACAAGATAGTGGTTATGTGAGGTGGCATAAAAGGCCAAAAGAGGGTGTGAGACTCAACCACCCAATTGTGGGTGAGAGAAACACATGTAATCAATGGATTATGCCATGTGTCCTCACATAAACTATGTTGCATATAACCTCATTATGCTCAATAAAGTGTAGGAAAAATAAATATTAAAAAAAACCTATACCAATACCCCCCTTAAGCATAGCTTAGGTGGGTGAAAGGATGAAACAATGAATAGATGGGTCCTGGCTACAAGGACATGTTAGGTACCCATGTACAATGATGAAACCTCTCAAAAGATGAGAAAGAGAAAACCTGTAGGAAAAAAATCTGCCCCAAGATAGAAGAAAAAGAGAGACCATACAACCCCCTAATGTAGAATCTCCTGCATTGTTGGTGAATTCTTGACACAAGAAGCTAAAGATGATCCAATATCATCGAACAATATTCCTCCCCTTAGGAAGAAAGAAACCCAAGGATGTATGCAAGATATCTTCCCATTCTTGAAAGGAATATGAAGGAAGAATGATGAAAATGTATGATTTCTTTGAACTCTACTTAGGTGTCCCCATGTCTATGCCAAAATATGTCACCATCAAATCAGGTGTTCTAGGCCACATTGCAAAAAATGAAAATACAAAACCTATTGGAGATGGATGTAGAGAAAAATTTGAAGAAAAAGATATATTATCTAAAGATAATGGTTTCTCCTCCAAATGTTCCACAATAGTAGCCACAGTCATGTCAAACTACAAGGAATGATCATGTGGATAAAGAACAGCAGGGTCAAAGGGTTCCCCCTAAACATCTGAAGAAGATGAAGCAACTTCATCAAAGAGAAGATATATGCATTGAATTGTGTCCTCCAATTCTACAATATAGGACTCACAAAATAAACATGCAATGTTTGTCAAGTACTCATCCCATGTAAGGACCAAAAATTTCAATTACCAATAATAACCCCTAATTTCCAAAATAATTTAATAGAATTAAATTATTATAAAAAGATGCGGAGTATGAGGAATAATTAAATTGCTTTCATCACTAAATTAAATGGAATGTCATACATTAATGGACCAAATATATCAAACAAGGTTGTACCTTCATTAGATTTAGTCATATAGGGTTAATCAAGTGTTATCATCATAGCAATACATGTAAATTCAAATATTGTAATTCAAATTAGGGAAATAGAAAAATCATAAGTGCATGCACAAGAAACCATAACACAAAGATTTTCATGAGTGGAAAACCCTCGCAGAGATGAAAAACCACTCATAAAAGTGCCTCACTGGTCGAGCCTTACTAGCTACAAAGTTTCAATGCTACAAGATGCCTCACAGGCAATGATCATACTGTTTCAATTGACATGACCATTCATTACATATTTCTATAACACAAGGATCATATGGAAGTTCTTTTACAAGTCACATAAATCTACAAGTAAATTTTTTAAGTTTCACCAATGCATCATCCTTACATATGGAAGGTAATGCCAACACTATCAAGAATCGCTCCCAAGTATTAGCAAATAAGTCAATTCTACCTCTAATGACCTCTCATATATCAATCACATAAGGCCTCATGAATGTAATCCTAGGTCTGCTAGAATGCACACATACCTATATATTTATAACAAGAATGTTTACTTCTAAACTCAATGATTCACAGAGGTTTTATCAATAAAGAATAATACTATAAGGAATTTAGAAGGTATAGCTCATGTATGTATGAGAATACATATATAAGCTAATGAATATATATGAATATATGTTCTTATGCAATAAATCACAAGATCAACTAAGTGAGATAAACCAAAATGCATGAGAAGAGTGTCATGATTGAACCTAAACTTTAATATGGTAAGGTATGATTCAACATTTTTCCATATTTTTGTAAAATTCACAATTGATTCACATACATAATATGCATGTGTGAATTGAAATCTAATTCCATATATATAGATCTAATGATATAAAATGTCACAAATTCCATATTCATAAGAGAAATGCTCATAAGAAATAAATTTCTACTATGGTTTCTATAACTCACTTTGACTCAGTTTAATCCTTCCTCTAACATTTCTATGGATATAGGTAATTAAATACAAATGTGTAACTGCTTCTTTTTTTTCCAAGGTATCAATAAGTCATTTCCAAGTTAAATGGTTCAATCTAAAATAACAGATTTGCATGACATTTATACAAAAAAAAAAACTTCCAGGAAGAGATGTAAACATTTTGAAGGAACAAAACTTACCCAATTCATGTAACACATGAAGAAAAACAATTATAAACTAGTGTGCTCTTGCTTTCAAAGTAGCCAATATTCCATTTCTATTAATGGTTTAGTCTAAAACAATGGAGTTATATAAATTTAAAGGAAACATTCACCAATCAGAATTATATATATATTAGGAAGTAAAGTCTGCCCATATTCGCATTCACATATGTATATATATTTATATATTTGCACAATTACTCTTAGGTAAAACAATCCACTATAGAAACATAACTACTTAAACAGAAATATTTATTATTGCAAGTCAGATTTCTAAATCTGTTCTTTTCGAGTTTTCAATCTTGCTCTCACACTTATTGTATTTGTATTATTTTTTGTATATATATATATATATATATACAGCTGAAGTAACATACAATCTATTCTTTTTAAATGGAAAGATATATACACATATTTAATTAAATGTGTATATTTACATACTTATAGACACTTCAAGAAATCACACTTTCAGCGAAGTAATAAATACAGCTTCAGCCATGTAAAGATTTATTTACTTAAAAAAAATGCAGTCATCTAATTCTCAGCATAATCCACATAAATACATACACAAATATATATATATACACTTCAAGAAATCACACTTTCAACGAAGTAATAAATACAACTTTAACCATGTAAAGAAATATTTACTTTAAAAAAATGCAGTCATCTAATTCTCAGCATTACCCATATAGATACATACACAAATATATATAGACACACATTTATATATATATAAGTAATTATCATTAAATTTTCCAGCATCAGCTTAATAGTTAAATAGCAATATATATATACCCATACCCATTTGAATAAATATCTAAATATGTTTATATAAAACATATATTCACACTTAATATATACATACATTATTTGTGGTTATAAAACCTCAATCCCTTTAAAATTTTCCTTTCATTTTATCTAAATTAAATATGTCGGTATAAGGCTTTGCCATTTGATTTTATTTAAAAGATATGTGTTATATATGTAAATATATGTATATATTTACACAGTTCAGTGTATGTATATACATATATTTGAACATATAATAGTATCACAATCTGAGATAGTATTTCGCTTAAAGAATCAACAAAAATCTAGCATACTATATACAATACAAGGATTTCCAAAATCATTTATATATATATATATATATAAGGAAGGAATGCACAAATTGTATAGCTATTCCAATGAATTTCATATAGCAAGCACTCAATATAGTGATTATGCACAACAGTTTTCAAAAAGAATTAAATCTTTTAACAATACAGACAATCTTTCTCACACTTTGGAAATTAAAAGCAATAGAAGAGATTTAAAAACTTTGAAAAAAAATTGCCTCCAGTTGAAAATTCCCTTCTTCTACTTCTTCTCCCATTCTTTCTTTCCTTGGAATTTTCTTTCTAAAGAATCTTCCTCTCCTTCTTTCCTTTTCCCCTGTATTTTTCTTCTTATTTCTACTATTTTTTTTTTAATCTATTGAAATCTAAAACTTCTATTTGGCAGCCATTTTTCAGTTATTTTTACAAAGCAATTCAACAAGAATATCAAGCAGTTGTGTTTCCTCATTATTAATTTCCTCTTTTTAAAGGTTTCACTTCCTTTCCCTTACCCTAATCTTTAAAATCAAAATAAAATATATTTTCATGCACAATATTTATCTTTGACAAATAATAATAAAGAATTATATTTTAATTGCAACTACATAATGATCCACAGTAAATAGTGAAAAAATGTCATCTTTAAATTGCAAAAGTAATATTTACCCTGAATAAGTAATATAAAAATATTATTTACTTACAAATTAAATATTTTCTCTAAATAAATAAAAAAGAAATTTCATTCAATTGGGAATAAAGTAGTCATTCTAAATAACTAAACATTATCATTTATTTGGAATAAATAAAATCTATAATTAAATTATAATTAATTCTTCTTTGTTTCATTGCACTTTTATTTCATTGCTAATTAATTTAATCAAACATTGTAAAATATGAACCATAAAAATAGGGGTCATGACATCCTTCTCCCCTTAAAGAATCATCGTCCCGATGATCAACTTAACTAAAGATAAAGACATCATACATCTTCAATTCTATGTTACCTTAATGTCAAAAGCATCCCACCTGATAAAGATATCATTTACTTCAAATGCCTATCTGTTCATAATAGAAAAATTTCCTATGCCTGGCATCCAAACACTTGCACACATCGTTAGCACATCATGGCTTCATCAATTCACTCTATTTACTTAGATAATAAAAGCATGCAAACTGATTTATTTCTTTCATACAATCCTCTATATCTTATTCAAATCCTTTTCATATCCCAAGATATTTACCGATAGATGGTAAACAATTATGTTCATTTTGTCAACATGCTCGCTCATATGAGATGTTAGAATAATTGTATCTATGATGATAAACAAGCACCCCATACTACTTGTTATCATCATTAGCAAATTAAAATACTAATAAAATAAAAATCTCAACAATCTGAAGATATCAAACAATTACAACAAAGCCTTCATCTTGATCAACTACATAAAAGATAAGAAGATCAACAAGTTACATAAGATCATCAACATGATTAGAAACATCAAAGATAAGAAGATCACTTACTAAAACAAAAGGTTCAATTTGATTACCATAGCAACCCAGAATGCCATATGTCAGGAAGACCATCAAGAGCTCAATATTGATTCAATCAATTACTAAATCTCACCACAAAAGTAAATCTTAATCTATAATTAGAAGAAGTAAATGTATGCTATGCATAATCCTTTACCTTTTTACAAATGCAACAAGAGTGCATCCAAGAGAAGTGCATTACATTAATTGACTAAACAAGCCATAAAATGATCCATGCAATGATACATATTCAGTTTTTGAATTACATAAAGAAAGTAAAACATTTAATCAATCTTCAACTGCCATAACCCAATGGTCTTCCACAAGCTAAAGGTCAAGAGCGTGGTTAAGGTGTTTTTCCCACCCAACCATGAAGCATAACACTTCCCCGAGATTCTTCCTAACTCGAAGAACACCCGACCTGCATGAGGTGCCTGGAAACCAATAATAATAGGGCAGGAGGGAAACTCTCGATGCATGCCTAATGTCTTATATACACTCTTATACTAGAATAAACATATTTCTTACAAACAGGATGCGGTAGAGAAACATATGAAAATTTTAGGAATTCATTATCCGTCTATTTCAACGGTACAACTCACTTTGGCCAAAGCATATAAACAAAATTTGGTTGATCTTGGAAAAGAAGATCACCTTCTTTGTTAATCCACATTCGGCATCTTGTCTTAGAAGGTAAGCTTAAAATTTATCACACACAATACATTCAGCAAGAAAAATCAAATTGCATAGAACTAGATGTTATAATAGTGCATAACATGCTCAAGTGCACATAGAGTGAATAATTAACAGACAAGAATACATAAACCCATGGTGCCTAACTCGCACAGGGTATGATTACATAATTTACCTATAGTGCCTCACTCGCACAAATATGGAACATGTCTTTATACAATGTGAATTACTCATTCAAGTTTTCATACAATGAATATGGTGAGTGCATTGCTCCAATAAAAGGTGAAATATGCATAAATTACATTAGTGCAGAACTATAGTGATCATTAGTCAATCCAATAAACAAAATGAGTATCAAAAGTATATCTCACACATAAATAAGGAATGTAATAATTACTCAAGTGCTTTATCATCACAAGGGAATCAAAAACTTACTCTAGTGCATCACTCGCACAAGGACAACAATAATATGAATTATGCATCACTCGCATTAATATAGTGAACATTTCTCATTCAAGTATAGATATAAGTACAGTTAAGGAAACAATTTTCTATGATATGCATACAATCATACATACAGATGTGTCAATTCACACGAAACATGAGAAGTGCATTATTGCACTAGTATTATTCTCATATAGTGCTTACGTACAAGTGCTTTCACTAGAAACAATCAAGCATATAAGATTCATCACCTCAATCACTTATGCCTTGTCTAATAAACAGATCAAGTTATCTATGAAACTAACTTCTATCATGAATTACCAATGAAGATTTCCAAAACATTAGAACCTTGCATTTTCGATAGATCCTATGGATTCTATTAGATCTAAATCCTATAGGAATAAGACATTGCTCAACAATCAACTTTCCCCCAAGTACTAATATAATCATTCTCGCCTTTAAAAAATCCTTCTTAGGTTTCTTACCTTCGAGAGAGCTCAACCAATATCTAACCATTATCATCGCCTTTACTTTCTGCATAGGTGTTCTTCCTTCTTCCTCTTGTCAAAAAATTCTTCTTTTCTTCTTCCTCTATATCTTACCAACTCATTCATCCTTTACATCATCAAAGAGATCTCTCCTCACAATATATTTCTCTTATTAATCCATTTTTATTGTCACATCGTCATTCATAGGTTGTCACCATTTACTATCCAACTTGGCTCACTTCAAATAACACTATAAATTACTCATCTTGGCTTATTTCAAATAGTCATCATCACTCTTAATAGCAATTCTAATGAAAACACGACTAAAGCGAAGAGGTCTCACACCTCTGGATTTCTAAATGATCGAATTAAATCTAAACTTCTAATCGGTTCCAACTAACCATGAAAGAATCACCCATACAAGGGTTCACTATACAATACAACAAATTCATATACTTCAATGCAACCTAAGCACATAAGAATCGAGGCCCAAGTGTTGAACCTGAGTGCTCTAATACAAAAATGTAAGCACCGAAAAAAATTCAATTACCAATTATAACCCCTCATTGCCATAAAAATTTAATAGAATAAAATTATTATAAAAAGATGCAGAGTATGAGGAATGATTCAATTACTTTCATCACTAAATTCAGTGGAATATGATTCATTAATGAATCAAATATATCAAACAAGGTTGTCCCTTCATTAGATTTAGTCATATAGGCTTACACAAGTGTTATCATCATAGTAATACATGTAAATTCAAATACTATAATGCAAATTAAGGAAATAGCAAGATCATAAGTGCATCCACAAGAACCATAATACAAATATTTTCATGAGTGAAAAACCCTCGTAGGGATTAAAGACCACTCGTAAAAATGTCTCACTGGCTTGATGAAATTCCTCACTGGCCGAGCCTTACTAGCTACAAAGTTTCAATGGTTTCAAGATGTCTCACAGGCAATGATCATACAATCTCAATTGACATGACCATTCATTACATATTTCTATAGCACAAGGATCATATGGAAGTTCTTTTACAAGTCACATAAATCTACAAGTAACTTTTTCAAGTTTCACCAATGCATCATCCTTGCATATGGAAGGTAATGCAAACACTATCATGAATCGCTCCCAAGTATTAGTAAATAATACAATTCTACTTCCAACGACCTCTAAAATATCAATCACATAAGGCTTCATGAAAGTAATCATAGGTCTGGTAGAGTGCACACATACCTATATAATTATAACAAGAATGTTTACTTCTAAACTCAATGATTCACAGAGGTTTTATCAATAAAGAATAATACTATAAGGAATTTAGAACGTATAGCTCATGTATGTATGAGAATACATATATAAGCTAATGAATATATATGAATATACGTTCTTATGCAATAAATCACAAGATCAACTAAGTGAGATAAACCAAAATGCATGAGAAGAGTGTCATGATTGAACCTAAACTTTAATATGGTAAGGTATGATTCAACATTTTTCCATCTTTTTTGTAAAATTCACAATTGATTCACAATACATAATATGCATGTGTGAATTGAAATCTAATTCTATATATATAGATCTAATGTTATAAAATGTCACAAATTCCATATTCATAAGAGAAATGCTCATAAGAAATAAATTCTACTATGGTTTCTAAAACTCACTTTGACTCGATTTAATCCTTCCTCTAACATTTCTATGGATAT
The DNA here is from genome assembly GCA_007258455.2 of Sequoia sempervirens. Classification (NCBI taxonomy): domain Eukaryota; kingdom Viridiplantae; phylum Streptophyta; class Pinopsida; order Cupressales; family Cupressaceae; genus Sequoia; species Sequoia sempervirens. The sequence continues at coordinate 187,412,242 of VDFB02000015.1, forward strand.
AGGTAATTAAATGCAAATGTGTAACTGGTTATTTGTTTTCGAAGGTATCAATATTCCATTTCCAAGTTAAATGGTTCAATCTAAAATAACAGATTTGCACAACATTTATACAAAAAAAAATTACTTTCAGGAAGAGATGTAAACATTTTGAAAGAACAAAACTTACCCAATTCATGTAACGCATAAAAAAAAACAATTATAAGCAAGTGTGTTCTTGCTGTCAAGGTAGCCAATATTCCATATCTATTAATGGTTTAGTCTAAAACAATGGAGTTATATAATTTTAAAGGAAACATTCACCAATCAGAATTATATATATATTAGGAAGTAAAGTCTACCCATATTCGCATTCACGTATGCATATATATTTATATATTTGCACAATTACTCTTGGGTAAAACAATCCATTATAGAAACATATCTACTAAAATAGAAATATTTATTATTGCAAGTCAACTTTCTACATCTTTCTACATTTGTTCTTATTGAGTTTTCAATCTCACTCTCACACTTATTATATTTGTATTATTTTCTATACATATATATATACACATTTATAATTGAAGTAACATACAATCTCTTTTTTTTAAACGGAAAGATATATACACATATTTATTAAAATGTGTATATTTACATACTTATAGACACTTCAAGAAATCACACTTTCAACGAAGTAATAAATACAACTTCAGCCATGTAAAGATATATTTACTTTAAAAAAAATGTAGTCATCTAATTCTCAGCATAATCCACATAAATACATACACAAATATGTATACACTTCAAGAAATCACACTTTCAGTGAAGTAATAAATACAGCTTCAGCCATGTAAAGAAATATTTACTTTAAGAAAATGCAGTCATCTAATTCTCAGCATATTCCATATAAATACATACACAAATATATATATATATATATACACTTCAAGAAATCACACTTTTAGCGAAGTAATAAATATAGCTTCAGCCATGTAAAGAAATATTTACTTTAAAAAAATGTAGTCATCTAATTCTCAGCATAATCCATATAAATACATACACAAATATATTTATACACTTCAAGAAATCACATTTTCAATGAAGTAATAAATACAGCTTCAGTCATGTAAAGAAATATTTACTTTAAAAAAATGCAATCATCTAATTCTCAGCATAATCCATATAAATACATACACAAATATATATAGACACGCATTTATATATATATAAGTAATTATCATTAAATTTTCCAGCATGAGCATAATTGGTAAATAGAAATATATATATAGCCATACCCATTTGAACAAACATCTAAATATATTTATATAAAACATATATTCGTATATACATATATTATTTGTGGTTATAAAACCTGAGTCCCTTTAAAATTTTCCTTTCATTTTATCTAAAAAAAATACTTCCTTATAAGGCTTTGCCATTCTATTTTATTTAAAAGATAAGTGTTATATATGTAAATATATGTATATATTTACACAGTTCGGTGTATGTATATACATATATTTGAACATATAATAGTATCACAATCTGAGATAGTATTTCGCTTAAAGAATCAACAGAAATTTGGCATACTATATACAATACACAGATTTGCAAAATCATATATATATATATACAAAGCAAGGAAGGAAGGAAGGAAGGAATGCACAAATTGTACATCTATGCCAATGAATTTCATACAGCAAGCACTCAATATAGTGATTATGCACAATAGTTTTCGAAAAGAATTATATCTTTTAACAATATAGACAATCGTTCTCACACTTTGGAAATTAAAAACAATAGAAGAGATTTAAAAACCTAGAAAAAAAATTGCCTCCAACTGAAAATTCTCATCTTCTACTTCTTCTCTCGTTCTTTCTTTCCTTCGAATTTGCTTTCTGAAGAATCTTCCTCTCCTTCTTTCCTTTTCCCCTATATTTCTCTTCTTATTTCTACTATATTTTTTTTAATCTACTGAAATCTAAAACTTCTATTTTGCAATTCAACAAGAATATCAAGCAGTTGTGTTTTCTCATTATTAATTTCCTCTTTTTAAAGGTTTCACTTCATTTCCCTTACCCTTTCCTCTTTTTAAAGGTTTCACTTCCTTTCCCTTACCCTAATCTTTAAAATCAAAATAAAATATATTTTCATGCATGATATTTATCTTTGATAAAAAAATAATAAAGAATTCTATTTTAATTGCAACTACGTAATTATCCATAGTAAATAGTGAAGAAATGTCATCTTTAAATTGCAACAGTAATATTTACCCTTAATAAGTAATATAAAAATATTATTTACATGCAAATTAAATATTTGCTCTAAATAAATAATAAAGAAATTTCATTCAATTGGGAATAAAGTAGTCATTATAAATAACTAAACATTATCATTTATTTAGAATAAATAAAATCTATAATTAAATAGCAATTAATTCCTTTTTGTTTCATTGCACTTTTATTTCATTTCTAATTAATTTAATCAAACATTGTAAAATATGAACCATAAAAATAGGGGTCGTGACATCCCAAGTAGCTGTGTTTGGAAGACAATGAATTTCTTGTTGTACTGAATCAATAGAAGCCATGGATTAGCAATACCAGTATCATCAAGAAAAATAGGTGATGTAGGAGATGAAGTATCAACACATGTCTCTTGAACCTCAATTGAAAGAATACCAAGATTCACTTGACCATATTGAATCTCTTCAAAAAAGTTCACACTAGATGCCTGGGTGTACATCAGCCGAAGGAACATTAGAGGAAAAATATAAGGTGTATATTCAAGATCAATGATTTGCCTCCCCAACTGCAATAATATCTATGCTATGCAAATCTTGAACAATCATAGAATCTAGTGTGAACTCAACACTCTTTCCTTCCCCACCATGTGTGATCTAATAGATAGAAACGATATTTATTGACAATGAAGGAACACAAAGGACATCTTTGAATGATCCTTCGTGTATGTCAATAGATCCTTTCCCACATGCATGCATATATATGTGTTGTTAGCCATCAGGATTTTTGGTGATGAACAAGCTTCAAATGAAGAGAACATACTCTATGATGAAGCCTTGTGATGTGAAGCTCTAGAATCAACGATCCATCTCCCTGATTCATTTTTCTGCAATTGCAACAAGTGCTTTCCCATTTTTTTTCTCTAACTTTGGTCTATAAGAAGATGAATCCTTTGACATAGTTGAAGGAAATTTTATTTTATTCTTTGTTAAGTGATGCTCCAACTCATCAATTTGCTTTAAATAACATTGATGTCCATCATGCCCATATTTCTTGCAATATGCACATGTGGGCTTCTCCTTTTTAGATGATTCCCCTTTTGAGGAAGAGGATTCAAATTACTTCTATGGCTTTTTCTTTTTCTTCTTTTGTTTCTAATTAGGATGCCTTGATTCTTTATGTACCTTAGGCTCACTAGCCACCAATGATTGTGACTTAAAAATCTTGATGAGACCCATTTGAATTAGCTTTGCTTCCTCTTGAATTAGAAGATCTGAAAGTGCATCAAATGTAGGCTCAACATATGTGGTTCCCATAGAAATAATATTGGTGTGAAATCTAGAAACACACTGAATGCTTAAGACCAAGCTTGGATAGCACATTAAGAATCAACTGTAAATCATCCTTAGTAATATTGCAATCCTTTAGTTGTGTTCTTAGTTGCTTAATCTTGGAGATGTAGTCTTAGATGTGGTTGAAACTTTTTGGATCAAGATTCATCAAATCATTATCAATCTGATAAGCCCTAATCTTATTGGTTTTACCATACAATTTTTCAAGAGTCTCACAAGCCTCCTTAGGTGTCTTGCATGATTCAGGATGAAATTGTAAATCAAAAGAGACTAGTGAATAAATGTAACCAAGAGCTCTCTCATGATTGATCTCCCATTTTTCCTTAGCATCAACATTAGTAGGTTCAAGAATAGATTCTTTTATATAACATGTGCAACCTTTTTCCCTTAGATAATTCCATACTAATTTTTTCCATGATTCATAATTATAAGGAGTTAGGAGTTCAATTTGAGTTTTCCCCATTGTACTAACATACAACAAAAGAAATGAAATAAATCAAAACAACAGAAGATCACCCCAAAAATTCACTCAACCAATGATCCCCCCCAAAAAAATATGATGGTGACACTTTAATTAGTGCATTTACAATTCTAGAGTTGTTACCAGAGTTTTACAATGTCCAAAATTGGACGCAAATACCAAAAGTACAAATTGATCTCAGAATCAGAACCTTAAAATAGCACTAATGTGTAGTGCTAGGAAAATATCAACTTTCAAAAAAGAATCACCTCAATCTAAGGTCGTATGTGAAAGTTATAGTTGTTTAGAGTTCAAAAAGCGAGAACTATCCTTTAGATCTGCTGAGAAAATTGATTCTCTAGAAAAACCGAATCACTTGAGAAAAAAATGATTTCACCACTACGAAGCTTACAAAATTCTACCCCAAATTAAAAAAAAATCTCGTGAAACAAAGCCCAAATGACTGAGTTAGAGACCTCTGATGTTCACCTTCCAAACTCAAAAATGTAATGGTGAAGGGGGTAAAAAATTCAAACCACAATCTCACCAAATTTGGTTGACCTACTACTATATTTGGTGAAACCACTAAGTTTGGAGATCTTCCCATTTTGGAATTCCTCCAAACAAATTTAATTACCACTAAATTTTAAAAAATTCCAAAAATTTGCTAAGTTTGGCAGTGTTGCCAAATGCAAGCATAGAAGCTAAGACTGATTGCAGAGAGGCTGAGACTAATTGCAGAGAGGTCGTGACTGATTGCACAAAGGCTGAGGTATGGGTGCAACAACTTTTTGAAATTTTTTAATCATAAATATTTAATGCCAAATTTATTGAAGTTTTTCTTTTGAATTTATAATAAATAAATAAAGCTTTTAAATGGGAAGCCTTTTAAAAATTGTGTGGGTTTTAAAGTTTTAATTTTTTGAAATTTTAAAAAACTTAATAAAAAATAAAATTTAATGTGAGGGACCCACGACTGCACCTCACACCCCTTTAATAAGGGGTCACCAAGGCCTGCAACCTAGGTACCTTGGGTACCATGTAGGGGTTAAACCCCTTTCATTTTTTGTTTTATTTATTTTTTTCAAAATATAATTAAAACATTTTTTTAATATAAAACCTGCTAATAAAATAATTTTCAATTCAAGAAATAATAATCCTTTTTTAAATTTTATTTTAATTTGTAGCATATTGTGCAAGTGGAGATTGTACGATCCATATAGAATATTCTACAAGATTCTTCAATCCCTCCAAAAATGGTCAAAAAAAATTCGGAGCCAAAATATAGAGTATTTTATATCAATATTCATTTGTTTAGCCTTCTAGACTCAATGGCGATGCCCTTTTTGGCTGAAAATGCACCCAACAAAAGCTCAATGTTAAATGTCTCCCAAATTTGAGAAGGGGATTGTAGAAATGAAAGCTCTAATACCATGTAAGAGTTGTTGATAAACTCAGGCATCCAAGATCACTTGAAAAACTGTGATAAGCCTTCTACACAGGAGCAGTAAGAGAATGAATTGTTGGAATATGGTGTAATAATAAAATAATGATATTATCACACTCAAAATCATATAATATGCATCAACACTCCCTTGGACTAACTAAGTTGATATGAACTCATCTAAACTAGCTAGGAGGGAGAGGTGAGTGTTGATTATATAGCATAATGTGGGAATATAATTCCAAAAGGGGTAATAACTCCCAAATAACCAAATTAGGTGGGAGTTATACCTACTTGGAAAATTCCAAACATGTGGCATAACCTACTCAAAAAGAGACAAGATAGTGGTTATGTGAGATGGCATAAAAATCCAAAAGAGGATGTGAGACTCAACCACCCAAGTGTGGGTGAGAGTAGCACATATAATCAATGGATTATGCCATGTGTATTCACATAAACCATGTCTCATATAACCTAAGTATGCTTAATAATGTGTAGGAAAAATAAATATAAAAAAAACCTACACCAACATAAACGAGGTACTATCTCCATGGTCACTCGTTGATAGAGATCACGCCGCTCTCGCATGGACCCTACAAGATGGAAATCATAAAATATATTAGTACACATCATGATATATATATATACAAATCATATGCATAAGCATAAAATCATAATAAAAGCGTAAATAACACATCATCACCTAGATCTCCAGCCTACTAGTCAGGGTATAACCATGTAACAATAGAACCCTCCTATGTAGGAAGTGTGGATGGCCCACTACTTCTAGCCTCCCCATGCTCATGAATGTGGATGCTTGCTACAACCACTAACTATGCTCTAGTGACTCCGGTAGGAGGTGGATCCCTCCTCTTGAGGCCTGTTGAGGCCTCATTTGTCCCATCGGGATCATCACTCATTAGTTGGACGTCCTCCTCCTCATCATCAAGAAATAAGCCAGTATTGTACCCTCATCATCTATATCTCCATTGATCTCCTCATCATCCCTATCATCTCTGAGACTTGGGAGAGGTCTTGCATGGCCTACAAGGTGATGCCTAGGAAAGACATGAGGCGATCATGCTCAAATCCACCACTACTCATAGGCTATTGTGGTGCCTACATCATCAACATCAAAGAATAGTGGCATGTCATGGTCCTCTTCCTCTGAATCACTGTAGTGAACATCATAAATAGTGATGTGACAACTGCCTTTGGGCTTGGTGATACTTCATGTTGATCATAGATACATAGGTCGCAGCCTCAACAGAATCTAAACCTATCCAAACCGACACATGACATGATCATAGTAGAAGGTTCTCATTATGTAATCATGTTGTCCCTATATAAATCAATCCCACTACATCCTAACCAACTGACGTCTCTCATCCACCCACTAGGTTATCATGAGATATAGTCTTCATACTATATTCTCCTCATCCATGTGGTCGAATATGGCTTGCCAGTGTAACAAATCTCCATCCTACTAGGGTCATCTTAGAGAACAGGTGTAGGCTTGTGGATAGCCCATGGACGCTATGGTCAAATATCATATAGGCCTTATACATGTGATGTGCTCAAAGAACCATACTTGTAAGAGCATACACTATACTATGCTATCCATCTCCTAGTACACAAAGCGTATGAGCTCATACTATAGGTGTGCTAGCATACTGCAACCCCAATCATAGATAGTTTGATGTGCCTCCATGTATTAGTTGATATGAACCAATCCTTCGTCTAAGTGTGTGCCTTTCCCATCAAGAACTAGTGTTAATGTTGTAACTATCATTGATGAGCCTTAACAATGATGATAGTACATATAGCAACCATCTAAGCTCGACGCAGGGTCCAACACTCCCCTTTTGGATGGACTGGCCTAGACAATACTAGAAATCATCTCACATTTCCTCTTGTGTCCGCTCATCTTCCGAATGGAAAATCTCACCTTGGATAGGTATCCATAGGATGCAGTGAATGTCCTCTAAGGTGATAGTCATCTCCCCTATAGGAAGGTGAAAGGTGCACGTATCTGCATCCCACCTCTCTACAAGGGACATCAACATACCATCATGATACCTCATGGGTTGCATGAGGTATACCCAAAATAATCTTGTCTGTTGTAAGATACTAATCTCATCCTCTGACAGCTGAGAAATCTACTCTCGAAGGTGATAGAATTGTCTGCCTCCTAGATATTGTCGAACTCGGGGAGGGACCTAAAGAACAAAAAAAGAAAAATAAATCTTAAATATATACATCAAATAATTAAATTTTCACTAAAGTTGCTCTAGGACACTTTGTTACCAAATTGGACACATGTGCCAATTTTGGATGGGGGGTCTTGGAAACTTTAAACATTTGTGGATACTTTACGACTAAGAGGGATGCTTTGTGACTTTTTTTCCATGGTCGTAAAAAATTATAAAAATGCAAAAAAATATTATAAATACATGAATGCAAAGACAAAGTATATTAGATTCCACTTACCTTATGTCACAACTTTCCCCACACTACCTCATCACATAGAATCTCAAGTTTGGAAGACTTGTATGCTCATCTGCTAGGAGTCTTCGATCACTCTACACCAAGGTAAATTGCAAAAAGGTAAATGTAAAAATGATAGATAAAAGTGTCATTTTCATTCATATATGCTAAATTTTATTAAATAAAAGTATATTTTATTAGTACATTTTATTCAAATCAACATATTAGGGACTAGTGAACTCTATTTTTGACATCGTTTGTTGCATTGGATTCATGGTTCTATCCTCAATCTAACCTAATGCTTGCCAATATGTGGTGTTGTACATACAACACCATATTGTAAGCATTCAAACCATCAAAACTAAGTAATTCGATGTGGTTTCATGGCTACCCTGATTCCACCTTCGTAAAGAAAGAAAAATCCAAGGGGCATACATCTACCCTCAAATGCGATTCTCTATAGAAGTTTGATAAGAGGATTTTTGAACGACTAATGAATTTGTGTTGTAGGATGCAATTCCTAACATTGTGGTTTTGAAAATGATTGCAGTGGGGGATTCATTCTCTCTATTTGTGAATGAATCCATATGAGTATCCTTTTTATTCAAATTCCTTTAGCTTGCATATGCACGTAGTTTCATATGGCCACTAAAGTGGGGGCTAAATGTAGTGTAGAAAATTGTACTCCTTTCTAAGATAAAGTATAATTTCACACTTAATTTGGACCTATTTTAGTGACCTCTCATTTATGCATTTTCAAACCTCATTAATGGGCCCCTAATACCCTTTATTATGCATCATAAGGCCTATTTTATTTATTTCTCAACACTCTAACTTGCATTGAATAAATGCTAATAATTAATTTAATGCCCTGAAATAAATTAAGTCCTAAAATTTTAGGTCAGGACCCCTTTTACCATGGGTGAATGGGTCCTTAAGTTCACAAATTCAAATTCAATCATGCTTTTGGCAACATTTCAAGGTCCTAAATTCAAATTCTAAGTGTCGACTTTCGAGATCTAATAAACGGTAAATTAGAAAGGAAGCCTATAAAGCTAAGTCTTTTAATCATTTTTCACTAGAAAAGAAAGAGATTCACATGATATCACAAACATTTTCTTTCAAGATCAAGGAGAAATCAAGCAAGCATTCAAAAGTGAATTCTTGGAGCAACATTCTATTCATTTTTGTAGGTCTTCAAGCTCATTTTTTCAACAAGATCAAGCATTCTCAAAGATTGATGATAGATGCCTATGGAGCATCATGATGGATTCTAGGTTTTGGGAGATGCACCAAACCATTCAACCAAGCCTACTGACTTGTTTCATAAGTGGTTCCATCTTCTATTATCATTCTATTTTTTGTCTAAAGGAATGTCAATTCATATTTGTGATTTATTAGGGTGATTTGATATCTCCCAAAGTAGGTCTTTGTCACTATTCATTGTTTCATTTAGGGATCTTATTCTAACACATTTGAGTCTGGTTTATTTGAATTTAAGCTCTTGTAATATAAAACACACTTAATATTAGGGCTTGCATACACTTTCATGTTTCAAATCTTTTCTTTTCACCAAGGTTTAATTACCAAACTAGGTGTTTGACCGAGGCAAACTCCCATCCACAACCAGACAACAATTTTTGTTTTGCAGATTTGTCACAAATTCATATCCGAGAGCAAAGGTTCAAAGCTACAAGAAAGAAGTGCATGTTTCAAGCTCAGATTTTAGATTTAGAGATTTCCAGAAAAGGTGACTTGGACCAATTCACCCATGGGCGAATGAGTCCATGAAAGGCTTGCATAAACTTCTTTTTATGATGGGAGCACAGTGTTATTCCCTCTCAGATTTGCTAGAAACTTTGTTGTTTCTTTTATTTTTATACTTAATCTTCAAGATCCAAGTGATAGATTGCATTTTGGAGTTGATTTTCTATTTTTAGTTTTTCTCCCCAAAGTGTTGTTTGACCTTGGCCCTCGTCCTTCAAGCATAAGGAAATCTAAAGATTCCCACTTTGACTTGATTCACCTAAGGTTTGATAATAAATTCATTGTGTGGATCTCATTTCCTAATGAATGTAGGAAGATAGGGTCTATTTCCACCCTTTGGACTTACTTTTCAATATTAGGAAATCACCCTATTTTTTCTTTCATTTCACATTGTATATGTTATGTCAAAAAAGTGTTGGAATTGTTGCCTCAATATCACAGGATGAAACCTCTGAGAAAGCATGGTTGTTGTGACTGTTGAGATGTCTAGCCAATCTACTAGTTGATCCTGAACTATCGCTATAACCTCCTAAATGTCTTGGTGATCAGCATAACCTGAAACCTTTGGTGTAACCTTGAATAGTCGGAATGATGTTTCAGCGATGATAGGAAGTCTTGCCGATATCGGCATGACCTTTGGTCTGTCTGGCCGATGTGGTAATCAGTATGACTTGATCCTATCGGTATGAAGTCTTGGCGACAGGGAGATGTCTGGCCGATGGTTTGATTCC